>JAJPGS010002138.1:0-450570 GCA_028654335.1 Alnus rubra | reverse complement strand
GGGTGGCCGGTGGGAGCTTATATAGAAAAAATACATCCATAGAAAAAGGGCATCCAGTAATTAATACTGACAACTAATCATTATCATGGCATGTTGTTCAAATCTTACGTGAAAAACATGAGATAACAATGAGAACATCTCAGGCTATGTCCATCAGCAGATTGACAGATTGAAAGAATGTTGCCAATGAGAACATCAAGAAATTATAATTTAAACGGTTCAACTCACAATTTGAGATTCAGATTCATAACCAGGAAAATTCATGTTTGAAGCTTCATAATCCCAGTTTGGAACATAAAGACCATAGAGCAAGCACATGTAAGCTGAGCACAGTAAGATAGCAAACATCCTGCACAATTAAGCAAAAGTTAGTACGTGAAAATATCAAACGCAGGAGGAGAGACATATTACCCATGAAAAGTTCATCATCTAAAAAGCCTAAAAATCTAGAACAAACATTAGATCTTAAAAAAGTATTCAGGTCATCTCATGTCAGATTTTTTGTCAAGTGACATCATTGAATTTCTGCAACTAAGTTTGACAATAATCTGACTCCATAACTTTTAAGGCCAATGTTCCTAAGGTTTATACCCTGACCACTTAATGATGAAGTATATACAAAATGCTTCTTAGTTCAGCCTCTTCATCTCAAAATCATGGTTAAAGATAATACTAACTTCCAAAAACAGAGTGGTTGAAAGTTTGGCATCCCCAAGGCGCCAAGGTGGTACAGGACATTAAATCCATTTCCAGATCTTAAAGGAAATCTCCATGTGTCGAGACAAATCTACTTCTAATAGCATTTCCTGTAAATTCCTACCTATCGGAGAAAAAAAAAAGCATTTCCTAAATACTAATACATGTAATTTTAATTCTCCAGATAAAATATTATAAGACCTTTGAAGAATAGTTATTTCATCCATGTTTAAATTTCTAATTGCTTTTCCAATTCAACACACCCTCCCCTAGATTTTTTGTCATATATAAAATCATCTCGGCATTTCATAGCTCTTCCTAATCACAATTTCAAAAACTCGGTATTGCTTAACATATCTGCATTCCAAAAATATCTCTGCATTGAGCTTCATGTTACAAACATGACTACAAGTGGAATTATATATTCTCACAAACAGGACTAACCACTGACTGTAGTATTTCCTCACAAAAGCTGCTGGTGAGTCAACCATGTTGTTGTTAACAAGCCAGATCTCCGACATTGCTGCCAACAGATATCCAATTGATATCCTCTGTAATCACATAAGCACATTTTCAACATCCATATTAAAAAAACATAAAATAAAAATTAATCTAGATATCTACTTATAAGAATAGACCAGCAGATAAAGTATTTATTCAGTTCTGAATTTATCAACCCTAAAGAACAATTGATTTATTGAGGTCAAGTAATTCATTTCGGTTTAATCATTCAAAGATGGCATACATCAAATACAGTGCACATGAGGTAATTCATTTTGTTTAAGAATAGACCAGCAGATAACGTACTTTATTTGGTTCTGAATTTATCAACCCTAAAAGAACAATTGATTTATTGAGGTAAGTAATTCATTTTGGTTTAATCATTCAAAGATGGATACATCAAATGCAGTGCACGTGAGGTAATAAACAGGCACATCAAACTTTTGATCCTTGAATAGACAAACATCGCAATGCTCAAAATTCCTGGATAACTATGCAAATATATGATCAATTTCATTGATTCCACACCAGTTAATTACTTGATTCGGGACATGGTTGTATTATTGACTACTTGTTTAATTCCATACCTAGGAGACGCACAGGCTATAAGGTGTTGATACACCATGTTACCACTGTTAAGAGAAGATATCAATGGCAGATGATTAGATATGCACAGAAGAATTTCCCGGCATGCAGTTGCACCAATTCAATGGTGATTTTGTCACAAACCAATATTATCAAGCTTACATTCCAAGAGCCTGGACATATTGAATAACTAAATCATACTTTCCAGCTTGTTCTCACATCTGGCTTGCAAACACGCCAGAGTAACCACGCCAGATTTATGTTGGCGTTATGGAGGAATTCAGAAGACAGCAAGTTTCAGTAATCTGTCAGGGACAGAAGAGACATCACAAAGTTTCATCCTAACTACTTAGTATTAAGTGGCATATTGTTGCTACATCACAACAATAAGATCAAAGCACATCAGCCACTGGGAAAGAATCACACACTACTTCTGTAATAATTTGAACCCCATTTAATGAATTAACAATGCAGAGAACAACTAAACTAATATAATGATAACAGAAAATGCTACCTGTAATACACCTAGCCAACGTATCTTGCCCACATCAACTCATATGTTAAATGGTTACGCCATGAAAATACCACCTAGGACAGTATATCCAGAAAGAACAAAGAAAGGTCTTTATTCATTACAGTGTGAATAAGCATAAGTTTACATAACATTTCCTCAGAAACACTGAATTGTGAACAAATACCACATGTTTTGGAGTATATAAGTGTGACTGATATTAGAGTATACACATAGCAAAGCAGCGAATAATTGTTATACCATTAAGCTTTTAGATTAGGAAAATGCTTGAGCTACTACATCTTTTACTACAACCCATTACAAACTCATAGGACAATAGAAATGAATGTCATGTAGGCTGTCACATTACAATGTACATTTTAATGGCTAACGTGATATGCACCACTTGGATCACCAAGTGGATTGCGCAGCAGCTTACATGGTAGTATCATGCAAATTGTCACATGATAGTCCACATAAATGTGATAAGTTCCACATAGACTAGTTTCTAAAGGACTTGTAATAATAACACATCACAGCACTATTAATCTTTTATTCAACATGTTATATATAATTCCTTACAAACTCACTTTACAATCTACATTTTATGAAATGAGTGCCACGGGGCAATCCATATCTTAGTAACACATACATGGTAAGTGCCAGATAAATTGGCACATCAATTTGTAAACGTGATAGTCCATGTGTTAGTGCTGACTTGGTAAATACCACAGGCAGACTTGTAGTATCTAGCAGCTTTATTAATGTTTTATTGAACATATCATATCAATACCTCACTCATAGACATGTCAGTACTCCAAAAGGTAGGAACGCAACATACCTTGCAAAACAACCCCACGAGAAAAAGCTTAATGGTCCTCAGTATGACTTTCTTCGAAGCCATTCGTTTGCTAGAAATTTTCTGCACGGCACCATAATGTGTTTTAAGCTATATCTTGCAAGTTATAGCATGTTAATCGTGCAGTAAAAATTTATTACGGCAGCAAAGTAACACAACAAAACTCGACGTCAACGGTTACAAAATACCTTGAATGCAAGACTAATGGAGACGCCAACACCGAAGAGGAAAAATGGCATCACGAAATCCGCGAGTGTCACACCGAACCACGGTGAGTGATTAATCGACGGGATTGCCCCTCCCGCATCATCAACAAGAATCATTAACTGTATTAAACAAATATACAAGAATATTAGGGGGGAATTTTGAAAGTTGAGAAGGGCACAGGAAGGTGAGGATACGAAGAGTTGGGGCGCGTGCGTACCGCGACGGTGAGGCCACGGAAGACGTCGAGAGAGGCGAGCCGTTGACTGGGATCGGTGGTGGGACTGGGACTGGACGCATCAGGGCCGTTGGATGACGAGGCAGGAACGATGTCGTCGTCGTTGAGAAGAGGCGCGCGTTGTTCTTCTGCCAAGTCGATGAGGGTAGTAGACATTTTTGGTCTGAGTCTCACGCTGTCAGGTTCTACAAATAACTATCCAATACACTGGAAAGGATGGCTTTTTTGTCATTTCATATGTCTTTTTATTTTCGGAAAACGTCACTTGGCCATAAACTACCCTTCCTTTTTCAGTGTACTCCTAAACTTAAATAATAATATTAATTAAAAAAAAAAGTTAATGTAAGATTTTGATTTATCAGCCCTTTTCTGTCCTCTTCTCCGTAACGGTTTTACCGGTAAATGTAATGCCCCGTTTGTTTCGGCGTAAAATAATTTCTAGAAAATAGTTTCGGTATTTTTCGGTGTTTGGTAGGGGTGAAAATAATGATCAACCGAAAAATGATTTCCGTTTGACAAAAAATGCTTAATAAATTTTGGAAAATGATTTACGCTTTTTAAAAGCGTAAATCATTTTCCGTAAATGGTAAATGCAGTCGATTCTTTTTAAACAACGCAGTCGACCTTTACGTTAAGCCGTTGACTATTGCCGAATTTCGACAAGTCAGATTCCGACTCCGGTCGGTGCCGAAATTCGACAAATTAAGCCGGAATCCGGGGACGTCCGGCAGATGTTGTCGGGTTCCGGGGATATCATGCCGGATTCCGGCCAGACTGGCCGGAACGGCCAGATCTCCGGCTATCTCGTCGGAATCCTGGAAAAATATTTTTCTTAAAATGACTTCCCTGAAACTATTTTACGACGAAAACCATTTTACGCCGAAACAAATGGAGCATAAAATATTCTTTCAAAAAATAAAATTAAAAAATTATTAAAAAAATATACCCATAGCCACGTAGTGGGTGAGGGCCGTGAGGCGTTGTTTTTCTTTTATATATTTTTCTAATTTTGTCCTCTCCTTTTTTTTTCCTACCCTTTTTTAAGTTTTTTTAAAAAACTTAAAGGTATAATTGTATTTTTTAGAAATTTTATTGGAGATAAAACGAACATTTTACATGTTAACCGTTTAAGCTAACGGAAAAATCAAACGATAAGAAATGATTGAAAGAGATTAATAAATTAAAACAGTACAATACAAATTTTTTAAGTTTAAGGAGACATTGAAAAAGGCACGTTAATTTGGAGGTAAGTCAAGCTTCTATTTTCTCTTATTTTCGTGCATAATAGACGGCATAAAATAATAAAAGGGCGGAGGACCACGGTTCCCAATTTTAAAATTGAGTTATGCTAAAAATTATATTTTTATTTAATTATTATTCTACGATGCTGACGTGACAGTCTCAACTTTTGAATTAATTAAAATAAAAATAAAAAAATTAAGAGGTTGTTAAAACTGACACATCATCAATATTGTAAAATAATTCTAGCATTTCTCTTTAAAATTTATACATAATTTGAGACGAAATCAGAGTTCCGAGTTCCGTCTCTGGATATAGTGCTCCATCAGGACATCACGTTGGATCAAGCAGGATCTTTCTATCAAAAGAATGAAACTTGAGACACCCTGAAGCCTCCGAGAGCTCTCCAAGTCTTTGTGCAGCAGCAGCTAAAGTGGCATTACTCTTACAGAAAGCAAACCTTATGTATCTATTCTGATAGCTACAATCTTCCTGAGAAAATTTCTTCTTATGAAAAACCCACGACCTGGAACAGCCACCACCCTGCCTGCTTTATCAATTCTGTAACGTATTCTACCTGCAAAGTATAAAAATTCATCCTTTGTTCAATAGGAAAAATAAATAAACCAAATTAAGGATCACTAAGACCACTATCAATGGAAATCTAAACAGTAAACCAATTTTGTAATGTTTTGAAATGATTACACCAACAATGTAGAAAAGCACATACATCAGAAAGTGGGCAACTTTCAGGAATCTCTGCAAATAAAAAGAATGAACCCTGAGGCTTAAACTGAATCTTAAAACCAACCCCAGCAAGGAGCTTGACAATGTAATCTCTTTTCAATTCATAATCCTGAGCACAACAGAGAGGTGTCATTACAACGAATCATAACAAATGGCATCGTTATGATATCACATTTCAGTTGCATAGGGTAAACGAGTAAGGTAATGCTGTCAAATTCACAAAACTAGTTAAAATATAAAAGATCAAAATTGCTTTCTCCTACTCTTCTCAATGATTCAAAGTATTCTGGGGGGCTTCTCAAAGCAGTCAAGGCAGCTTCCTGGAAAGGTGCTGGAGCAGAATCTGTAATTTTAACATGAATGTTTCTGATTGCAGAGGCAAAGACAGCCGGAGCAATTGCCCATCCAACCCTCCAACCTGAGAGCAACATACAAACAGCTTAATAAAGCGATTCTGAACAGTAACAAGCTAGTGCAATAACTCAGTACCAGGCTACCAGCTGTTCAAAGCAGAAATACAAGATATTACAACTTTGAGGAGGTAAGAACAAGGAGTAAAAAATGAGATACTAATTCCAAAAAAATATGAAGAAAGAATGGCAGTTCCAGCATGAGCAAAAATCTTTTGGATAGGATGTCAGCTTTAACCTGTAACACTAAAAGTTTTAGATAAGGAAGATGTAATTATAGTCCGCTCTTGCATTCCCGTGAATGAGGCAAGGGATATGTGTTTCTCATTGTTAAATGTTATATGTTCATATACCTGCAAAAAAAAAAATAGAGAAAGTAAAAAACAAATTTCTTTAGACATTAGAGAAATAGAGCATCTCTCTTGTTTGTCGGCAGTTTCGGCCAAAAAAGCATGCAAGCACATATTGAAAGCAAAGAATGAGTGGAGATTTCACTTTGCTGGAAAAAAAACAAAAAACCCTAGCCAAAAGATAAAATAAAATAAAATCTCAGTAAAGCTATTAAAGGTTGTAAGTTTGATCATGGCATAGACAATCAACAATGACATGCCATCATGAGAACTGAGAATACGAGAGGAGCTCCTAATTTTATACAATTTAACTAAACATAAGTGATATGTAATGTAAGTGATCTGCATAACCCTTTTTAAGTTTTCATTTATGGCAACTCGCCTTTTGCTTCCTCTCTCTACTATTTTTCCTAGGATTTTAAAACAATATTGCTATTAATTAAAAAAGTTTAAAACAATCGCATACTCTAACATCCGGGTATTAATAATAATCCAAAACTATATTCAGCCGAAGTACCTCATTATTATTTCAGCTACAATCACATCACATCAATCCAGTAGTAATAGTCGACTCAAAATCAAAAGTTATGTTGGCATCCAGTTCTATAGCAAAGACTCTGTGCTCTTAGAATATTGTACATGTGACATCATGCGATAATCATCTAATCCATCCAATCATTCTTAAGTTTGATAAGCAAAAGGATCATCATACTTCATCTGTAATAGCTAAGCAGTCCCTTCTGCAGCATACTTCAGCAATAGTTTCAAGTTCATCTTTAGTGAAAACTTTGCCTGTTGGATTCTGAGGACTGTGCAACTTTGCATTAGTACATATCTAAGTCATGATGCAATAAATATTAAATACTAGTTAGTTGAATATACTTTGATAAATTTCATATATTATTCTTGATTACCAAGAGATTAGTAAAATTAGGGCAGAACTTGCTACATTCCCTTTTTTTTTTCTTTTAGTTTCCCTATAATTATTAGACCGTTTCTTGTGTAATCGCCAATATTTCAGGATCATTGTCCTTTAGAAGAATAGACAAGTCATGCCTCCACTCTACAGATTTCAATTCTTTATCAATTGAGAGAATATAGAAATTTGCTTGTGACATGAGAAGTTTGTGACCAAGATGCACAAACTTTAGAGATAGACAAAAAGATTAACAAATAACATTTCTAGATCTTGGGATGGAAGGATATCAGCCTGAAAGAATTTAGTCAAATGGACCTCATATTTTTTTCCACTCAAACACTTCATATAAATGGTCCTACAGCAATCCTCTGTGGAAAGATGTTGTGGGTGTCCAAGAGATCACCCATGAAAATATTATGGCCAAGATCCTAACCTAAGTTCACAAATTGTCATTCTAGATTTCTAGCAGAATCTCTATTTCCATTGATTATAAACATGTTCTGACTTAATTCATCTAAAAATAAATACTCTGACTTTTGGAAGAACACTTTTCAGAGCGAGTACAAGTTCTAACCAAAACTCCATTTTGTATCCCCTTTATGAAATTTACTAACCTGTTCAGTACAATAGCTTTCGTTCTCCCAGTAATAGACTGCATGAGTTTGTTTGGATCTAAGGTCCAATGAGGAGGGTCAAGTGCCACAAACACCTGTCATTTCCATTTTTTTTCCCACAGTAGTAAATAATTATCAATTTAAAACTCATAATTCTTGGCATTGACATTTAGTTGAACTAGCTTAATACACAATCAAATTTCAAGCCCTCAGTTATTGACAACACGAAGCTTACTGGGATTCCCCTGGCCATGGTAATACATCCTTCGTATGTCTCATATGAAGGGTCAAAAAGTATAACTTCATCACCTTGATCTATTACTGTCCGTACATAGCAGTAAACAGCATTACACGTGAACTCAAAACACGTACAGAAAACTTTAACTCAGTTAATAGTACGAATTGATGAGAGTAAAAAGAAGCATACTTGCAAACACTGCTGCGGCAAATGCCTCAGTTTGGCCACAGCAAATAGCTATATCAGTAAGAGGGTCGACGTCTAAACCATGCATTTTCTTCGCCATCATTGCTAAGTGGTCACATATTCCTTGCACATGCCTTACATCGCAACAGTTCAATTATTTTAGGACAAAATTTAATTCCATTTTGAAATGATGTTGAGTGGCACCTCTCTCTCTCTCTCTCTCTCTCTCTCTTGCAATTCAGTAATTTGGGTATAATTCAACTCTATTTTTGTAACGGCTCTGGGAAAAGTGCCGGCTAGATCTACATTATCACCTCAAAAAAACTAGTCGATTTAAAGCTTTTCTTAAAATTACTTATAAAGCCTAGTTTTACCTAAGTAATGTGAGCCTTAGCACTCATCTATCTCTTATAAATCACTAGCTCTACGTGGGAGTGTTATAATTTTCTTCCTTATGGTCTGGTACATTTCTAGTAAATGACAAAAAGAAAAAGTGTACAAGTTTTAAATTCCGGAAGAACAAAAACATGGTTCTATGAAAAGCGAACCAAACCCATAACAGGAATAAAAAAAAAGTAGCTAAATTTACTGATCAAACCAATAGAAGTTGAGTTTGAAGAAGTCACGGTGTTGGACACCAACCTGTACTGGTTGAAGTCAGAATTAATAGCGGAAACGGCTGCGTTTTTTATATGAGGAGATGCAGGGAAGTCCGGGAAGCCTTCGGCGAGGTTGATGGCGTTGCATCGTTGAGCAAGATGTGAGAGTTCTTGAATGGGTGATGGAGTAAAGGCCTTCGCCACAGAGGATAGTTTCTCCTCCATTGCTCTGTTACTTCACTTCTCTGATGCCTTATCAGCTTATCTTCTTCGATGCTCTGTTACAATCAAGAGGCTTATGCACGTGGCTTGCTATACCTTGACGAAGCAACAGGGAAATTGCTTCGGCTACACCTTTTACTCCAACTCCTTCAAATTAACGCCTCGTGGTCGGTTTGTTTTTTATGTAAAATGTCTTTCGTCCTAAAATATTTTTAATGAAATTATTTTTTGAGATAATTGCACCGTTGGTCCTGTGATATGCCATAATTATTTTTCACTCCCTATAGTTTAAAAAGTTCATGGGAGGTCCATGTGCTATGCAATAATTACAAATCGATCCCTAGCGTCAAATTCTATTAAATTTTTGGGATTTGATTCATACACAACATCATCACAACAACCACACAACAACCTCTCACATGAGGGTGGGCCCCAGTGTGTGGGGTCCACCCTCATGTGAGGGATTGTTGTGTTGGTGTTGTAAATTTAACATTTTCCTAAATCTTTTAACAGATTCCGTCAAATGCCACGTCAGCGCCACGTGTCGCCAATAAGATGGCGACACGTGTCAATCTTAATAAAAAATATAAATTTTTTAAAAAATAAATAAATATACTTATTTTAAAAAAAAAAATTAAAATTCAAAAAAAAAAAAAAAAAAAAAAAAGCAAGGGGTGGCTGGGCCACCCCCAGTGGCCGGGGGTGGCACGCAGCCACCCCCCTTCACGTTTTTCTTTTTCTTTTTTAATTCTTTTTTTTAAAAAATAAGTATTTTTATTTATTTTTTAATAAATTTTATTATTATTATTAAGATTGACACGTGTCACCATCTTATTGGCGACATGTGGCGCTGGCGTGTAGAGCTAACAGATTCCGTCAAAATGGTGGATGGAAAATCGACCCAAGGAGTAAAACATAATTATTGCATAGAACAGGGACCTCCCATGAACTTTTTAAACCATAGGGAGTAAAAAATAATTATGGCATACCACAGGAACCAACGGTGCAATTATCCCTTATTTTTTAAAAGAATTATTTTTTTGAAAATATTTTTCGGTGTTTGACTCATCCGAAAAAATCACTAACGGCAAAAAATCATCGGTGACCAGGTTCCGTCACTGGTCGCCATAATTTCGGCACTCTTAAGGGATTACAGTTACTGTTGCTGGATTTCGACAATGAGGGTCGGAATCCAACGGCAATGGCCAGAATCTGGCACAGCACAGCCGGATTTTCAACAAACTAGCCAGAAAATCCAGCAAAGTACAGCTGAATTCTGGCAAATTGGCCGGATTCCGGCCGTCCTGGCCAGATCACCAGAATATGGCTTGGTTAGATTCCGGCAAACTTGTTAGATTACAGCCAGTTTCGCTCGAATCTGGCTTGGCAGGATTCCGACCAAGTGACTGGAATCTGGTCGCTAGAATCTGTCGACAATGCTGGACGCCACCAAATTCCGACGGACCAATGCTGGATTTCGGCATCGGCCAAATTCTGGCTTATTTTGCCGAAATTCGGTGGCGGTTGCCGACAATCGAATACCAAAATTTGTGAACCTTCGACAGTAGATTCGGGCTACCAACAAACTCCAATGCCTAACAGTGATGGATTCCCACAAATGTGCCAGCAAGAATAAAGAATTTAAATTTAAAAAACGATTTATAGTTTTTAAAATCGTAAATCGTTTTCCAAAAATTAAATAGGCTTTGAACATTAATCCACTTAAGCGAGGCATGGACACATGTAGGAAAGTTGCTGATGTAGCACATGAAGGTCCCAAATAAATAGTTTTTATTCTTTGATTTTCCTTTATAATAAGATTTACTTTTACTACTAGGATAAGGTTTACTATTGTTACTAGAATAAGGTTTACTATTACTATTAGGATTATGATTATTTTCTCTATAAGTATTTTTCTTCTATAAATAGGCTTGCTTATTATGTAAAACTCACTCAATTGAATTCTTATAAAATCAGAAAATTTCTCTCAAATACTCTGCGGAGTTTTATCTTTCTTTTAGCCTGCGGGCTTGTGTTTTATCTTTTTGGGTAGAAGACGAAGACGCTGCTCTTTGATTAGTTACCTTAGTCTTCCGCTACATCAGTTGGTATCAGAGCAGACTTTATCCTATTCATGGCCAATCAGCGCAATAGTGATGATCCCCTTAACGATGCCGCTCGTGATAGGGAAGCTCTTTCAAGAGCCGAATTTCAAGAGTTTTGACAGATCCAGCAAACGATGCAACAGGAGATGCGACAAGAGATGCGCCAGATGCGAGAGATGATGGAGCGCATGCACATAGGTCCTAATCGTAATCACAGGGACAATGATGCCCATGATGACGATGGGATCCGGGTGAGGCCTATTCCTCACCAACGACTTGCACCCATAAATCGACCACCGATTTATGAAGATCTTAGTGACGATGAAGACTTCGCTGAAGGAGTGTTCGGGCAAAACGTTGGAGTAGATCGACAGGGTGAAGGACATAGTGGCGCAGGTCGTGGCGGCACAAGCTTCAAAGGTTATGAGCGTGGTGGGGCTGGCCATATGGGGAATGTCTATGAAGGCGCTGGCTACCATGATACTTATGGAGAGCAACCTAGATGTCAGAATCACGGTAGGGAGGAATCCTATGAATACCGAATGAAGATTGATCTCCCATCATTCAACGGGAATCTTCAAATTGAAGATTTCTTAGATTGGGTAATGGAGGTTGAGAGGTTCTTTGATTATATGAGTATTCGCGAGGATCGCAAGGTGAAATTAGTGGCATACAAGTTTAAGGGAGGAGCTTCTGCTTGGTGGGAGAGATTACAGATTTCCCGAGTCCGACAAGGGAAGGGACCCTGTGACTTCATGGTTGAAGATGAAGCAGCTACTCAAAGCACGATTTTTACCACCGGATTTTGAGCAATGACTATTCCAAAAATACCAAGAATGTCGACAAGGAGGTCGAACCATCCAGGCGTATGTTGATGATTTCTATCGCCTATCTGCCCGGAATGATTTCATGGAGACAAAAGATCAACAAGTTGCAAGGTTTATTGGTGGACTGCGTGTAGCAATACAAGATAAGGTCTCTATGCATCCCGTCTTTACTTTGAACGAGGCAGTTAGCTTGGCAAACCGAGCCCAGAAGCAGGAGAGGCCTAGAGCACCAACCTGGGAGCGAAACCCGAGCGATTCAACGAGAGCAACACAAAGTCGGGGAAAGCAATCTCTAGTCCTGACGGTCACACCAAGAAAACCAGTGACTTCCACGGGAAAATGAGCCAACAGCAGTTCAAACATCTCGAGACAACCAGCCAACAATCCGTATGCACGGCCCGGTCCAGACAAGTGTTTCAAATGCAACCAACCAGGACATAGATCTCATCAATGTCCCCGGAGACAGATGGTAAACTTGATCGAACCCGAGCCAAAAGAAGGATCCGAGCATGGAGATGATGATACACCCGAATATGAGGAAGATGAGTTGGCTAACGCTAATGAGGGAATATCACTTTCCCGATCCTTAGTAATTCAACGTTTACTCTTGACCCCGAGGCAAGAGGATCAATCTCAAAGGCACAAGATTTTTCGTACTCGTTGCACAGTCAACCAAAGGGTATGTGATGTGATTATTGATGGTGGTAGCAGGGAGAATGTAGTGTCTAAGGAGATGGTTTCGAAGTTGGGTTTGAAAATTGAGAACCACCCAACCCCATACAAGATCAGATGAATCAAGCAGGGAACCGAGACACTTGTAGTCGAGAGATGCCGTTTCACATTTTCAATAGGTAAGCATTACTCGGATTTTATTTTGTGTGATGTAGTGGAGATGGACGCATGCCACTTAATCCTAGGAAGACCTTGGCAGTTTGACGTGGATGCCCAGCAACAGGGAATGATTAACGCTTACACTATATTTCGGGATGGTCGGAAGATAACATTTCGACCCTTACAAGAAGTCGAAAATTCAACTCATTCCAAGGGTAAGCCGGTCCTCCTATCCACTGGTTCAGAATTTATAGAAGAAGTTAAGGAGGCTCAAGAATCATAGCATTGGTGACGGAGGGAACTTCGGGCTCCGTTTTGCAAGAAGTTCCCGAGATAATGCAACCAAAATTAGAAGAATTCCAAGACATCATGCCTAAAGAGATGCCCGAAGGCCTGCCGCCCATGAGAGATATCCAGCACTATATTGACTTAGTGCCAGGAGCAAGTCTCCCAAACTTGCCACACTATCGAATGAGCCCAAAGGAGAATGCTATTTTGCAAGAGCATGTAGAGGGGTTAATTCGGAAGGGACATCTGCACGAGTGTATGAGTCCATGCACAATACCGGCCCTACTTGTACCAAAGAAAGATGGAAGTTGGCGAATGTGCGTGGATAGCCAGACAATAAACAAGATCACGGTCAAGTATCAATTTCCTATTGCCTGAATAAGTGACATGTTTGATATGCTATTTGGGGCTAAGATTTTTTCAAATATTGATTTGAGGAGTGGATATCACCAAATCCGTATACGACTGGGAGATGAATGGAAAACTGCGTTCAAGACTAAAGAGGGGCTTTACGAGTGGATGGTGATGCCTTTCGGTCTTTCAAATGCACCAAACACTTTCATGCGACTCATAAATCAGGTATTGAAACCTTTTATTGGAAATTTTGTCGTTGTCTATTTTGATGATATTCTTATCTATAGTCACAATCCGATGAATCACATGGATCACGTGAGAAAAGTGTTGGAGGTCCTCCGTGAAAATAAGTTGTTTATCAACTTAAAGAAGTGTAGTTTCATGATGGATCAATTACTCTTCCTCGGATTTGTAGTCAGTGCTGACGGAGTCCAAGTGGATGAAGAGAATGTGAGAGTCATCCGAGAATGGCCTACGCCCAAGACAGTGTGAGAAGTAAGAAGTTTCCATGGGTTAGCAGCTTTCTACAGAAGGTTCATTCGGAATTTTAGTAGTATTGTAGCACCAATCACCGAGTGTATGAAGAAAGGAAAATTCAACTGGGGTGACGAAGCTGAGCGAAGTTTCTCAATCATCAAAGAAAAACTATGCACGACACATGTACTTGCCTTACCCGACTTTGACAAGCTGTTTGAAGTTGAGTGTGATGCATCAATCGTCGGGATATGAGTTGTGTTATCTCAAGAAGGGAAGCCTGTGGAATTTTTTAGTGAAAAGCTCAGAGAAGCAAGACAGAAGTGGTCAACATATGAGTTGGAGCTTTATGTTGTCTTAAGAGCTCTCAAGGTGTGGGAGCACTACCTAATCCAATGAGAGTTTGTCTTCTATACAAATCATCAAGCATTAAAGTTCATCAATAGTCAAAAGAATCTGAATCGGATGCATGGTCGGTGGGTTTCTTATATCCAACGGTTCACTTTTTCTCTCAAGCATAAGTCGGGCAAACTGAATCGTGTAGCTGACACTTTGAGCCGTCGAGCTACCCTGCTGATAACCATGAAAGCTGAAGTGACTAGATTCGAGTGCCTAAAAGAGTTATATGAGGAAGATGAAGATTTTGGTGAGACCTGGAAGCGTTGCAAGGCGGGGCAACCAGTTTCCGAGATACACATTCAGGAGGGGTATTTATTTCATGGGAATCGGTTGTGCATTTCGAGGAGTTCCTTACGGGAACAAATAATCCGATAATTACATGCTGGAGGTTTGGGTGGTCATCTAGGAAGAGACAAGACTATTGCTCTGGTGGAGGAGCGATATTACTGGCCGCAATTGAAGAAAGAAGTAGGTAATTTTGTCCGACGATGCCAGACTTGTCAGGTCGCCAAGGGGCAAACTCAAAATATGGGATTATACATGCCTCTATCAATACCGAAAGCACCGTGGAAAGATGTATCTATGGATTTTGTATTGGGTCTCTCGAGAACCCAACGAGGAGTAGATTCTATAATGGTAATTGTGGATAGATTTTTCAAAATGGCTCACTTTGTTGCTTGTAAGAAAACATCTGATGCTGTTCAAGTGGCCAATCTATTTTTTCGAGAGGTGGTTTGATTGCATGGGATCCCAAAGTCTATCACTTCTGACCAAGACACCAAGTTCTTGTCTCACTTTTGACGAACATTATGGAGGCGGTTTGACACAGCATTGAACTTCAGTAGCACGAGCCATCCGCAGACAGATGGGGCAGACAGAAGTTGTTAATCGAACTCTAGGTAATTTACTTTGTTGTATTGCAGGCGACAAACCGAAGCAGTGGGACCTGGCTTTAGCTCATGCTGAGTTTGCCTACAACAACATAGGGAATCGATCTACTGGGAAGGCACCGTTCGAAGTTGTCAATGGGAGAACTCCGAGACTTGCAGTAGATCTAGCAGCTTTACCTAAGTTATCGGGAGTAAGTGTGGCAGCGGAGCATTTAGTAGAACGGGTGAAAGCTACCCCATAGGAAGTTCGTCAGCATCTAGAAAAATCCTATGCAAGTACAAGGCAGCAGCAGACAAGGGTCAGCGATCAAAGATTTTTCAAGAATGAGATTTTGTGATGGTATATCTATGCAAGGGGCGATTACCAACTGGTGTTTCTGGAAAGCTGAGGAATAAGAAGTATGGTCCATGCAAAATACTTAAAAAGATTAATGATAATGCATATGTCGTTGATCTTCCCGAGGACTTGGCAATATCTTCAACATTCAACTTGGCAGACATTTTTGAATATTTTCCACAAGAGGAGTTTGAACTTAATTCGAGGACGAGTTCTTTTCAAGAAGGGGAGACTGATGTAGCACATGAAGGTCCCTAATAAATAGTTTTTATTCTTTGATTTCCTTTTAGAATAAGATTTACTTTTACTACTAGGATAATGTTTACTATTGTTACTAGAATAAGGTTTACTATTACTATTAGGATTATGATTACTTTCTCTACAAGTATTTCTCTTCTATAAATAAGCTTGCTTATTATGTAAAACTCACTCAATTGAATTCTTATAAAATCAGATAATTTCTCTCAAATACTTTGCGGAGTTTTATCTTTCTTTTAGCTTGCAGGCTTGTATTTTGTCTTTTTGAGTAGAAGACGAAGATGCTTCTCCTTACAGAATCAAAGACGCTACTCCTAATTTATGTACCAACTTATGTTTTTTTGTGACTCCACATTACTGAAGTACAATAAGGGTGTTTGGCAAATATTTCCAACTCTCTCTTTTTTTTTTTCTTTTTTTTTTTCACTCTTTATATTACATCAATAACTTTTTATTATTATTCAAATAAAAAAACCCACTACAAAAATTAATTGGTTCACCCAACTACTAACAAACCTTTGTCATTGAATTGAAAATGTCTTCCAAAGGGCTGCTCTACCAAGATCGATCTCCAAGTTTTGTAAGAAAGGTCATGTTCAGAACTCATAAACTTCTGGTAGATGCCTAGTCTATCAAGACAATCCAAAGAGAAGACATCAAAGGCTTCAACTTTTTTAATGATCACATTAAACTACTAAATGCCTCCTTCATAATTTTGATAAGAACACACAGTAACTATAAAATAAGTAGATAGAATGAGATTGTTATTGCATTTCTGATTGTCTTATTCTTGTAGCTTAACTAGGAGTAAATATATAGTGCGAATTGATTTGTGGTTCTACAAAGCAATATAATCCACCCTCTATTATCTTCCTAATTCATTATTGGTTTCATCATCCCATGTTTATTTCTTATCTTTATTCTTTAGTGATTGCTAAATTGGTGGGGGTGCCTAACAGATTTGGAAGGACGTATCTACTATAAAATTTGAAATAAGTTTATAATTTTAAAGAAATGTTCCACTATCCACAAAAGATAGCAATTTATAATGAGATGTACCACTATCCACTTATATAATAATTTATATCTAGGTCACACTTACGATCAAACTAATTCTATTATTATAATGGATGAATTGTAAGATATTGTCTCCATATATGGCCTATATGCCACATATACGGTATTTATTATAAATATAATATACGGTATTACGGTTAGGTAATTTAATTAATTTAGATTACCGTAATGGAATCGGTTAATTGATTTAAAATCAATTAATAATATTGTTTCCTTGATGGGAGGAACAATACGGTACTTACCATATTTGAGGGTCCCTGACCTAGCCTATCAATTAATAGCCTGTGTACACCATCAGTACGGCAATACAGTTATAGACATAGGTTAGAAGATCCCTCAAATAATCTTTCTTGTTCTTCAGATGGATCGTAGAGACGCTTGAGCAAATATGGCTAGAGGTAAGCCTAAATCTCGTTTTATTTATTTCCGCTGCGCATGTTAGTTTAAAGAACAATATGTTAATTATTCTAACATGTGGTATCAGAGCCAGGTTTATGCTATTTTGCTCAGCATTAAATTTGTGTTGATTCTTAATTTGCATTGAATCAAGTTGATTTTTGTGAACATAGTTTCGTTAATTTTTTTGTTTACTGTTCACATATTTGAAAAAGCAAGAAAACATTGATATGAGTATTTTCTATTCGTATTTACTGTTTTGCCCTTGAGAAGCCTACTGAATATTCAATAACCCACTGCCACTGCGTGAAACCCACCTTGGGAGACCACCGGCAGTATCTGCTCTCCATTCTTCCTTCATGTGTATGCAGGGTAGTCGCCACACGCGGAGACACCGCTGTGTACAGCGGCGTCGTCACCACACGGGAAGAGACCGTTGTAGGCAGTCCTTGCGGGCGGCTGCTGTCTTGGAAAACTGCGACCCCTGTGGGTTGTTGTTGGTCACCGAGCGGCGGCCTCTCTTGGCCGCCGCATAAGTATCCGGCTAAGGAAGATGGCCGGCGTAGTCCGTGTAAGGAGGAGAGGCCGCTAAAGCGGACTCTCCCGTCGCCGAAACTGGCGACCCTTACGGGCCGCCAGATTTCTGAGTAAACGGTGACCCAGAAGGGGTCGCCGTTGCTGCTGAGCAGCGGCCCTTCGTGGCCGCTGCATAAGGTAAGCGGCTGGCGGATGGGGAAGAAGGAGGAGGAAGAGGCGGCAGCAGGGGTGGGGAGGCGGCTAGGGTTTCAAGTTTAGGTCTCCTAGGGTTTTCAACCCATTGTGATAATACGGGTCGGATCGGGTTTTTCGGGCTAGGACTTAATTTCAGGGCTTGGGCCACCGGGTAGGATTTCAACCCGTAAAGGAATACGGTCCGGGTCGGGGTATCGGGTATATGGCACGGGTTTAAACCCATTTGCCCACCCGAGTTTTAAGTGGGTTGACCCATTCGGGTCAGCCCAATCCAGAAACCTAATAGGCCCTATCCAGTTAAAAAAAAAAAAAAGGGCCCATTTAAGTGGGTTTGACCCAGCCCTATAAAGAGATCCACTAGCCATTGCAACAACCCATCAAGTTCTTTTTAAAAGGGAACTTAGGCCTTATGGTGTTTAGAACTTGGGTTCACCAAGTGTAAAGGGCCTTGGCCACTTACTAAACCATTGGGCCATGTGTTTTATTATGTCATCATACTACAGTTTTATTCCACTTATTATTTACAGTGTTGTATATTAAGATTATTGCTTCTTTAATACATCAATTGATGAATATATATATATTTTTTTAATTGTTGAATTTATATATAAATTGTTTGATGCCTAGACTAAGAATAATTAACAATACCATATATGCTGGTGTGTTTACAGTAATATCCAAGAATGCAATGTCTAGAAAAGTTCTAGCTAGGAAAGTTTTGGGATTTAAGTGTGTCCAAGTGACCCCCTCACTTTCCTGAGAATCACCTGGTTGCACCTTGGAAAATGTTGTTTACCCCATTTAGGTATTGGTTTGTTATATTCATGGGGCTGTTAAGGGGGCATCTATAAAGTCATTAGATGTTAATGAAGTAGCAATTATCATGATAATTTCGGGAGAGCCACAGCATCCCGATTTTTAATGATAATTACATCAGGATTACACATAAGAACATCATAAAGATTTGTTAGATGTTCATAAACTGCAGAGTGATTATTATGAGAGCCACAGCATCTCGATTTTATAATAATCGCATAAAGATCGTACACGTGAACTTCATATAGAAAAATTAACATCGTCTTGTAATTAATTCATAAATTTAATTACTTATCCCACAGGGAAGTTTTTATTTTTATGACTTAATTAGAATAAGATAACAAATTTAGTATTGAAAGTAAAATTTCTCTCGGTTGCCCACAGGTACGAAGAATTTTATTTATCAATATTTAAATTTATTAGTCTTATTGATAAAGAGTAAATTTCATGCATGATGCAACCTTTGTCCACAAGTAGGTTGAAATTTACTATTTAAATTGGCATTGGCTAATTTAAAATAAAGTTAACATTGTCTTGTAATTAATTCATAAATTTAATTACTTATCCCACAGGGAAGTTTTTATTTTTATGACTTAATTAGAATAAGATAACAAATTTAGTATTGAAAGTAAAATTTCTCTCGGTTGCCCACAGGTACGGAGAATTTTATTTATTAATATTTAAATTTGCTTTAGTCTTATTAATAAATAGTAAATTTCATGCGTGATGCAACCTTTGCCCACAGGTAGGTTGAAATTTACTATTTAAATTGGCATTGACTAATTTAAAATAAAGTTACTTCATAGCATTAAAGTATTTTTATTTTTATATTCTTGGTGATTGCAGCTATTCCTGTTATTCTACTTTGGTAGTTTCATATTCCAATGCATTATGGTAGTATTTTTCTGACTGGAAAAAGATTAATATGTTTTTTCATTTAAATGTTTTTAATCCCATTATGGGAATGAAGGATATTATAGCTTAGCTTAAGTCCCTAAAGATTGAGATTTTTGAGTCATTATTGGTCTATTTCATTTTTTTGAATTCTCTCTTCTAAGTGTAGAATTTTATCTTGTAACACACGTAAGGATAAATGGTTAATAAATAAACTTCTAACCATGTGTGTTCAAGAATATGAGA
Organism: Alnus rubra; assembly: GCA_028654335.1. Classification (NCBI taxonomy): domain Eukaryota; kingdom Viridiplantae; phylum Streptophyta; class Magnoliopsida; order Fagales; family Betulaceae; genus Alnus; species Alnus rubra. The sequence goes on along the minus strand of JAJPGS010002138.1, from coordinate 430,528 downwards.
GAATTCATAAAGTGTTCACATGATTACTCATGTTAAGGGAAAGACCGATAAATGCAATCATGCCCAACAATTAAAGTATGAGAATAAGATGTCAATAAAGTACTATGGCAATCGAGATACCTATTTCTCATGCAATAAAGAAAATTAAGGGCATATAAAGAAAGATTGCATGAAGTGTAAGAAATGACTTAAAATAAGGATAATCTCATATATCTGGTATGTCGTGAATCTCTTTTAGTGACTCATTCAAATATATTGTGGATTGTTTATGGTTTAACAATCCACGTTGTCAACACAAATGCAGAGTCTTTTTAAAATGAATAACACGTATTTATAATTTGAGGTTGTTAGGATCTATAGGTTAATTTTGAGATTCAGTTATAATTTTTTCCTCAAAAATAATTTATATTCCATAATCTTTTAGAAATTTATTTTTCTAGTTTGGCTTGTTAAAAATTTCAATTTTATTTTAAACTTGAAATTTTTCTTATTTTTGGTGGAATATTGGTTAGGGTTTATTTAAAGTCTATATAAAATTGACCTACATCCCAACTTTTGAAACAAAATTATTTGTTTGTCTCTGCGTACTGATGTTGACGTAAAGTAGAGTTTTTGAGAATTTAAAAATGCTCTGGTTATGGCTTTGGAGATTGAAATATATCTCCATAAGTCGGTAATTTACTGACTTTGGTTCTTGTGTGGATTGCATAAGGAAAAGCATACTAACAAGACCACTAGAGGTGCCAAAGATAGCCTTTTGAGATTTTTGAGATCATGTACATTGAAAGGTGTTGACCTTTTCATACTCATTGCCTAAATGGTCAGAGATATTTTTATCTCTTTTAGTGATGACCATATAAAGTTTATGTATCTCTATCTTCTAAATATTAAAGCTGGGGTATTAAATGCTTTCAATACCTATAAGGAAGAAGAAGAGAAACAATATGAAGATCATAAGATCTAATATAGGCATAGAGTATTAAGGTAGATACACACAAAAGGGGAAATGATTAGTAATACTAATCTGCTATTACCCTTATAGAGTAAAGCTTTGAAGACCGTTGTGTATATGTTAAACATGATTCCATCTAAGGTTGTCCTTAAGACACCTTTTAAAGTATGAAATAGATGGAAGCCTAGTTTAAATTATTTACACATATGGGGTTGCCTTGCTAAAGAGAGGATTTATAATCCTTGCCTAAGAAAATTAGATTCAAGGGCAACCAGCGGATCTTTTATAAGCTATCTAATAAACTTTAAGAGGTTTTAATGTTTTATTATCCTTCATATAATCCTAGAGTTGTTGATTGTAAAATTTCTAAAGGATGCGGAACCTAGTGTGAGTGCTCATTCACATAAATTGGAATTTGAGGAAGCATTAGAGTTGGCCAAATCTCCTCTTTATAGAGGATGATTGATTGTATTCAGGAAAAATCAGATTGATTATCCTGAGCCACAATCACTTCTAGAACAACCAACTCTTACAGAACAGATTCAAAATCTATTCTCCCATTGCGAAATGCAGAGGAAGTATAATTAAGAAAATCCTATAGAATAAGGAGATCAAAAATTCTTAGTAATCATGTTGTATATCTCCCAGAGTCTGATGTTGACATTGGACATAAAGATGATCCAAAATTGTTTTCACATGCTATGAGTGGAGAAAACTCCACATTGAGATTCAGTGCTATGAAGTAAGAGATAAATCCATTGCTCAAAAGTCAAGCTAGACTCGTAGCCAATAGTTTTACTCATAAGGAAGGAATTGATTATCGTGAAACATTCTCTCCAGTGTCTAAGAATGGTTCATCAAGATAATCATAGTATTAGTAGCTCATTTTTTATCTAGAGCTACATCAAATGGATGCGAAAACAACTTTTCTGAATGAGGATCTTAAAGATGAGGTTTACATGAAACAATCAAAAGATTTTATAAATAACAGTCAGAAAGCTTGCAAATTAAAGAATTCTATTTATGGGCTGTGATAGATCTCTCATTGGTAATATACTTTTTACAAGGTTATTGTTTTATTGTTTATTGAAAAACCTTGTTAATTAGTATATATACCTTAAGGTCAGTGGGAGTACAGTAATCTTTCTAGTCCTATATGTAGATATTATTTTTGCAAGTGGTGATTTAAGTTTGCTGCATAAAGTTCATTTTACAAAACTTTGAAATGAAGGATTTGGTGAAACCTCTTATGTCTTTGACATAGAGATTCACAGAGACATAAAGAATATTAACATTGTCTCGGAAGGCCTACATTGAAAAAGTTTTGGGAAGATTTAGAATGAAGGATTATGCACCTTCAGTAGCAATTAAGAGGGACCAATTAAATACAGATTAATGTCCCAAAAGGTATTGGAATAAGGGCAGGTGAAAAGTTTTAAGCGTCTGCATTATACATAACCATATGACTGACAATAAGTATATTGAGTCAATAAAGTGCTGCAAATAAAGTCTTGCAGTATATGCAAGGAACCAAGAAGTACAACTTAACCTAAGGATACATTTTCCATTTGAAGGTGGTTAGTTGTTTTGCTGATTGTGTAGATAGTAGAAAGTCTACTTTAGGGTATATATCTTTTATTGAGAGATATATCTTAAAGATGCAGTATGCAGACTATGGTTGCTACGTTTACCAAGAAAGCTAAAATTCTAGCGTGCTATGAATTTAGTACACATGCATGATGGATGAGACATTTTGTTGAAAGTCTTAATATTGTTGATTTCACAGTTAGACCATAAAGATACTCTGCGGTAATTCTACTATAATCTTCTTTTATAAGAATAAAGAGTAGAAGCAGAAGTAAATCGACATCAAGTATCTCAATACGAGAGATAACATTAAGAGACATAAAGGGTCTATTGAGCATATAAGTACTGAATTAATGATTGTGGATCCCATGACTTAAAGTTTACCGGTAAAGAAATAATAAAGTCATGCGGAATATATGAGACTCATTAATTCATTTTCGCTTGGTTTGTCTCTTTTTGGTCTATAGACATAAAGTTATGATAATAAAGATTTTGTGCACATTTGTTATTTTATCCATGAGGATAAATAAAGTTGGACCCGAATGACTTATATGAAGTTCATTCATAAAGCTTGATTATCCATAAGGTACTCATGTAAGGAGTGTTTTACATTGTGATACATGGAAGGGACGACCTAATTTTATAATGGTTTTACCGCCATGATTTGTGTGAAACATTTCTTCTCTGAGTTGGAGGATTCCATAAATGATTGGCCAAGTTAAAGAACCTAATACAATAAAGTCATGTGTCATAAAGGCCAAGTGGGAGAATGTAAGATATTGTCTCCATATATGGCCTATATGCCACATATACGGTATTTATTATATTTATTATAAATATAATATACGGTATTACGGTTATGTAATTTAATTAATTTAGATTACCATAATGGAATCGGTTAATTGATTTAAAATCAATTAATAATATTGTTTCCTTGATGGGAGGAACAATACGGTACTTACCATATTTGAGGGTCCCTGACCTAGCCTATAAAATTAATAGCCTGTGTACACCATCAGTACGGCAATACAGTCATAGGCATAGGTTAGAAGATCCCTCAAATAATCTTTCTTGTTCTTCAGATGGATCGTAGAGACGCTTGAGCAAATATGGCTAGAGGTAAGCCTAAATCTCGTTTTATTTATTTCCGCTGCGCATGTTAGTTTAAAGAACAATATGTTAATTATATCTAACATGAATATGATCATACGTTGTCGGTTGTCATATATAAAATATTATTTGTTAAAGTATACTGAAGCAAATTATTAGTTTTACCCTTTTTTCTTTTTCTTTTTTCTTTTTCTTTATAGAAACATATATATACATATATTTGTATGTATTGTATTATTAACATAATTAAGGAACACAAATTTCTTCAAACTCAGTCTACAAGTTTTTCGTATGCCTTTAGCACGTGAGAAACACAAATTATTAACATGCTCAAAGAATACATTGCAATTTTATAAAGTAGGTCAAGAAATTTCCTTAAAAAATGAGGTGGCTTTTAAAATTATTATTTGATTAAAATCAGCATTTGATCAATCACATGCTTAATGGTGATTTTAAAAGTCACCTCATTTTTTTATTAACACTTAATGAATACTTAATGTACATGTATAATTACTCTTGACTAAAAAAAGATAATTTAAAATGTTGCAAACAAATTTTTTTTGCCACTCTCAAAATGTTTATACAAATTATATATTTCTTTTAAAGTATGCGCGAGTTTTTTTTTATTATAATTTAATTTTAAAAATAATTTTTCAAAAAATCATATAAAAATATAAAAAAATATAAATAATAATAATGAAAAAAGGAAAAAATAATTAAAAATAAAGATTATAATAGAATTCATTACATTTAAACAATTGTTGATTTATGTCTTATCGTTAATAAAATTTTAAATTACTTGGGATATAACATAGCAGCTTAGTTGAAAAACCTTGAACATTATGGTCTCGTTTGATTCGCGGAATAGACACCTGCGATGGAATGACTATTCCATACGTTTGGTAGAGGCCTATTCATTTGAATAGTTATTCACATTCCCTTACGAAGGTGAATATTTATTCTTCTAAAAAAAATTAGAGGAATAGTTATTCCTAAAGAAATAAATTACATTTTCTAAAAAAAAATCACTCATTATTTTTTTTTATTTTCTCTAGATTATTTTTTTAAAAAACTTAAACCCACTTTACATAGTGGCTGACCGACCACCCCAATGGGTAGTCAACTAACTACATATGGAGTCGAGGGTGGTCGCACCCACCCTTGGAACCCCTCATGATGGACTCCCGAGGCGTTTTGGGGGTGGCACAAGTCACCACCGATGGGCTTCGGGGCAGTGGCGGACCTAGGCTGGTAAAAATGAAGGGGCCAAATTGAAAAGAAAAAAAATAGAGGGGGCAAAACAAAAAAAATTAAAAAATTAAGGGGTAAAATTTTAATTTTTTCTTTTTTTTTGGAATTTTTTTTTTTAGGGGAAAATTTTGGGGCTTGGGGGGGCCAGGGCCCCCCCTAGCCTCCATGTAGGACTGCCCCTGCTTCGGGGGTAGCCGCATGCCACTCCCAAGCGTCATCGGAGGTGGCCTGGCCACCCACTAGTTTTCAATTTTTTTTTGTAACTTGAATTTTTTTGTAACTTCTTTTTTGGAAAAAAAATAATGTAAGTTTTTTTTAGTAATTTTGATTGGATTCTAATTAAAATATATGAGTTATTATTAAACTAAAGAGTATAAATAGTCATTCTATTCCACTCTAATTTATTTTAAGTAATAACTATTTCATTTTTTAATAGAATACTCATTCCGCAAACCAAACGAGGCCATGTGAATATTGTATTTGTGTTTTGTTTATAAGGGTGTATTTAATATTTATTACGCATAGATTCAAAATAAGATATATTAATTCATGAAAAAAATATGAAATTAGAGACCGATTAGTATAGACTTGCATTAGTCACGCCCATTCATGGTGAGCGCCAAGCGCCAAGCGCCGCATATTTCAAATTTCAAAAACGGAGTGGTGGTTCCGTTAATAACGTGCAAATCCAGGCCCAGTTTCGCAGCCCTCCTCTGCATCCCATTCGAATTAAAACCCTCTCTCTGTAGATTCTCACTCTCATCGAGTCATTCTACTACGGCTTTTACTCAGCCAACCTTGTGCTGATTGATTTGATCATCGCACAGCGAAGAGCAATGTCTCTGAGGCCGAGCGCGAGGACAGAGGTCCGCCGGAACCGGTACAAGGTTGCCGTGGACGTCGAGGAAGGTCGTCGCCGAAGGGAGGACAACATGGTCGAGATCCGAAAGACCCGCAGAGAAGAGAGCTTGCAGAAGAAGCGTCGCGAAGGCCTCGTACCTCACCAAATATCCTCCTCTCTCGCCGCCACCCGCACTTCCGAAAGGACCGAAACGAAGGTATTCGTCGTTCAACCGTACGCCGCCGTTTTCAACTTTATCTAGTATTGCAGTAAGCATGTCAATGTGTTGTGTTTGTTAAATTGTTACTGTAAATGCAGTTAGAAAGTCTGCCGGAAATGGTTAGTGGGGTTTGGTCGGAGGACAAGAGCTTGCAGCTTGAGGCAACCACTCATTTCCGAAAGCTGCTTTCGATCGGTAAAACTTTTATGTTTGAATTCGGTTTCGGATTGTGTTTTTAGTGGGTTGTTTTTGTTCTTACTACGATCGATTCTCCAGAGCGCAGTCCTCCGATTAACGAAGTTGTGCAATCCGGGGTTGTTCCTCGCTTTGTCGAGTTCCTTGGGAAGGATGAGTTCCCACAACTTCAGGTTTGATTTCTAGTGCGTTTATGTTATTCCTTTTGTTACTGAATTCATCTTATGTTGTTGATTGTGTTGTTCTATGGTATTGGGTGTTCTTTTAGTTTGAGGCCGCATGGGCCCTCACGAACATTGCTTCCGGGACAACAGAAAACACCCGGGTTGCGATTGATCATGGAGCCATCCCAATATTTGTCAAACTTCTAGGCTCTCCGAGTGATGATGTTCGTGAACAGGTGTATATCTTTAATGGGCATTAAGTTTTTATATGCTTTATTTTGTGTTTGATTTGTCGGGGATCATATAGTTGATGATAATCCTTGGTTGAGTTGTAGGCTGTTTGGGCATTAGGAAATGTTGCCGGTGACTCGCCTAAATGTCGTGATCTTGTTCTTAGTCATGGGGCTTTAATGCCGTTGCTGGCACAGTTTAATGATCATGCTAAACTATCTATGTTGAGAAATGCGACATGGACATTATCCAACTTCTGTAGGGGCAAGCCACCGCCTTTGTTTGAGCAGGTTGGAAATTTAAGCTGAGTGATTAGGGGCCTAATGCATCTTTTTCTCATTCTCAAAATGCGTTCTTGATGTCCTTTTGAATCTTAATGCGCAGACAAAGCCGGCTATCCCAGCTCTTGAGCGTCTTATACATTCAAATGATGAGGAAGTCCTCACTGATGCATGCTGGGCACTATCATATCTTTCAGATGGCACCAATGAAAAAATCCAAGCTGTAATTGACGCAGGTCCCTGCCCCCGACTTGTTGAACTTCTAACGTGAGTGTTGAATTTTATTAGACTATTTGAATTAGTTTTTGATTTAGAATTCTTTTTTTTTTTTTTGGTTGTTTCCTATAAAATCTTAATGCTTGAAATTCTGTTTGGTTAGCCATCCATCTACAACAGTGCTCATACCTGCCCTTCGCACAGTTGGAAATATTGTCACTGGAGATCATATGCAAACTCAGGTGTGCAATAATAATGTATTCCGTACTGTTTTCTTTTTAATCTTGTTTCTTTAAAGTTGCTTTTGATCTTTCTGTTCTCGTATTTATAATTGGATGGGATACAATATTAGTTCATGAATGAGGTGACTAGTTATATTAGTATTAAAATCAAACTGCATAGTGTTACTTACAGTCTGATATATCTGTAAAGTGTAAACGCTCCAGTGGCAGTGGTTTTCTGTTTTACTGAATTTTATACAGAAAATGAAAATATGTCATACTTATCCTTGTAATTCAACACAACATTGTATCTATATTGGGTATCAGATGCTTTTAGGATGCTTTAAACATGCTGTTTTGCATTTGAATTGCAAGGATACATAAATCATTGGGCATTGGCTCCAATTCTATGTTTTTTTTTATTTTTTGTTGGGCTTATTGTCACAGTGATGATGAATATTTGGTACTACTAGATTCCTATTGATGAAGACTAGCCCAAAGTTGTTATTGCCAGTGTGGCCAATACAATCTTTCTCTATTGGCTTGGGACTGGCATTCCAAAGTTTTTTTTGGGACTCCAATAATGAGAGTAATTTTTGTAATTAGATTGATAATAGCAGCCTTTGCATTTAAATAATAGAGTCGTAAAAAAAGAATTAGGAAACATTCTCGTTTGGATTGGGCATACCTTGTATCTTCACACGGCAACATTCTCGTTTAGTTTTCCCTATTCTAATTCCTTTTTATTGTACTCACTTTTTAGGTTTAATACTTTTGAAGGTACTTTTTTGTTTTCATCTGTGTATTTTTTTTCAAAAGAACTATGTATGTATGTGTTTCTTAAAACTATTTTTGGAATGTTGGTCACTATATGAAATATGGGATCTTTTTGAGTTTTGGAATTTAATGCTTCATACTCTTCCTTCTTCAGTGTATAATAAATCATCAAGCTCTTCCTTGCCTTCTGAACCTGTTGACACATAATCATAAGAAAAGCATCAAGAAGGAAGCTTGCTGGACCATCTCAAATATCACAGCTGGAAATGTAAATCAGATACAGGTGAGCAAGTAAATTCATCCGCAACAAATGCATGCACTAATTAGAATGTTGTCACAATTATCTTTGATGTCTGTATTTCGTTTAAAATGTCTGCATCTATGATAGTATTATTTGAGGCATGTTTCAGTATGGTAGTAAGGAGCCTACGGAAGAAACCTGATTATTGTTGTATTATGGTGGTGATCTCATTTCTAGCATACTTTTTGAAAACTTGCAGGCTGTAATTGAGGCTGGCATCATTCCCCCCCTTGTCCAACTACTTCAAAATGATGAGTTTGAGATCAAGAAAGAAGCTGCTTGGGCAATTTCAAATGCTACATCTGGTGGCATCCACGATCAAATCAAGTATTATTTCTTTCCTTGCAATAATCTCTTGTTCCTTTTAAATGCTCTTGCCAAATAATTGTCTTACATTTAAGTGTTTGGTCTATTTATGTCTGGTAGGTACTTCGTGAGCCAGGGGTGTATTAAGCCTTTGTGCGATCTCCTCATTTGTCCAGACCCAAGAATTGTTACAGTTTGCTTGGAAGGGCTCGAGAATATTCTAAAGGTTGGGGAAGCTGAGAAGAATATGGGTAAAACAGGAGATGTAAACTTGTATGCCCAATTGATTGATGATGCTGATGGTTTAGATAAGATTGAAAGCCTTCAGAGTCATGACAACAATGAGATATATGAAAAGATAGTGAAGATTCTTGAGACATATTGGATTGAGGATGACGACGAGCCGTTGCCCCCAGGCGAAGCTCTCCAATCTAGCTTTGGTTTTGGAGGGAATGAAGTTTCTGTTCCTTCTGGTGGATTTAACTTCAGTTGAAGGTATGCATGCTTACCTCCTCAACTGTTAGTATGAGTGCATATTCAGTAGAGGCAGCTGAGATATAACCTAAATTGCACTTGAGTGCAATTTGTAAGAGTCCAAGCAATCGCAGGAGGAAACCGCCTAATACAATGAAGCAAAGCCCCTATCTAGCTCAGAGAGATATTAGGAAAAGAAAAGATATGCTACTTTTAAGTTACTTCTTGTTCTCCTTGTGGAGGTCATATTTTGATGATAATTAGGGATTATCCGATTTTTTGTCATCCAAGTAAGAATGATTTCTTCTTGGATGTTTCTTTTTGTTTCTGGCGATCAATGAAATTTTGTTGGTTGTATTACTGTCAAAAAGTTATGGATTACATAACTTATGTTTTGTTATATTATTTTCTTTCCTGAACATGTGTTACCTTCTGATGATTTTTTTTTTTTGTTTGGTGTCTACTGTCAACCATCTGTTTTCGTTTTCATTCTATTTGCTTTTGAGGCACGTGCCTCCAAAGTGCAAGTGTTTTCATCTAGGGTCTTGTAACTTGTAAGGAATATATTTGGTGTGGGCTTTAATGGTAATAGGTCTATTAGATAAGTGGGCCTTTAGTTGTAATGGATCCAATAGTTTAGTGAGCCATCTGTATTGGGTTGTTAGTTTGTTAGCGGGCTTTATATGCCCAGTCTAATTGGGTCGAGGCATCGAAAATCATTAGTCTGAAATTGTAATCTTTGTTCTTAGTCAAATTGGAGGTTCAGGTTCCTCGAAAATACAAATACAAAAATAAAAATGGTCATTACAGGTCTTTGGGCCAAAAGAAAACATAAACGGTCCTCGAGGGGTAGTTCAATCGACTGAGGATCACGCCTCATGAAGTGAAAGTTACTAGTTCAAATTTCTTATTCCCCTTTTTTGTAGACATGTCAAAAAAAAAAAAAAAAAAAAAAAAACATAAACGGCAATATATTCTTCCTGTTCCTATAAATTGAACAATGAACTGAAAAAGAAATAAACGAGATAATATTGTAGGTGTAGAAGACTCAAGAAGGGCATCAGCCAAAATTAATTTAAAATTGTAACAAATGAATTTGTAAAACGAGGAGCATCTCAGACTCTCAGTAGGTAAAAATGCCCATTTACCTCCAGCAAATTAGCTTGAGGCTAGTTAAAAAATGTTTTGTGCTATAGTGAATAAGAATCTTTTGTTATTCACTGTAGCACACTAGATATTTTTTTAAAAATATTTTATTATTCTTCTCTCTTACTCTCCAAGAGGTCATATTGGCAAGAATATAATAAAAAAAAAATTGAAAATAATATTTAAAAGAAAGTAGAAAAGATAATAAATAATTTGTTTGAGTTTGTATTAAAAACCGAGTAGATAAAATAAGTGTTTTTTTTATTTTATGTATTTTACATCTTATTGCTGGAGATGCTTGAAGATGATTGGGATTAAGGGTGACAATTTATGTTCGCATGTTAGATTCGGGTTGTGTTGAAGTTTGAATATTAGACTATAGATCAATCCTAACCTAACCCATTGATTTAAACGGGCCGAACCCCTTTACCTTAACTCACTAATTTCGTATTGAATTCGTGTCGGGTTAACGAGTCGTATAAAAAATTGTTAGTCTTTAAGTTGCCTGTTGAGTTCAAGTCTTGTCAATGCATGCGTATAAAATTACACGGGTTAACCCTAACCTGACTGATTTAATTAATCGGGTTGGACCTCTAAACCTAACCCGCTAATTTTTTTGTTGGATTCTTGTCAACTTAACGAGTCGTGTCAAAAATTAGCGGCCTTAGTTGAAATCTCCTTACCATTCGCTGTGCAATTTGCACATCCCACATGTCAGGTAGCTAAATTGGGAGGATCCTTGATTCCTTGTTCATCTTAGGGAATGAATTTTCTGTTCCTCAGGGTGGATTTAACTTGAGTTGAAGGTTCCACTTTTGGATGCAGAACCAAGTAAAGGTGGCAGATAGCGTCCTGACCGGAGAAATGTATATTAAGTCGAGATATGATATGTTTATAATTTTTATATAATTTTAAGGGATAATTACATTTTCTCCCCATGAACTACAAAAAAATGCGTGATGCCCCCATGAATTACCAACTCGATCAAAATAGAGCATTCAACTACTAAAGACAACCCTTTTCCCTCGTTTCGTCAGTCAAATGGGTTAAAACAAACGGTCAACGAGTCACGTGACCGTCACACGCCGTTTTACCCTTATTTTCTTCATCTTTTCCCCCCATGAACTACCACCATCTTCCAACATGCCCCATGTAAAACGGCACATGACCCGTTGACTGTTTCTTTTAACCCCTCTAACTGACGGAAGGAGGAAAAATGGTTATCTTTATTGGTCGAGTTAATAGTTCATGGGGGTATCGTGTATTTTTTGGTAGTTTATTGGGGAAAAAGATAATTATCCCTAATTTTAATAATTTTTTTTAAATTAACTATTAAATATGTAATAAGTATCGTATCTCATATGGAGTCTTTACTAGATATAATTACTTTTTGTGTACAAGTCTTTGAACTTTCATCAAAATGAGAAAGACAAAAAAAAAGGGATGTTTCCTTTCGACATACTACAAAGGCTAAAGAGTTCGCACCACTACTTTTCACCAAGGGTTTGGGGTTTTCCCGGGTCTTTCATCCTTTCATCCCCTGCAAGAACGACCAGTACTTCAACTATCAAAGTAGATAATTATACAGAATAATCTGAAGTAACCCATGTACAGGAGCGACAAAAGTGTAAGAATCTACTACGGTGGAGTGGAGCCAAAGAGCCGTTGTCAATCCCAGTGGCTTTAAGTTGGATCTTGGTGGACGTTTCTGTGATCTCAAGTGTTTGTATTTAGGAACTTCCCCACATGGGTATTTCCCGTAAAATGCATAGGATTCGACATCTTCGTGTTTGTACACGAAAGCGCAAGGAACCATCTCCTCGAATACATTGCCGGCCAACCCGTGAGCAAGACTGTGCTCTACCGTCGGATATGGACAAACCAACGTAGGACTTTTTTTGTCTCCATGTGTGAACAGTGGAACCAAGAAGAATTGTTCACACAGAGCTTTTGAATCAACAATTTATCAACATCTTTGCTGAAATATTTCTAGAACTTTGAAGAAAGAGATGAAAGGCCAACTATCTTCCTGTGAGGAAGACGAGTATAATGAGTTATCAAGATCGGCACAGTACTGTTGGTGGCGCTCAGCTGCCAAGTTTGATGAATGCGTGAAGCTCAAGTATGAAATCCCAAATGTTTCGACTCTAACACCTCGGCTTAAAGTGCTCAGGGAGATGGAAAGGTTAGCTTTGATTGCACCGGAAGGGCTTAACGAGGTCCGGCACAAGCTTCAGATGTATCGTTCAGGCGATTTTTGGGTGCCTACAGGAGGAATCAGCAAGGAAGAGATGGACATTCCGCCAACTATTACGATTCTCTTGGTGGGTTTCACGGGTTCTGGCAAAAGCTCACTCGTGAACCTTATGTACAGTGTTCTTGGGCGCTCTGGAATCATACCTTTTGCTCAAACCTCACTAGGTAAGCCAAAGCCACAGGATTTTTTTTTTTAATTATATATATATATATATATATATAAGCTCTGATTTGGCCTATAATGTGCATTTTTGTGCCAACAGTTTTATGATTTATATATTTGTAGGAAGTTCTTCAAACTACACTACCATGTTCATGGAAGAGCACAATGTGTCGAGGTCTATGAAAAGTGGGTTTTGCGTGTATGATTCAAGGGGCTTTGAGTTTGATCAAATGGGTGAGAATCTTGAAGAATTGTCCAGTTGGATGACTGACGGGGTTCATCATAATCAGCTGTGCTTAAGGTCGGGAGATAATGCATTGACCAAACATGATATGGAAAATCTTGCCTCGAAATCATCTTCAAAATTCGTGAGGAGGAGAGTGAATTGTGCAATGGTGGTAGCTAACATAGCAGAGATCTACAATGCTTATAAAGCAGGTGACTTCAAGCCATTGGAAGCCATTAGGGAGCTCTTCTGCTCTCCTCTTTTGAGAAAATCCAGTAAGCCTTCTACAGCTTAAAATTCGTTTATTTTGACTAATATTTTCCGAGTTAGCAACATTTGTGTACTTACTTTTGATAAAACCTCATCATTAATTAATTCAAAGCTTAATCATTAAGCACAATGTCTTAGCTTTGCATTACAGACATCTGTCTGTCACCTCACAGCTGCATTTAGTGCAATATGTAAAACTTGATTTTCTTTAATTTAATCAGTCTTGTCTCAATCATGTCTAAATCGTAGACATCCTAGTGTCCTACACGAAGAGGATTGTGACCCTATAACTAATGAATTTTACCTAGCTAGGATATATATATATATATCCCAATCTTTATATGATAAAAAGTTTTTTTAACATTTGATCCCTACTCTATTCGACTTTCCCAAAAGTTCCACGTCATATGCCCATTTTTAAGGTCGGGATCAAGATTTGATCACTATTTTGAGCAGAAAAAAAGAAAAAAGAAAAAAGAAAATTTGGACTCCTATAGCCAACAAATCCAAAGAGATGGCCAAATCACTTCTCAAGACCTTTGGAGTGAACGGATCACCCCTTAAAGGATTGAGAGAGTGTTTGAGAGAGAATTTGACTATTTTTCAATGACTTTTAAGGATAATTGGACCATCTCAAAACTCTTGAAATGATGGTTAAAAGAGAGGTGGCCGATTGCCCCCGTAAACCATAAGTTGTCGGCGATATCCAAGTCAATTATGTTGATGGTTGATTAGTACTCTTATGAGGTGGCCGGCCCTCTCAAAATTTTTGAGGGGTGATTCGACCATCTTTTTAGGATGGTAAGTCGGTTGAAGAAACTCGTTTCATAATTTAGTTTAAAATAGATGACGTGACAAAATCGTGATGGTTTATTTTAAATGAACAGTGATCTTGATCTTCATTGGGGTCATAGTGTACGTTTTTCTCTAGCATGTCAATTTCTTGGATATATAGACCACTTCCTATAGGCCCAGTAGTAGATGGTCAAATTTCAATATAGATATGGTAAACGCCTGGTTAAGTTGCTTTAGAGCCTCAGCTTAGGATCTGTTAAATGCTTAATTACTGTTTTAGGGGGCAAATTAATTAATTTGATTTGTATGGCATTTGTAGTACTTAATAATATATATGTGATTATAAGCACTTGGGCTGCAGATGAGAACCCTCTCTTGATCTTGACCCATGGTGACATGTTATCAACCGAGGAGAGGATCGACGGCCGCCTGAAAATATGTGAATGGGTTGATGTATCGGAGACGACGGGGGCGTATGACATTGTTTGCCTCACAGAGTACGGATATCTTGCAGAAGAATCAGACCCCGTCACAGCCTATGCCTTATCCGAAGCAGTTTACAGAGCGTTGCTCATATCAGAAAGGGGACACTTTCCGAAGAAAAATGTGTGGGACTGGGCAGTCCTCATATTGTCATGGCTGATGTGTTTCTTTGCTGCGTTCTTCGCTTTCCTTGCTGATGTATGTTCCAAACTTGGGCAGAAGGAGAAACTTATGAAGTTGTGAAGAATTAATATAGGTAGGAGTATTGGGTCGTTCTTGAGGGAGCGTATGCGGTTTTCACGGTATAAGCTCCTTTTGGGCGATGCTTAATGAACAAGTACTGTAACCATGATCACGTCCGGGTAGAATTATTATTTTTAACTTTTTTCTTTTTAAAAAAAAAACTGTGTAGTCTAGGCTACTGATCTAGCTGTGTTTTAGTATTTAGATTATGAGTAGGTGATATTTGACATTGGCTAACTCGACAACTTGATGTGTAAATACAAAATTGAGACATATTAGGTAGTCTAATTTAGCTTCTGTTTGACCCTGCGAGACCAAGATTGTATTTGTATCGCCTCTAATAAATAATTTAGCTGCCTGTGTTAAGGCTGTGTGTGTGTGTTTTTTTTATGAGTGTTTGATTTCGTCTTCTTGTTTTGTTTTTTTGTTTTTTTTCAACCGTCTTGTTTAGAGGATCTGATTAATGTTAAATCAAAAAGCTTAATTAAGCAGACAAACTTTGTTTTGATACCAATTTAATCACCATATACTTATAAAAATTACTTAAATTTAGTCTACTAAATTGATATGTGTTTAAAATGAGTAATGCTTACAACTATCCTATAAAAATGACGTGACAGTTTCAACTAATCTTGAGATCATTCCTTGTTAAAAAAGAAAAAAGAAAAAAAAAAGGAAGAAGGGAAATGTTATATAGTACTACATTACTATCCTACCCTCATTCTATTAGATTGATGGCACAGAGCCCATAAATCCTTCGTTTTAATTTTAATTTTAGTTTATTGGATGGCCAGTGAGGATTGGATGGGGCGTAGTATATACTATATAACATTACTCTTAAAAAAATAAAATAAAAAATTCAAGGGTTGGTTGGAATTGTTACGTTAGCTTTGAGGAAATGTTATATGATAAAAATGTGACATATAAGTTGATATAACATTATTCAGTGCTTAAAAAACATTATTCTTTCATAGTTTGGTTATATGGCTGTTTGCTTTGTTTTAATTAATCCAGTCATTGGTTTTCGTCCAGAATGTGTGACCGATTCCATGTTCAAGTAAATGTTTATATCAACGCATAAACACCATTCTGTTGGCGTGGTTTTTTTAGTAGCAATTGTCTATATTTGTGTGAGCCTTTTAAACCCATGTTGAATGTACACCTTTGGGGTAGTTGCTTGTGGTCACCTATATGGTGTTTGCTATTGTAATATTTAAAAAAAAAAAAAAAAAAAAAAAAAAAAATTCCCCATCAACGAAAACTTGATCCATCATGTTTAAAAAAAAAAACTGAGATTCTTCTAGGTACAAGAAGCAACTTCTCCATGCTTCTAGTTTTTAGGATTTTGCTAGTGCTATCTAGCGCGGGCGCGCGAAACTCCATGCTTCAGCATGCTTCTGGATGCCTCTTCCACAAGTTCCACGGCAGAACCACAGGATGACACACGTACGCAAAGCACAGCAATGCACTATAAAACTGCTCACACGTCGATTCATCTACACACGTGTCTTCTTCCCCCAGAAACAGAGGAGTCCCTCCACTCTCTTTTCTTTTGTGTCTCTGTTCCAAGCAGACGACGATCAAGGACGACGTACCCACGAATCAGTGGAGAAAATATTAGAATAGGAAAGGCAAAATGCAATCGAGGGTAGCAGACACCACAAGAAGGTCGCCTTTGGTTCTCTCTCTAGCCCACAACCATGTTCTCCGCTGGCGCAGAGGACGACTTGCCTCGTCCTCGGCTGGTCGCACCGCTGACCCTGACATTCATTCCGGAGAAGTCGAAGCTGGCCCTGATGTGTATTACAGAAAAAACGAAGTAACTCTCTCTCTCTCTCTCTTCTACCTTAAGTTAGGCATAGATTGTTCTTTTTTCACCTTCGTGCTGAGGTTCATTTTTACTATCAGTACTCTGTACTCTGTTAGGTTATTCCAGAGTTATGAACAGTTGCTACTAAAACAAAAAATTAAAGGTTGATTTTCAGTCTTACAACACCTCAAATTCTTAATCCTACTAAATATTATTTGTTGGAAATTCGTAGGGTCAAGGAACTGCGCTGGATGCTGATGATACGGGCAAGCAAGAAACGGAACACGAACCAAGAACAGAAACCGGACCATTGAAGCCTCCAAGAATACCTTATGCTTCCTCTACGAGGCTGGAGAGCACTGGCGGGCTGAACCCGCCCTCGGACCCCATCATCCAGCAAAAGCGTCGCCATGTAACAAGCAGCCTGGAAGAAGTCAGTTGTTGTGCAGGGCTTGAGGAGACGCCGGGGCTAAAGGACAAGGAGGAAGAGCAGAGAGTCGACAGAGAGGAACAGGTTGAGGATTACAGAGAGTACTACAATCATCACAAGGCCTCGCCATTGTCGGAGATCAAACTGGTCGATACGAGGAAGCCCATTACTAGGGCCACTGATGGGACAGCGGATGCCGACGAGCATGAGGGTCTTGCTAGCGATGTGATTGGGTGGAGACCGGAGCAACTTGACACGGCGGAGGAGGCGCTTCGGAGGGCCGCTGAGATATTCAGGCAGAACGCTATGCGTGGTGACCCTGATCTTCCGCACTCGAGGGTTCTTAGAGGGCTTCGTACGTGGTGAATGATTTGGAGGAGGAGACTTGGATTTCTTTTTTTTCTTTTTTTCTTTTTTTTTATGAGCGCGAATCTCTGATGTAATTGTAAGGTTGTGTGCTTTAAAATGAAATGGTAATTTTGTAGTTATTTTAGAAAAAATTGCACAATTAGAGTGCTAAAGATTTTGTTAGGGAGAAACCAAATTAAAGATAGGTTGGAATTTCACTTTCAAGAAGGTTCAAAAAGATAAGGTAACAAAACAATGAAAACAGAATGTTTTGTTGGTACCCATGTTGGGCGAAGCACATGGACAATATTTATGTTATGTTGTTGGTGCACGGTACTGTTCATTCTTGTCTTTTTCTTTGGATTGGTTGGCGTAAGGTTTCAATCTCTCCGTTGATGAATTCTACTCCGAGAGAGAGAGAGGGGGTTGGCTTTGGGTAGAATCGGAGAACAATGAATTCAGGTGTACAATTGAAGGGTTCTTTAATAATTTGAATGTTCTTTTAATGGATGGGACTGAAATATATTAATGTATTAACAAGATGTTAATTAATTCATCATAATCCTTTTGTATGTTGTGCTAACTGTGACTCTTTGTCGCCGCTATAACTCCTACGTAAGAAGGAATGGCTTTAGCATAAGGCCAAAAGCATTTGGTTGAGCGACTGTATCAAGGTGATGTATGACAACAGGGGGAGTGCACTCAAGCGGTGGTGGTGCAATGTTGAGCGCTCGGGTGGTTGTCAGACAGAATCGATCGCTAGACCACCGCTCGAGCGCGCGATCTTGTTACAAAATCATCCGGCAAAAACAGTTTTGAGAAGTTTTTTTATTTGGACAACATGCACCACAATTTGATCTCATTACCAATTTCGGACGATTTTCCGGCATTAGATTTATCTCTAATTGTTCTAATTTTCCTTCTTTGGTGGTAATATTCCATATTAGGAAATTTCCTTACCTTTAATTTACTATTTTGAATGGTGTTATAAGTTCAGAACCGTTATAATGAAAATTCAGTATTGACAGCATGCAATAGGAATTTTAGTCTTGGTTTCAACTTGTGTTGAGTTTTTGTGAAAAGAAGACAACTCTTCTTTCGCCCCAAGTTTTCTTTTTGGATATCTTCCGAATTAGGTTGTAGGAAATTCTTTTAATTCAGTAGACTCACATGTGTACTTAAAGTCATGCATTTTTTATAGAACTTTGTCTTTTCTTTTTTACTATTATATATTGTTTAAAAAAAAAAAATGTATTTCCTGGATAGCACAGTAATATATATATGCTTGGTTAGCATGAAACTTTTGATTTACACGTTTACTTCTTGAGGAAAAGAGGGTTTGTTGGTACTGCATTCATTTGCTCTGTTTTATACAACTTATATATTAAGATCATATATTCTTCACGCGCGCATTGTATATATGGACCATATGGTCCAAGAACTTGAACCAATGGAGCCGGCATGGCCAAACTCTTGTTCTCTATTAGTGAAAAATCATGCAAAATGTGGATGAAATTAGAGCATGCAATGTTTATTTTTTTTTTTTTTTTTATGAACTTCTACTTTTTGCTCATTTTGTTTCTTCCTCCGATGGTGGGTACCATAGAAGATAAAACGCCGACAAATGGTGCGGTCACCAATACAGATGTGCATCGATCCCTATCTCCTCCTCCTTTCCCTCTCTCAACCCCATATCAGCATCGTCTCTTTATCTCTTCCGATGCCCTCAACCCTCCTCCTTACTCTTTCAATCCCAACACAGGGAGTACTCCAAACCCTGTAAAAATGTTGCTTTCATTCTTCACTCTCCTTCTCATCTTACACTCCAACTTCTCCTTTGCCACATCAACTACAAATACAACAACAACGACAGTGTCCAAAGACCAAACATCATGCACAATGTGCAGTGAGTGTGAAAACCCATGCCCTGTGCCGGCATCACCACCACCACCACCAGTGGTTGTGTACCCGCCACCACCACCACCAGTGGTTGTGTACCCACCACCGCCACCAGTACTCCCAGGATGCCCACCACCACCCAAGCCCTCATGTCCTAACGATTGCTACTCGCCGCCATCACCATTGGGGCCGCCTAATGGGCCACCTTTCTCCCCAGATAGACCGCAACCTTTCCCGCCGGCGCCGCCAAACCAGATTGTTCCTTATTTTCCTTACTATTACTACACTCCACCGGGCGCCGTCATTAATTCTAACTCTGTCCATTTGAAAATGCAGCCATTTGTCTCCTCCATTGTTCTCTTCATTACTTTTCTCTGCTTCATCTAGATGCATTACATTAAGTAGTGGGTCGTAGTGTCTCTCTCTCAGTTACTTGCTATCTCTATCATTAGAAAATTTCTGTGTATTAGCAATATTCCTACTGATTATGCCACACTCCATTGGAGAAAAGGAAGAAGTAATAAAGCTTGTTGGTCAAAGAATTATATATCTCTCACCTGTTTTGTGTAATGTCCTGTACTCTATTATGTTGTTAATGTTGAAAAATAAAGCAATTTGTAATTTTTCTTGTTATTATATCCTCGTTAATCATTTCTTATTTTTCGTTTCCTTTTTCAAGTTTATTTTGATAATCTGTTCTGTTATATTCCACGAAGCTATATATGTTCATCTCGGAATTTTCGTTTCCTTTTTTTTCTTTTGTCAAAATGAGCCGGCTAGCTAGTTGCAAACTTTCTGCTTTGTATATAGGTTCTCGAGGCAATCGGAAGAGGCTCTCGATGGGGCTTGTTGGTAGAGTTTTCAATACGGTGTGGACGGCATGTTCGTCTCCGATGTCTAAATTAGCTTACGAGAGAAAAATATGCTTAATATATAAAATAATCAGTCTTTCATTTATACTTGGAATATAAGCCTATTTACAGGTAAAGAGATAGAGATCAACCTGACTTAGGTTTCCTGCTCCTTCTTGACTTAAGAGTGTAATCAGAGTTCTATTTGGACTCCAATTCCTTAATAGACGTAGGATCTGGTTCGGATCTTCAAGGATTTGATTTGAACAATGAGTCGTATCCCAATTTTACTGGGAATAGGACTGTTACCGGGTTTATTGGACCTGAGTTCCCGAGACATGCTTGTCTTTAACCTTAGTTGAATGAGCTAACTTCTCGGGACATGCTTGTCCTGGGCCTTGATTGACTGAGTTGACTCTCGGTCTCGGGATATCTACATTCCCAGGACTCAATTAGGATATACCTCATGTCGCGTATTCTTGGGAATAGCTTTTACGGAGATAACTACTTGGTGTCTATGTCCCGGGATAGGACTACTCAAGAGTCTTGTTGTTTTGGCTTTATGGCCGCCAATTCTTCTTAGACTGGTATTGACTTGAAAGCCCATGATTCTTTAGATGAGCCAATCTGAATGAGAATTATTCCCAACAGGGTTCAATGTCCGAACATGTCA
This sequence comes from Alnus rubra, assembly GCA_028654335.1. NCBI lineage: Eukaryota > Viridiplantae > Streptophyta > Magnoliopsida > Fagales > Betulaceae > Alnus > Alnus rubra. Next base: position 409,808 of record JAJPGS010002138.1, on the reverse strand, counting down.
TGAATTGTTCGAACACTTGCTCAAATAAGTAGGTCTTATTGAAAACTTCTCACAATTACAAATAGACATACTGCAAAGATAGAAATTTCAAGCCAATCTCGATATCGATCTATAAGTACCCTATGTTGAGTTCACATGTGAGTGAGAACGTTAAAGTATTAAGGGCTAGTTTGGCAACCCATTGTCATTCTCCCTCTATTTCTTTTCACTTCTTTCAAAAATATCAAATAAAAAACATTCTAACTTTTTTACACTTTTTATATCACATCAATTATATTTTATTATTATTCAAATAAAAAAACCCACTACAAAACAAAACTTTTTCACTTTTTTATAAAACATTCTCAAATTTCATATCATATCAATCACTTCTTATTCTACAACACACAAATATTTCATAACATAATTACTTACCAAACAAGCAACCTTTTTTGATAAACTTAAACTTTTGTGATAAGTAGTAATTTAACGCTCTAACATTCTTATATAAGGTTATTATAACATATTTGAAAGACTTCATTTCTTAATATGGGGATAAATTTAATATATATATATATATATATATATATACACACACACTTAGGATTCAGTTACGTACGTGGTTTCCTTTATGAGGTAAAATGGCAGGTTCTCTAAGAGAGAAGCAAGAGTGGGGCGCAGATTCTGCGCATCTGGAGTCCACTACGGATCGTGTCCATCACTGTTGGTTGGTTGAAGATAGGGTTTCTAGGTTTCGAAATATGCTGCTGCATGCACATGTCAGTGGAATTTTTTTTTTTTTCTTCTCGATCGAAGCCATGAAAGAGATAAAAGACTGATCATATAACGTAAGGAGAACGAGATAGAAAGAAGAGAATGGGGTCGTGGTCGTGGTCGTGGTCGTGGTCGTGGGGTTGCACAATATTGGCGCTATTCAGCTGTCGGGCCACCACCACAGTTTGTGGATTTGGCTCCTCTACAATAATTATTGGTCCCCCAGTTTCAATGATCACTGCCAATTGCAGAAGGCCAGGACAAGATTCACTTTCGTGAGTTTGTCTAATTTATAGACTTCATGCTAATATTTATTATATCTTTGACAAATCAAGATCGAGGACGTATGAGCATGAGATGTTAAATTTAGAGTCCCTGCAAAATTCTTTACAAGCTAATGTGATAGTTCTAATTGGTAAAGAGCATTAATGCTACTCTTTATGCACACTAGATTTTTGCATTAGCTTTATATTACTTGATGCGATGTATTTAAGTCGCTGATACTTTTGGTTTTTTAAGTTACTTACATGAAAATGACACTTATAACACGCCACTTCAACCAGTGTAAAGCAGGGGTGAAAATCTAGTGTGAAGAGTAACAATATTACTCAGTGATAAAATGACTAAGCAAACAATATTTCTTGTCAATTTAGTTGGTTAGTGAGTCACTTGCCAACCATACACTTTTAATTATTTAGCTAATTATGAACGGATACATTAGTTTGTAAGGAAATTGTAATAAAAACTGTAGCACACCAAGTATTTTCCTTAAATTTATTTTCTCCCTTGTAGTACTTAACATGGTAAAATGGGATTTAAAAAGTTAAATACAAGAGTTTATGAGACCATAAAAATGTAATGGCAAGTAGGGGCGGACCTACCTTAATGGTTCGGGGAAGTCTTTGGCAACTCCAAAAAAAAATTTAAATCTTTTAAAAGAATATTATTTTTTATATTATTGCCCTTGTCAATTATATAGTTTTTTCACCCCTAGATGGAAGATGAGTTTCTAACAAATTATTTGGTAGTTTATATTGAAAAAAAAAAAATTGTTAAAGATTAACTACATAGATGATAATGAATTAATTTTATTCTATGAAAGACTGTTAGCAAGCATAATTCGAATGAGATGCCAAGTTCTTAGTAGGAATTTTTTTTTTGACATGTCTGTAGCAAATAGAAAACTTTTGTATTCGAAAGGAAAGTTCTTTTTAAAGATGATTTTATAGACATGCAACTTTTGTGTATAGTTATGACTTGCCAATCAGAGGAAAAAAGGTAACTTGATTTCACAAATACTAGATGAAAATGGCTGTCAGTGTACTACCAGTGGTAAATATTGCAAGCGCTTTCACTCAAAACTATTTGCATCTTTTTACTCCCACTATACTGGCTAACATTGGTTACTGTATCCATGCAATTCAAAGTAAAGTGAGTGCCAACATGAATGCACAACTGCTAACTGAATTTACTGTGGAAGAAGTTAGTTCTGCCCTGAAATAGATGCAGTCGAGGAAAGCCCTCGAGCCAGATGAGTTCACGTCTGGTTTTTACCAACAAAATTGGGGAACAGTTGGAGAGGAGGTATGTATGGTTGTGCTTAGCTTTTTAAATTATGGAATTTTTTATGAGAAGATCATTGCCACCAATATTGCCCTTATTCCTAAAGTAAAGAAACCCACACATGTTTTGGAATTCCGGCCTATTAGTCTGTGCAATGTGATTTATAAGTTGATATCTAAAGTGCTTGTGAACAAGCTAAAATTGGTTCTCCCCCATGTCATCTTTGTGAATCAAAGTGCCTTTATCCCAAACAGGATAATCTCGGATAACATCCTGACAGCTTATGAGACATTACATTCTATGCAGACCAAATTATGGGGAAATGTGGGGTATATGGGAATCAAATTAGATATATCAAATCTATTATGATGCGCTATGGTCTCAGATGATTAGTGTCCACTTTGCATCAAAGAAGCAAAAATTGTGCAACATATTTTTTGGAGCTACCCTTCGGCGCAAAATGTATGGGGCTGTGGTCCCAAAAAATTCCAAAAAAGTACGGATGGGGCTCATACTTTCATTAATTTATTTGAGGCATTTTATTAAGCGCTTTGATATTATGGAGTTAGAGCTTATGGTGGTTGTGGCTCAGAAAATTTGGTTCCGTAGAAATGGGGTCGTACATGGAGAGGCATTCCTTCATCATCAACAAGTGTTCTGAGAAGTGGCACTGTAGCCACGTCGCAATTTCATCACGTGGGTAATTTACCACGTCCCGATTTCGCCACGTGGGTAATTTACCACATCACGAAATGTACCGCGTGGGTAATTTGCCACGTGGATTATTGCCACGGGGCAAATAAACCACGTGGCTAATTTATTAAAAAAAAAAATCAATTTTTTAAGGATTTGAAAATTTAGCCAAGTGCTTTATTTTCCACGTCGCCAATTAGACATGTGTCAAATAAACCACATGGCTAATTACCATTAATTGTTGAAACACGTTGGAGGGAATTTTCCCTCCAACCCATTTCTAATTTCCCTCTCTTTATGCAAATTTCCCTCATCTTTATCTCTCTCTTTTTCTTTTCTTTTTTGGTCAAAACACGTATTTTTTTTTTTTTTTTTTTTGTTCGAACACTGTACAATTCTCTCATTCTTTGTTCTTTTTTTTCTCTGTGTTTAAGCTAGCTATTCTTTGTTTTTTTTTTTTTTAAGAAGACAGCGACTCACCCCCACCCGGCCACACGACTCGATTGCCACCACCCAGAGAGGCTCGTTTTCGTTGTTAGTGACGGAGAAACTCGTTGTCGTTGTCTTGCCGGGGAGCTGGTACTTTTTTGGGTTGGGTTTCATGGGGAAGGAAGGGGAAGGAAAAGTGGCCGGTGCTTCTTCTTTTTTTGGTTGCTGGGGAAAGAAATCCGGGCCTTGAGCTCGCCGGTTCTCGACGAGGAGGTGGACGAAGGTCTAGTCCAAATCTCACCGACCCGTGTCGGATCTCGATGATGAGTTGGACAAAGATCCGGCGCGGATCTTGCCGGATAAGCTAGATCCCTCGCCGGAGATCCAAAGAGATATACGATATTGGGAAAAAAAGAAAAAAGAAAAAAAGGAACATATATTTCTATTCTTTTTAAAAAAAATTATGATTTTAGCGATGTGGGTAAGTGGTAGGTGGCTAAAAGTGCCTATTTTCCCAAATGCAATTTTTTTTTTTTAATTTTAAAAAATAAAAATAAAAATTGCATTTAGCCACATGTTAGTGGCATGTGGCTAGAAGTGCCACATCGCTAAATAACCACATACTTATAATGCCACATCGCTAATTGCCATTTAGCGACAACCTGATTAGCGACACGGGACGCACGTGGCTAATGCCACGTGGCGATCCGTTACTGACGTGGATGACCCTCATCCACGTGGCTAACTGCATGTGGCTAAAAAATGTTTTTTTTTTTTTTTTTTGTAGTGGGCCTATCTCTTGATGACTTTCGAAGGGTGACTGATCCTGATTGGGGTGCTAGTAACTCTACCTCTATAGCCTCTCCATCATTATTATGACAGCCACCTCCCACAGGTAGGGGGTGTACAACAGGTTGCAGTTGCGGTTATTTGGTCATAACCGTAACCACAACTGGGGTACCTGGTTATTTCTATTTTAATAACTGCAACTGCAACCGCAACTAGTCTACCAGTTACGGTTTTTACCAACTGCTAGTTATCTGGTTATTAACCGGATAACTAGTTTTCATATATTGGTGAATCTTTTCAATTTTTTTTTTAATCCAATATTAGGCCATTCAATATTCAATGCTAACTACTAAATAATAAATAATAAATACTAATATCACCATTCATTCAATATAAATAAAATGATTACAAATAAAATCATGTCAGATGAGCTTAGCCTTTGTCTCTTTCCCAAGAGATTCTTACAATTTCATTAAGAATATGAGAGTTCGTGATAGAAATTTGGCAAGTTATATACAGTGCTTCTTGATCCTCCGAATGGTTCCAAACTTGCATTTTGATCCATGTCCATGGGTGTTTAAGGAGACAATATAACTCATAATGAAGATTGAAGAGTGTTTTTCAAATAGCTCATGTGAAGATTGAAAATGTTTCAAATGGCTCATTTCAGGTCAACCTCCATCAATGCTACAAGCCAACTAACCTCTATTAATTTTGTTACGAAGAAACGGATACTAACTAAAAAATCCTGGGCTATGCGCCCAAGTTACGTGTAGGGGTGGGCCGGATTTACATATTTTCCACAACTCGCCCCGCAGTGAACGAGTTAGAAAATTGGGATCCGCAACCCGCATAATGAATGGTCAATCCGCTGGGCTTTGGGTAGCACGATTGGGGTCAGGTTCGAGTATTCTGTTTGTTGTTTTTATTTTTTTAAACTTTCTGGGCCCAAAATAAGGTGGGCTGTGGCATATTTGAAATATATTCTATTTTATCACCCCAAAGGCCTAAACCATTCCACAGGAATGGTATGTGTCCATTGGTCCGTTCTCATCAATGCAAATTGTATATTGGTATATACAAACAAATAATATATATTATATATTGTAGTTCACTGCTATTGATACAAACCTAGCAATCATACAAGTAATATAATATATATTGTAGTTCACTGCAGGCTGCATCAAGAATTAGAACAAATTTTAAATCAATAGCTAAGCATAATAATGAACACAAAAAAATTAAAAGTTCCAACAAAATAAGTAAAAGGTCCAACAAAATAAGTAGTTTAGCACATATAAACTAAAAGGTCCAACAAAAAACTTAGTTCAACACATAAAAGGTCCAGCAACAAAAAATAGCAACCCAATAATGCATAGCAACACCTTTAACTAATCATCTTCAAGCAAAATGTTGGCATTCTTTAAAGATATTTCTACAAAGGAGAATGAAAAAAAAAATGAATTACAATTACAATCAAAAATCAAATTGAGAAATAGAGCAAGTTAATAGTTAAATAAATTAACTTGTGAATAATGTAAAGCTTACGTGATTTGAGCCTATAACTTTTAGCATCATCAACTATCTCCGAATTATAACCATTGCCTCCAGTTATGGGTTTTGACCTTAACCAATTTTGTGAGCATATTAAGGCTTCGATTGTTGTTGGTGTCAACGAACTCCGAAAAGGGTCCAAAACACAACCTCCAGTGTTAAAAGTTGACTCTGAAGCAACTGTTGTAATGGGAATCGCTAAAATATCTTGTGCAATTTGGGCAATTACTGGAAATTTGGATGAGTTCACCTTCAACCAAGTCAAAATATCAAAATTAACATTCATTTTCTCTACATCCTCCATCAAATACCGATCTAGTTCCGATTTGCTTTCTACATCACTTTTAGAAACCCGATACTTACGAAACTTATTCATGAACTGAAATGAATGGTCACTACTCTCACTTTCATCTATTATGGTTGATGAATCACTACCATGATGAACCAGGGAGGAACTCCCACCATTGTTGTCATAGTGATCATATAATTTGGCCATGTGGTACCTCAATTTCGTAATCATTCGAGTTGCTTGCTCAACACTGAGAACTTCTTTGAACCAATAATCTAATGAATCCAATTTGGTGCGTAGATCAAGTACAACCGCAACAAACAACATTAAGTTAACCCTATCAAGATCAAGATCTCCTCAATATTTCTTGTACTTCATCTTCATCTTCTCCGCCATGACACTTAATACATAATCCCCACCCTTACTAAAAGCTTGTCAATGTGCTTGGATGTCACAAATCTCTTGAAAGTACATATTAGATGTCACATACAAAGAACCCGAAAGTCGCATGGTTACATCATAAAAAAGTTTTAAAAACTTGAGAAAAACCCTAACATTTTCCCAATCCTCAAAAGTAGGAGGTCCCAAACCCCTTCTCCCTTGCCCTCCCTCAAGCAACGCAGAAATAAAGTATCCATCTTCTTCTTCCATTAGATGTAAAGCATTTTGACATTTTTGAGCAGCTTCTAACATCTTATATGTGGAGTTCCATATAGTTGGAACATCAAGACATAACAAACCCTTAAACTAAATTTTTTTCGTCTCCATATAAGCCTTAAATTTCTCAAATCTTGAAGGTGAAGACTTCACATATTTCACCGCATTTTGAACCTTCACAATAGAGTCACTAACCTCTTTTAAACCATCGGTGACAACAAGATTTAGTATGTGTGCACAACACCTCATATGCATAAACTCATTATCCAATATCGGGCCCACCTTATCTCTGCTTTTCCTCTTCAAGTACTCAATAGCAATATCATTGGCACTAGCATTGTCAACCGTGACAGTAAAAATGCTACTAATACCCCATTCAAGCATACAAGACTCTATCTTTTTTCCAATAGTCTCTCCTCTGTGATTAGGAATTAAAGAAAAATTTATAATTATTTTGTGTAAATTCCAATCATTATCAATCAAATGACAAGTTATACACATAATTAAGGTTTTGAACTGAAGTCCAGGTATCAGTGGTAAGATAAACCCGAGCACCAGTTGTCAAGAACATTGCCCTAAGTTTTTCCTTCTCAAATATAAAGATCTCCATACAGTTCTTCATCACAGTGTAATCGGAAGGAATTTTAAACTTAGACTCAACTGTCTTCATGAAATCGTGAAACATTTCACCCTCCACAAGCTTAAAAGACAACTCATCCACAATTATCATCTTAGCCAATGCCTCCATTATTTTCTGAACATTGTATTTCGCAATGACAAGATTACCAACAGATCATTCTCCCACTTGTCCTTCCTTCTTAGCATCAAAACTCAACGTTGACTATGACTTATCTAATTTGCCAAACCTACCGGGACATTTCTTGCAACTATTCCTCAAATGTGATAACATGGATGATGTGCCTAGCCTTTTGGGGTGACAACTAAACAATTTGCTACAATAGTTGTATTTTGATTTAGGATCTTCGGGAGCACCCCCCCTCTACATTGGTAAAATGTTTCTATACAATTGATTTTTGCACATTTGTTTTAGGTTTTTGTGGGAGAGCTTCAACAGAATTAGGATTTTGAATACTAACATTACTAACACATTCAACATTCTCAGTATTAATGGGAGGTACAATGCTATCTAAAAGACTAAGAGTAGGACTAGATGAAGCCGAAGCACCAGAAATAAAACCAATATTCTTAGCACCACTATTTGCATTATCATCCATGAATCTACAATTAGTTTTTTAAAAAAAAAATCATCAACAATTTATAAAATATTGAACTTTATTTATATATATATATAAAAAAAGATTCATAACAAATACATATACAATACAAATAATTCGCATATAACCCAACCAACAGATCATTACATATACAATTAAACTTAGGATTCACATAAGGATTCATAACAAAAATTGATACAATCTATATATATATTGTTATATATGGATTGATAGGTAGCAAAATACATATATAAATAAATATAGAATGACAGACTAGCACAGTGACAGTATAATAAAGCCATCTCACAATTATACATGATCCCTCATATCGTGAAACTACAAGTTGAAGTCGGTGACAATCAATGTTACATAGAGCCTAAGCAAAACAAGAGGGGAAAACAGAGCATAAGCCAGTAAGAATCAATGTTACATAGAGCATAAGCCACTGAGAATCATTGAAAAGAGCTCAAGAACATGTGTAAACTTCTGTAAAGGTGAATGCATGCAGAAACTATTCCTCCTAGTATGTCATTACAACATCTACTAATCAATGTTTCTGCACTCACTGCATCAATGCCATCAAAACATTCAGAACATAACAGAACATGCACAGATAGCTCGATTATCGATACACTATATTTTTTTCCATGCAAACAAAATATACACGGATTAAAATAAAAAAACCACATTAAGATGAGATCAGATTTTGTTACCCGTTGAGCCTGAGACTGAAAGACTGGGGTTGAATTTGGGCAAAATCAACTGAAATATATAAAAGAATTATTGTTAGAAACATCAAACATGCTTTGTTAGACCTAGTGAAAGGCAGAATACTCTGATTTGAAGACTATAAGATAATTTTGTTTTGAAGAATATTAAATAGAAACATCAAACATGCTTTGGCCGTAAATGAGTAACAAAGTAAGTGTTTGAAGACCAGAATAAAAATATGATTTGACCGTATAGTAACCTTCACAAGTCACAACCATTAGATTAACTTTCAAAATCATTAGATTCACGAGTCCACGACCACTATACAGTAGAGAATAAGCAAATATAGTTTGAAAAGGAGCCGTTTTTTAGAGAGAGAGAGAGAGAGAGAGAGAGAGAGAGAGAGAGATTGAACTACCTATACCAACGACCAGCGGTAAAAGTTGAAGAGTGAAGATTTCTTCAGCACAGAGGAGTTGAGGCACAAATTGTGTGGAAGATGAGTGATGGCCAACGATCAAAGCTTTAAAGAGTGAAGGTTGTGAAGCACCCATTAGATTTCAAACCCTAAACCGTATAAGAAATCAAATAATTTGCTATAATAGGAAAGAATTAGAGAATCTTAGGGTTTTTTTGGGGGAAAATCTGGTTTGAGGATGGATGGGGATGTGCCGACTCTTGTTTGAGGGTTTCATGAGAAAGCTTTTGTTGTGAGTCTTGGGCTTTTTGGGTGGGAAATCTGATGGTATGAGACAGTGAAGGGAATGCGGGGCAAAGCGGGTCTGCGGATGGGAAAAAAATTAATACCGCAACCCGCCCCAAAATACACGGATTTCCACATGCAGGGTCCGAGAGTTTCAACCGCATGCCTTATATTCGTTCTTGACAGGTCGGGGCAGTGCAAACCGGGTTGGTTTCACGGGTATGGGTGGGTTCTGCCCACCCCTAATTACGTGATGAATTCATTGTGTCTAAGTTACAGATACTAATTAAAATACTGATATATGAAGTAACACACACACACACACACACACACATATATATGGTCGGTTTCACGGGTATGGGTGGGTTCTGCCCACCCCTAATTACGTGATGAATTCATTGTGTCCAAGTTATAGATACTGACTAAAATACTAACGCGTGAAGTAACATATAAATATATATAAATAACCGGTAACCGCAACTAGGTACCCAGTTATCTAGTTGCGGTTATTCCAGTTAGCGGTTATCGGTTATTTTCGATTAATAACCGTCTCGCTTGAACACCCCTACCTACAGGTTTGTATAAAGTAAATTGAGATGTAACGGTGAATAACAAGAATGGGCGCATTGGTTTTGGATTTGTTGTACAAGACTATGAGGGTGTCATTGTAGCGGCACGAAAACCACAAAGAATAATTATGGTTGTTCATGTGGTTGCTAAAGCATTGGTAGCTTTTCATGCTGTGGAGTTATGCAAGGAGATATGCTTTATGGATATCATTTAGGAAGGGGATACTCTACAGATTATAAATGCAATTAAAGCAACAGGAAACAACTGGAGCACGTTTGGACACATCATGGATGGCATCAAAACTAGCTTGAGCCAGTTGAGATCTTAGAGAATTGAACATGTGGAACGGGATGTGAATCTAGCCGCTCATACCATAGCCAAAGATGTTATTTTATGTGTCATAGATAGAGTTTGGATTGAAGAAATCTCAATTTGTATCTGTGGTATTATTTATAAGGAGCTATATGCCCCTAGGTGATTGAAATTTATCCAATAAATATTGATTTTATATATATATATATATATATACTTTATCTAACTTTAGACGATGCAAAAAATTCTAGTTCTAACCTTGATGGCTGGAGTTCTATTAAAAATAAATTTTAATCAAACGACTAGTGCAAATTAAGTTGATCATTAATTAGCCGAGCATATATATGGTCTATAGTTTTTCTTTTTCTTTTTACTAAAAATGCTACATAGTACATACTTTAAAGCTGTAATGTAGAAGGCAGGGTTCATGGCACTTTAAATTATAAATGTGCGATGGAGCAGCACTTTTTCGGAATGAATTCCAGAAAAAATGCTACTCCGTAGCATCACTCTCAGGAAAGAATGGTAGTGCTATTACATATTTAAATTTCTAATTTTCAATTCTTTTTTTTCTTCTTCTTTTTGGGTCGTCCCAGGTGTTTCAAACTTTCAATAATGGAAATTGTAAATTCTCAAATTACACAATTTAGACCATTTTTAGGCATCAAAAACGTTTGAAAAATGCACCTATTAAAAATGTGTCATGTTATCGAAATAGCTAAAAAGAATTTCTCTTCCAAAAAGGCATCATTTTCACTTTTGCAGAGACTTTTTTTATAAAATTAAACAATAGTTTTTTACTCAATTTTTTTTTTTTTTTTTTTATAATATAGAGAGTAAGAACCTGATGAAAATAAACTCAGTTCACAACTGTAATATGCGACATTTTTAATATGTGACATTTTTCATACGTTTCAATGCCTAAAAACAGCCAAAATTATGTAATTCAAAAATCTACAGTTAAAAAAAAAATAATAACCGTAGCGGATGCTAATCCTTTAATAACAAACTTTTTTTTTAAAAAAAATCTTTTTATCTCCAATTGTAAGACTCGGAGAGTCAAAACGACCCACTTCCACCGCATTAAACGTAGAATCAACCGCCCAAATTTAAATACCTCATAATTAACCATCAACTTCCCTCTCTTAGAGCACTCCTAGTAGCCTCACCAAAATAGTTTTTTAGTTACTTTGGTGAACCAATTTGATAAAAACATGAAAAAATCATTCCCAACAGTCTCACCACTTTAACCAAAAAGTTTTGATGAGAGAAATTACTCACCAATTCTGATGAGTAATATTCACTCACCAACTCCCTCACCAATTTTGTTTCTCCTTTCTCTCTCACATGATCAGCACACTTTTTTTTTTTTTTTTTTTTTTCCTTTTTTCTCTCATTTTCTTATCCCATCTCTCATCTTTCTCACATGATAATATCCTTATTTCATGAACATGAAGGTTTCTTTATCCCTACACAAATTTTGTGGTTCTTTTCATAAAAAATAAAAATAATTTTTTTTTTTTTTCTTTCTTTCTTTCTTGAATTTGGTTGAGAAGCAAATCAAAACTTCTGTGAATTTATTACCAATGATCTAATCTCAAGATGAAGGTGTATGATAGCTTGTTGTATAAAAAGATTAAATAGAAAAAGAATAAAGAAATCTGAAAAAAAAATATTATTTAAATGAAATAATGATAGTGAATAGTTAAAATGGTGAGGCTGCTGGGAGAATTTTAAAAAACTGGCTCACCAAAATAGAGAAAAGTGGTTTTTAACTACTTTGGTGAGTAAAATTTGGTGAGGCTACTAAGAATGCTCTTAACACACACACACAGTCTCCCTCTCTTCCAAGAAACTCTCCCCAGAGTCTCTCAGAAATGGAAAAAGCAATTGCAAACAAGGACAAAACCCTCCATCCTCCTTATTTTGAGGTCCTCCAATTTTCCCTTTCTTTTTTTCTTTTTTTTTTCCTTTCTAAACCATCATTTTTTTTCGCATGCTTTTTTCCTTTTTCTGCATAATTTTTATTTTATTTATTTATTATTATTTTTTTTTTTGGGTTGTTTGGCAGATGATAAGCGAGGCCATATTATTGGAAAATGAGATTTGGAATAGAGAAAATCTGATTCTCATTCAATACGTGAATAATGATATAGAGTGTTCTGTTTATATACAAGCTGAATATGAACTAGAAGCTAACTAAACTAACTGATACAAGTTAACTAACAAACTAATTCAGTTCAGACTAAGTCAAACTCTCGCACACTACATTAGCTGGAATTTACACATGTGCAGCTTGCTGAATATATGAATATTCAATACTCCCCCTCAAGATGAGGAGTAAATATTATGAAGACTCATCTAGGATACTAAAGGAAAGAACAGGGAATAACCAAGAGCCTTAGTAAATAAGTCAGCCAACTGATGTGTAGAAGATACATGAAAAGTACGAATGATACCCAGCTGCAATTTCTCACGAACAATATGACAATCAATGTCAATGTGTTTCGTACGTTCATGGAAGACAGGATTGGCAGCAATGTGTAATGCAGCCTTGCTGTCACAAAATAGTAAAACCACTTGAAGAGGAACAAGAAGATCCTGCAAGAGAGAACGTAACCAGACAATCTCACAACAAGTAGAGGCCATAGCTCGATATTCTGCCTCAGCTAATGATCTGGAGACAGTGGATTGCTTCTTAGATTTCCAAGAGATCAAAGAATTGTCAAGAAAAATGCAGAAACCCGTGACTGATCGGCGAGTGTCAACACATCCAGCCCAATCAAAATTACAAAAAGCCTTGAGTTGAAGGGAAGAATGTGCTGAAAAGAATAAGCCTTCTCCTGGAGAAGCTTTGGTATAACGAAGAACTCGATGAGCTGCATCCAAGTGACTAGATCGAGGTTGATCCATAAACTGACTGAGGACCTGAATAGCATATGATATATCAAGTCTGGTAATTGTAAGATTCAAAAGCCGGCCCACAAGTCTTTAGCAACTAACCGGGCTTTGTATCTCTCAATGGTACCATCTGACTTGAGTTTAACTTTGTAAACCCATTTACACCCAATAGCCTTCTTGGAGGATGGAAGATCAACAATGGTCCAAGTATTGTTCAACTCAAGAGCTTGGATCTCATTGAACATAGCTTCACGCCATTCAGCAAGCTGAACAGCTTGATGGTAGTATTTCGGCTCCACAATTGAAGAAACAGAAAGACTAGATTGTTTGTGATTAGAAGAAAGCTTATTGTAAGAAATAAAAGAAGAAATATCATAAGGAATACCTGAAGATGAAGATGACTGTGAAGGAGAACCGAAGGAAGCAGGAAGATGGCAATGGTAGTCTTGCAAGTAACCAGGTTTACTTCTAAGTCTAGAAGATTTCCGTGGAAGAATTTCAGAAGAATCAGAAGATGGTAAAGAACCAGATACAACATCAGAAGAAGGTAAAGAATCAGAAGGAACAAGAGAAGATGGAGGCGACGGAGCACATGTATAAGACCCAACATCAGAAAATGGTAAAGGAAAAACAGGATTGTGTATGGAAGACTCAGTATTATGAACAACAGAAGAAGAAAGAGCAAAAGGAAAAATTGTTTCATGAAACTGAACATTTCTAGAGACAACAAGTTTTAGAAAGAAGATCATAGAGTTTGTAACCCTTAATACCAGCAGGGCATCCAAGAAAGACACACGGTGTAGCTCTAGCATCAAATTTGTGTCTGTTTCGAGTGAGTGTGTTAGCATAACAAAGACATCCAAAAACTCTTAAATGAGAATATGAAGGTTTAACAGAAAAAAAGACTTCAAAAGGAGATTTGTTATGGAGAACTGGAGTTGGAATTCGGTTGATTAAGTGAACAGCAGTGAGAACACAATCACTCCAAAAATGTAAAGGAAGATGAGATTGAAATCTAAGGGACCGAGCCACATTAAGAATATGTTGATGTTTTCTTTCAACCACAGAGTTTTGTTGTGGTATCTCAACACAACTAAGTTGATGAAAAGTACCATGGGAAGCATAAAAGTCAGGCATAATAAATTCAATGCCATTATCAGATCGGATGGATTTAATTTTGGTATGAAATTGAGTTTCAACCATAGCCAAAAATTGATGAATGTGATTTCGGGTTTGAGATTTGTGTTGCATGAGATGAATCCAAGTGAAGCGAGAATGATCATCAACTATAGTGAGGAAATAACGAGCACCAGAAATAGATTGAATGGAGAAAGGACCCCAAATATCACAGTGAATTAAGTCAAACAAATTTTGAGAAATAGTATCACTATGAGAAAAAGGAAGCCGATGTTGTTTGGCCAAAGGGAAAACTGTACAAGTTTTATTTGATTCATGAGTGAAATGAGGAATTACATGAGAAAGTATCTTAAGTGGTGCATCAGACAAGTGGCCTAACCTGTAGTGCCACAAACTATTATCTACAGAATGATCAAGTGCACCAAAAGATACAGAATTATTGGACAAAATAGAATTTGACAAAGTATGTACATTGAAATGTGAAGTATGTACAGCAGAATGAAACAAGTAGGACTTATTCAAATTTGGTACTTGCAGCAAATAGTACAAGCCGTCTTCCTCCTTATCCACTCCAATCGTCATCCATCTAGTAAGGTGCTGAATGAAACATAATTAAGATAGAAAAATGAGGCAACAATGCATCATTTTAATCAATTTGCTAACAGAAATAAGATTGAAAGAAAAAGAAGGAATACAAAGAACATTAGTTAGAACAAAAGACTCAGAAATTCTAACTGTTCCAATATGAGTAACCAATGCAAACTGACCATTAAGAAGTCGAACTTTCTGTGAAATAGTAGCAGTTATAGTGGTAAACAAAGAAACAGTACAGATCATATGATCTGTAGTTCCAGCATCAATGATCCAAGGAGCATGAATAGAATTTGTAAAAGATGTTTTTTGATTTAAAGAAGATGATGAAGCAAAAACATAATGCTTAATATCTAAGGGAGCATGGGAGAAAATAGAAAAACTACCTGCCATGTGAGAGATCAGTTGCTCTTAAGGAAAAGACACTTGATTCACTGCTGCACCTTGCGAAGAAGAAGCCTCCAAAGAAGAAGTTTTGAACATATTCATGAGCTGTTGACATTGCTCATAGGTGATCGGTAACTGAGGCATTGTGGGAGAATCGGTTTCAGAAGAAACCTGATTTGCTGCAGAAGAGGCATTCTTGCCTTTGGTAAACTTATAGCCAGGTGGGAATCCATGAAGCCTATAACATTTCTCCATGGTATGTCCTGTAATGCTACAATGAGAACAAACAGGACGATCTTTGCCTTTGACTAGAATTTGCCACGAGGCTGAGTGGAAGGTGCAGCTTTTGTGAGTAAAGCAGTAGTGTTTTGGTTAAACGAACTACTGGAAATTGAAAGACCACGTTGTCTTTCTTCTTGAAGAACAAGTGCAAACACTTTGTTCATTTGAGGCAATGGGTCAAGCAATAGAATTTGACCTCGAACATGCGAGTAGCTTTCATTCAAGCCTATAAGAAACTGATACACATACTGTCTTTGATGCTTGGCTTGTAAAGCCTTCACAGCACCACAAGTATAACAAGGCAATGGTTCTTGATGTTCGAGTTCATCCCATAAACCCTTCAAAGTAGTGTAATATGTACTCACCGAATCATTCTCTTGAGAAAGAGAAGACATCTTCTGCTGCAACTGGAAGACTCTCGGACGATTGAGATGAGAAAAACGATCTTGAAGATCTTTCCACATATCTGTTGCATAATCGATGTATATGATGCTAGCTGCAATTTCTTTTGAAACATAATTGATTAGCCAAGAAAGCACCATATTGTTGCATCGGCACCATGAAAAACACAGTGGATCGAATTCAGGAACTTTTGGTTTAGACAAAGTACTAGTGACGAACCGTAATTTGTTCTTCGCTGTTAATGCCATGACCATAGCTCGTCTCCATGAGCTATAATTGTCGTCGGTCAGTGGTTGTGAAACTAATTATACTGTGCCAAGACTGTCGCCGTGATGGAGAAAAAATGGATTAGTATAATCCATTTCTGAAAGTGAAGAATGATCATTTGAAGCAGACGTCGCCATTGAAAAAGCTTGCAAAATGAGGAGAATGAGAAAGAAAGGAGAATGAGAAAGGAAGAGAAAGATGATGCGGAATTTTTAGAAAAAGAGCTCTGATACCATATTGGAAAATGAGATTTGGAATAGAGAAAATCTGATTCTCATTCAATACGTGAATAATGATACAGAGTGTTCTGTTTATATACAAGCTGAATATGAACTAGAAGCTAACTAAACTAACCGATACAAGTTAACTAACAAACTAATTCAGTTCAGACTAAGTCAAACTCTCACACACTACATTAGCTGGAATTTACACACGTTCAGCTTGCTGAATATATGAATATTCAATACATATTGACGCTGAAAGACCGGACAGGCTCGAGCCAGCAAGCAATAGCGAAGTTCATAGAGAAGAAGCATAAGAAAGTGTTGCCATCAAAGTTCAAGAAAGTCTTATCGGTGCAGTTGAAGAAGTTTGTCAAGTCCGAGAGGCTTGTGAAAGTCAAGAACTCCTTCAAGGTCTCCTCGACCGAGAACCTGGAGTACTTGGGCGCCAAAGTCATGACACAGAAAACGAAGAAGAAGGCCGTGCCCAAGAAGATTGCAGAGAAGCGGGCGAAGACGAAGAGGCTCAGTCAGGTTGAGACCCCGGAGAAGAACCCCTTGACGCCGATGAAGAGGAAGGGTTCAAAGCCGGCCAATAGGTTCATCGAGGCCCTCCAAGAGGGAAGGCTAGGAAGTAGGAAGTGATTTGCAAGTAGTAGTAGTTGTTGTGTAGCATGAACTAGAAGTTGTTGTACCATTAGCTACTTAATTAGGGTTGAAAATGTTGTACTTTTTAATATTGTTGCTTTTTAAAAAAAAATATTTAATGTTATTGCTTACTAGATAATAATAATAATAAAAGAAGTGTTACGATTTTATCGGAACATATTCACTATGTGACCATATATATATATACTATTTTATAAAATTTAATTTGAATTCTGAAATGAATTCTCTAATGATTCTAATTCTGCTGATTAACTAAGACGCCCGGTGGATAGGGTTGTGGTGTCTATATATTTTGAGTTTTTTTTTTTTTTTTTCCTTCTCTTTTTTTTTTTGGTAAATAATTTGGAAAGAAATAAAGGTAAATCTCAAGCCTACCTCAAAAGCAATTTATGTTTAGTTAAAGTTCTTACCATTAATGCTTAAATTAAAGTTGTTGATTCCTTTTGTGTGGTGATTTTTAAAGTCTTGGAGAAATTCCTGTTCGTTCCACACAGCAAGGTTAATTGGTTCGATGGATTAATTTGAATATTTAATTTTGCTCAGGAATAGTATCAGTCATTAGTAGATTATTAACATCTTCTCCAATAAAACTGTTCTAGCTATATTGTACTGTGAGAGAGTGTCACCTTCTCGAACAATCCGAGCAAGTGATCAGACCTGGATTGGCCGGCGGAGCACCTATCTGAATGCAAAAGAACAACTTTATTATTCGAGATTTGAATCCGTGCATACATGTCCGAATTACTTCTCGATCACGTACACAAAATTGTTCATTGTAAATGTAAAAATACAATTTTATTGCAGGAGATCTGAATCAGCATATATATATATATATATTAATTGTAGTACGTTCGTATCCATCTTTTGCCTAGTCCAATATGATATTAATTGTCCAATCGCGCGCTATCCTTTAATTTAATTTAAGGTCCCATTTCTCCTCCTTTCCATGATGTGTTGAAGCAGGAATTTGCTCACCAGATGGAAAAGAGGCCAGGCAAAAGATTACTTAACAATCAATTACTACGTACGTACAGGATTGGAAGTCAAGAGTGAACGTGATGCCGGTGCTTAATTGAAGCAGGAGATTTTAGTTAGCCCGCGCCGAAAGAGAGTATATATAATGCAGGTTAAATTGAAATTGAAAACAACTCGTCAGGCTCGATCGGTCTTCTTCTCTCATGCATGATCATTTTCCATGTCCAAACTTGGAGAAAAAGATACGAGCTTTACGTCAATATATATAATTAATTACCTGGTCTTTTCACTCGCCCTGACTTTGGGATCCAATGATATTTGCTTTCCCATTGTGCCTAGACTTCATTTATATTATACCCACTCCATCTTATTAATGCTTTTTAGTTGTTAGACCGTATTTTTATTTTTTATTTTTATTAAAAAAAAAAAAAAAAGTGTTCTAACGTGACATAAATATAAAAGTAATTTTAAATGTTTTGTATTTTGAATTGTTTGTTAATATGTTAATTTCGAAAAAGAAAAAGAAAAAAAGAGATAATTAAAAGGGATAATTGCACCGTTGGTCCCTGTGGTATACCATAATTATTTTTCACTCCCTATAGTTTAAAAAGTTTATGGGAGGTCCTCGTGATATGCAATAATTACAAATCAATCCCTGGCGTCAAATTCTGTTAAAATTTTTAACAGATTCCCTCAAATGCCACGTCAGCGACACGTGTCGCCAATAAGATGGCGACACGTGTCCATCGTAATAAAAAATTTATTAAAAAAAATAAAAATACTTATTTTTTTAAAAAAAAATTCAAAAAAAAATTCAAAAAAAATAAAAAAACAAAAAAAAAATGCTGAAGGGGCCGCCCACCCCTTTGGGGGTGGCCTGGCTGCCCCCAACCACTGGGGGTGGCCGCGCGCCACCCCCAGACAACTCTGGGGTGGCGCGCGGCCACCCCGAGTGGCCGGGGGTGGCCCGATGGCCACCCCTGGATCTTCCAGGGGTGGCCTTTCGGGCCACCCCCAGGCCACTGGGGTGGCTCCGCGCCACCCCCGGCCACTGGGGGTGGCCGGCCCCTTCAGCATTTATTTTTTTTGTTTTTTATATTTTTTGATTTTTTTTTTTAAAATAAGTATTTTTTATTTTTTTTAATAAATTTTTATTTTTTATTACGGTGGACACGTGTCGCCATCTTATTGGCGACACGTGTCGCTGACGTGGCATTTGACGGAATCTGTTAAAAATTTTAACAGAATTTGACGCCAGAGATCGATTTGTAATTATTGCATATCACGAGGACCTCTCATGAACTTTTTAAACTATAGGGAGTGAAAAATAATTATGGTATACCACAGGGACCAACGGTGCAATTATCCCTAATTAAAAAGCATTCACGTACATTCAAATTTACTCTTTATTAATTTTAGCTTTAAAAAAAATTATATTTATTTATTTATTTTAGCTATTCACTTTTATTGTTTAGCATTTAAAAAAGTCTTTTTCAAGGATTTCTCTATTATTTCTTTGTGATGAGAATTTTTAGGAGATTTCTCTATTAAGAGATTTTTTTAATTTTTAATTTTTTTTTTTTACATTTAGTGAGTGCATAATGCTCACCAAATTTGGGTAGCGCCGTCGCATCTCCCCAAATGTTTCAACATTTTTGTTGAGCCAAATGCGGTTTATTTTGATTCATTTTTAGCATCTTGGCGTAGCCAAAATAACATTTGGTAGCCGAACGAGAATGCTCTTAGCCATAATCTTATTTAAAAGTACAAATTTTTCATTCAAAATAAATTGGATGAAATTTCTCAAATTTAGTTTGTTAAATCGATATCAATCATTAGAGCATTTGGTTTTCTTTTAGTATGATTAATAAAATTATTTTATGTATTTAAATGACAAATGTTAATTTAATAAAAATCAATCTAATTTGAAGAAATTTTACCCACTTAAAATCACGGTGTTAATAAATATTCCTGCTGAAAAAGGCCACCTACTTCTTACACAGCCGACCTCTTATTTACTTCCACCCATACTAGAATTATTTTGAGTACTAGTATTATTCCATAACGTATAGGGTGGGCGAATGCCTCATTAATTACTCAATAGTCAATACTCACCATTGCCACCGACAGCGTTAATTGATCTAAGCTGAAAGGACTTTGTTTTAATGAAAACATTCATAATAATAAAATTTAAAAAAAAAAAAAAAAAAAAAAAAAAAAACTTTATCTCCAAATAGGTGTATCAGATTGAGCAACAGGTCATGTTGGGATTGCAGTGATCATCTAAAAAGGGATAAGAATTTCTCTAAACTAGATAGGAGGAATTTCTTTTAATTCAATTTATTAATTTGTTTGATGTGTTTTAGCATATGAGAAATACGAAATTTTTAATTAACATGCAAAAGTACATAATATTTTAATAAATTTATTAAAAGAAATGTATTTTCACATACTAAAAAAACATATAACAATTTTATAAACTTGACTGAAAGAAATTCCTCCAAAGAATAAATTTGTGTCCTCTAAAAATTGTCATATATATATATATAGCTCAATGTAAAAGTTTTTTACTCTAAAAAATGCTCACACATTTTCTCAAATAAATAAAGTACATTTAATTGGTATCGGAAAAAAAAAATATAATTGAACGTATATCACATTTAAAATTTATTTTTTATTTTTTTAAAAAAAATCCTATTAGCTAAATTATTTAGAGAACCAAATGCAAATGCTCTTACAATAAGAAATCCATTCACATTATGCAAAATCATATTTATTCCAATATATTCCCCTATATTCTTTGGCTATGCACCAATTTTTTTTTTTATTCAAATAATAATAATAATTACAAGAAATCTTTTCCACCCTCCATACGAATGAAAAAGTTATAAGTGGCCGTGCACTAACTAATTATGTCAGCATTGGTGTTTGAGGCAGGGAAATAAAAAATTAAAAAAAGAAAAGAAAAGAAAAAAAAGCACCGTCATAAGAAAAAAAATACAAATAGATTAATGAAAAATGCTTCTTTGCATTCTCGTTTAATATACAATTAATGTTTAAAAATTGTCATTCAAAGACTGTTAGCGCTTAATTTGATGCTTTGACTTCCTCCAGTGAGTCATGCATGACAACACAATTTTTTTTTTATTCTCAGTTTGGTAGTACATAAATATTATTATTATTTTTATCTTCCCAAATAATATTCTTATTTACCTAGACAACAACCATTCCTCTGCCAAGACATAATAAAAAATAAAAAATAAATAAAAAAAAAAGAGTAAAAATTATCACCACCATTGGTATGTTATCATGAATAAAGCTTCAAATTGGGCCAGTACATTTATGACTTCCTGTTGATAGTGTTGGTGGATACGGATGTATCAAGATCGAAGAAGTCACGAAGATGCTCAAAAACAAGCCAATTACCACCTACTTGGAAATCAAAAACCTTTTCATTATGGAAACGGGAAACCCCATCTCATCAATCCACATCATGCATGCCTACCTATAGGATGATTTGGGATTGTCTTAAGCAAATATTGTGATCAAAATTAGAGACATCTAAAAATTCTTTAGCAAGTTTTGTTGCACACAAATCTTGTTGAATACTTTCATTAATTATGCCGTTATATTTGTCTGCCAGCCCCGGCCATGATAGCTAGCCATTGCCACTATAGGTTAGGCAGCAAACCACTAGTGGCCATGGAACAGAGCCTTTCCGGTTTAAATGAATTGAAGATGAGCCGACTAGTTCTTTAAAAAAAAGATGGACAAATTTGTCATTTCACTTTTTTGTTACAATTTTATTCCATTTTTTAAGAAACCGATAATCTCCACTTTATTAAAATTTTTTTTATTAAAAAAATAATAATAAAAATAGGGAGCATTTAACAAGGAAAACTACTCGTGAAAAGCTTGCCAAAACACACGATTCCATCACGGGTGGCAAAAGTCAAAGAGATCCACATCTTATTGTGTGGTCCCGGAGACACCACTAAAACTTTTGGGTACCACAAAGGGCATGAAACTTGAGGCTTAGGCGACAGGCATTAGCAGAATAGCAGGCAGATCAGATAGATGAGTCATCAACAACTCAACTCCCCACTATAAACTGCCGGACCGTATTCACGACGATGTCATGACGCTCGGAAGTTGGTCGGGAGCACTCTTTTGTCTGATCAGTGATCACCAAATACTTCTCCACTAGTAATGCTAAGGGGATTCATTCAAATTCAAATTAACGAGGGTTTTTAAAATTATCATTAATAATTAGTACATCAATTTTTAAAAACTCACAATTACTACTCATTTTACACAAGTACATTCATTAATCCTCCGTTTGTTTCAACGTAAAATGATTTCCGTTGTAAAATAATTTCGACGAAATCATTTTCAGAAAAAATGATTTTCTCGAAAATATTTTTCGGTGTTTGGTTCGCACAAAAAAAAAAAATACAAAATAGAAAAATTAGAGTTTGGCAAATGCCGCCGGAATCCAGCAACATACAGTCGCCATTGCCGGATTCCGACGAAAAAGTTTGACCGGATCCGGCCGGATCAATGATTGGATCAGGTCATATTCGGTCGGATCCTGGCCGTTTTGGCCAGATCTAGCTAGGTCCCTCCAGCTTGGCCGGAATCCGACAATTGCCGGAATTTGGTCTGCCGATGGCCGGATTCCGACGCCGGTAGGATACCGGCGACCGGATGTTGTCGGACTTCGGCGCCAACCGGATTCCGACGACCGACAATTGCTACATTCTGACGATCGAATATCAAACGTGCGTGTAAAGACGAAGAATTTAATTTCGAAAAACGATTTACGGTTTTAAAAATCGTAAATCGTTTTCCGAAAATTAAAGAAGCTTTTACGGTCAAACCGAAAATGATTTTCGTTGACCATTATTTTCCCCCCTACCAAACACCGTAAAATGTCGAAATCGTTTTCTAGAAATCATTTTACGTCGAAACAAATAGAGCATAAGTAATATAAAATAAATATAATAAATAAGTGTGAAAAATAGTACTAGTTACTCTATTCTGTATTAATATTCTAAAACCAACTAGGATTGGAGGATCCTATATATAATACTCATTAATAACTCTAGTAGTAGGGGCGGACCCACGTCTTGGGTGGGGGGACGAAGGTCCCCCCAAATTTTTTAAAAATATCTTTAAATATACTAAAAAAATAATTTTTTTCCTCCCAAAATTATATTTTTGTCCCCCCAAAATAATATTTGTATCCCATTTTTACTTATATTTTTTAGTTTTGCCCCATCTTTTAACACAAAAAATCTAAAATACCCAATTCATTTAATTTTCTTCCATATTCTAGTTGGCTTCTAACTAGAAACTCAATTTGGTTTAGGACTCTGAATATGCAAAAAAAAAAAAAAAAAGTTAAATGGTTTGGGTTTTTTGAGTGGTTATTCTAAGTGACTTATAACCAATAATCAATTTTTTGAGTGGTTATTTTAATGTCATTTGGGTTCATAATAATTGTTTTTGCAACACAAGTTAAATGGTTTAATCATTTATGATTTCACCATTGTTTGGCTCGACTCATAGCATTGTTATTTGGGGCTTTAAAGGATTGTTAGGAGAAAAAATCAACGATCGTAAATATCGTTTTTATTAGACCTTATAGATTATGTTTAGTTTTTTTTGCTAGTTTTTTTTTTCTAAGCTATTTTGCTAGATTTTTTTTAAAAAAATAAGCTATTTTGCTAATTGTTTATACCATTGTATGTTTGTGATTACATGAGATTAAATATAAGACTTCAATACTTTTATTTAATAACAATATGCACAAACACAAATATATGAAGATTTTAAATATCTATATTCTTTTGTATTTATGGAAGTCCGTCTTCCCAATAAAAAAAAAATTCGTTCCCCCTCACCCAAAAAAACCTGATTCCGCCCTTTAACTCTACCATTCTAGAACGAAAACCAACTAGATGATGATAATGATATTTACGTATAACGCCAATTACAATTAAATTTATAAAATCTATAATAATTGTAAAAAACAGAAGCATAATCCATAGGCCATAGTCTTAGGTGTCTGGCACGTGTCATGTCCGGTCTCATTCAATTATAAGGACAGCAACATCCGTGAGAAATGCAGGTACCTAATTAATAGCATCTCTCATTTATGATCACCACCTTCCTCCGGCCTACGTTTCTGCAAATGTATATATTATTTTCCAAGCTACTTATATAAATGCATATTTTTATGCCTCACCCACCTCGATCTCCTTCTTCTTTTTCTTTTTTTCTTCTTTTTTTTTTTTTCCTTTTCATTCTTTCTCTCTAGAGCGAGCTAGCTAGAGAGAAGGCAAAGAAATAACAATGGAAGGTTTGTCTGCGAACATGTACAAGGGGTTTACAGGGTACTGGAGGAGGAGAGGCTACGAGCAGCTCAATGGGCAGGCTCGGAGGCGGAGGGCACGCGTGCAGCTCGGCTCAAATCGGCGGAGGCGTTTCTGGCGGATCAAGACCACGCCCAAGGTTCGGCTCCTCATCAGATCCTCCTCGCCCAAGAAGCTCTTGCTGTGGCTTCGAGACTGGTATGTGAACATGATGCTGAGATTGGGTAACTCCCGGATGTTCGCTTCTGGAGCCGGAGGGTACGGTGGGGCCATGTACGATGCTATTGGCCCGTTCGGGAGGGCCCCAACCAAGGAGTACGATGAGAAGGTGATCGTTGAGATCTACAAGACTGCGGTGATGTCGCAGGGCCTTGCGATGTAGCAGAACTTGGCACAACCCGGTAATTTTTTTTTTTTTTTTTTTTTTTTTTTAACTATGAATAACCAGACGGTAATTTTAATTACGGGTATTATTTTGATTTAGTGCAGCAAATCATGCAAAATTAATCTCGGGATAAAGCCTTCCAACAAGAAAATTAAGAAAATTTATTTTCAAGTTTTTTTGTTGTTGCTATTTGTATCTTTTAATGATGTTCTTGTCACTGTAACAATTACTACATTCTTCAGGCGGTAATCCGTTGTAAAAATGCTAAATATTATCTCACCTCTTAGCTTGGAGCCTTATTATTTTCTGTCAAAATATAGTCCATAATTGAGTATATATACATATATATAATCTTATAAAAACTTATAATAAAAGTGTTAGTGCCGACGAATTGACCTCTAATCATGTGTTGTTGATTTTTTTGGCACTTGGTCCAATAAGACATTAGATCATGGGTGCAAGTCACATTGATTGGATAATTTAGATTCCATCCCAAACAAAGAGTGTAATTTTAGTTAAGCCGGGGAACAAGAAATGACAGATATTGGTCACGGCCACAAAATTGGTCAACGAGGCAATGAGAATTTTCTTCATCTGAATTTTTGGTAATTTGAGGTTGAAATGGTTAATAATTCGAACCGAATTCACCTGTCCAGATAAAAAGCGGGTCGGTCGATTCTTATTTAAACAAATGAATTTTATTAGAGTTTTTTCACTTTTATTGTTCAAATCGTTAATTATATCCGTTTTTTTTTTTTTTTTTTTTTTGTAAAAAAAAGAAAGAAAAACCTTTTAAAAAGTGGAGAAGGTGGTGAAATCACGGAATTAGATATTGGGTAGTTGTGGGCTGTGGGATGTGGGATGTGAGGGGCATCTTTAAGATTGGGAACTTTTGTATGTTTTGCCACAAACCGTGCATGGGTGGCGTGGAGGTGGAGCATTTGAAGGAGCATTGTCTATTTGTCTAATGGAAATGCCAGATTTCATTTCCATATGATTAATGATTTTGGTGAAGACTTGTTGCATATTCCCTCTTTTCCGCTGGTCATACACATGCCTAATCAATTTTATTTTATTTTATTTTATTTTTTAATTAAGAGGCATGCGCCTGCATGTTACTCCTAACAAAGTTTTCTTGCAATTTAGTCCGTCCGTTAAATTGACGTACTTATATTTTCAGAATACGTGAGCATTTTCGTATTAATTCTATTAAAAATATATGTAAAAATGCATGTTTTGAAAGACAGTTTAATAAACTGAATTTTAAAAAATAAATAAATAAATAAATAAATGTTAGAGCTCCTTCTAATTTCTTTCTGGTGTCATTTTATGTTGACATAGTGCCATGTTTTTAATATATATATATATATATAAAAAAAAAAAATTACAGATTGATTTCTCTCTCCTATTTTTATTAAAAAATACAAGGTATCGTGTCAGCATATGAAGACTCCATAAGTACACTAAAAAGAGTTACAGCATTTCTAAAAAAAAACATATTCTCCAAAATACTTGGTGGTTTTAGGCTTTTTAATCCTTCTGGTGTCGTTTTACACATTTTTCAATGATCGCTTTCCTTTCCAACTGAATGTACTTTAATGTTCAAATATCCTTTCCACGTCCTCAATTAGTAGGACGCAGCCTTTAATAAAAGTATTTTTTTTATGTACCAAATAATTTGATGAAAATCATTATGCAATTTTCTAGTGGTTACAATTTAGTCTTATTAGACGAGATTAGAATATTAGAGTATATAACTAACGAAATAAATTAATAAACAATTCATCAAAACTGTAGTTATTTATGTATTTCATAAAAATTAATGTTATATATTGATGTGGCTATGGCTGAGTGTCGGTTAAATCGGTGACAATACGAGCATTTTCACCCACCAAACAATATTAGTACATTCGAATAAATTGCAATATATGAGTAGTGCGAGAACTCTCACGAAGCAATTTGAAATGTAAAATGTATATGTTTTGAAGCGGGCCAAGGTCATTTGTCGCCTCCCGCCCTCTCTGGCTCCACCGTTGTTAGCGGTGACAAAATCCAACCGATGGAATATTTTGAATTCTTAGAATGGCATAGTACTTCATTTTGTAAATAGGCAGGTATATATTATTGAAGGTTGAACTATTTACACATGGTTGAACGCCATCTTAATCATTGAAAAACTAGTGAAATGTGTGTTTGCCAATTTTTGAAAGGTTCGTGTGTGGTGGGGAATTCAGGAGAGCAGATTCGTCTGAGAGGAAGTGAGACACTAGACAGAATATGCCATGAGAAATAAGAGGACAGCAAGTAGATGATGAAGTTTTCTTGAACAACATCATATCATTAAGAAACTCATGAGATTAGGCAATATTCTTCACATGTCACGCTCACCAAAAAAATATCCATCACTAAAGAAACAATCTCCATCTGTCGTTTTATCCTACTTAAAACTTGGAAAATATTAGTAGTTAATTAGTATATTACTTTTGTATAGATTATAGTTGGACAATCAATTGGCGTACTCTGTTGTGAATATTTATTTAACACTATCCCTTTATATAATATATAGTAGTTAGTATAAGTCTTAATCAACTTAGAATAGGGGCTGTCGGATTTGGTTCGAAGACATAGAATAGGGGCTCGAAATTGACTCGAGCTCGAGCCGAATTTTGAAAGGTAGTTTGAATTCGGCTTGTTAAGAGCTTAGTTAAGTTCAAGGTTAGCTCGAACTCGATTAGCTTAAATTGAGGATGATGCAATTAGATTAGAGAAATGCTAAAAATTATATTTTTATTTCACAACTATCTCCCAATGCTGATGTGGTAGTCCTAGACAATATTTGAGAATTTTTTTTTTTTTAAAAAAAAAAAAATTGTCACGTTAACTATGTGGGATAAAAATTTAATTTCCAACATTACTAATTAAATTATGTTTAAATTGTATGCAATTTGGGCAACTCCCACATAAAGGAACCTATTTCTTTGACTGAAATTCCTAAAATTTACCTGTTCAAATTTCATAACATTCGGACGGTCCAAGAAAATGAGACTTTGAGGTCCACATCTCCCACCTATAGGGGGACATAACTCACATAAGTAATTAGACAGTCTAATTTTTATTTGATCAGGTAAATCTTATAAGTGGAATTTCACAATTACCTGTATAAATTCTCTCAAATTCGAATAAATAATCATAATCCATCAAAACAACACAGCTTCTGCTATTCAAGGCCTGGCAGAGCTAAGAAACCAAACTTCAGAGACATTGGGTATGGGTTGGGCTGCTATTCAAGGCCTGGCAGAGCCTTGTTTATTTGATGTGTTGGCTCCACACTAAAAAACAGTCAAACTATGTAGGCCACAGCCTGATTGGACCAACCTTTGTCAGAGAGTATCTCATCTCCAGCCTGCCCTTCATAAATAGGAACATAAATAGAGCATAAAAAGAAGACTTCAAATTAAACATACATGGGCCACAAAAAATATAGCACTGGAAACCAGTAGCATACTGATATACGAGGAATCATGTTTACTTATTGAAATAAGATTATATAGATCAATTTTAATTATATTTATTTAATTAAATAGGTTAAGTTCTTCAATTTTAACCTGTTAATTTTATATCGATTTTTCAGGTCGTGTAGAAAACTATCAGCTCTAAATATTATATATCAGGTTTGGATTGTGTCGAAGCGATTATATATGTCAACTTTAGCTTGACCGATTTAATTAAATGAGTTAGACCTCTCAATCTTAATCAGCTAATTTCAAGTTAGATTCGTATCGGATTCACAATTTTGCAGGCAGCATAAATAATATGGGCACAGCCTCTTCAACAAGTGGAATCTGTCTCGATTCTGTGTGTTTTGAGGCTTCTTGCCTTGACAGAAGTTTGGCCACTGCTTGAGGATTTTTAATGTATGGATGTCTTCTGGGCTTGTTTGCCTTTTGCTTTTGGGGTTGTCTGTATACTTCCTTACTGGCCTTGTTGCATGCATTGTTGCTGGTTGTTGTTTATCCTTTGTCTGTTGAAAGTTGTTAGAGTTTGTTTTTTTTGCTCTTTAGAGCCAGCTAGGGCTGTTCAACGGGCCAGTTGGGCCAGTTACAACTGGCTGGCCTGCCTGTTAGGCTCCGTCCAATTGAAAGGGTAATGGGTGAAAAAATTTTCTTCAATAAGAGGCCTGATACACAGGGGACGGGAAACTGTCTCCAGCAGGCTCTTTTTATTAAAAAATTAAGTTTTAATAAAAAAGTGTCATTTGATGTAAAGTGTCCTTTGATATGACATTTTTTTATTAAAACCTAATTTTTTAATAAAAAAAAGCCTGCTGGGGACGGTTTCCCGTCCCCCACAAATTATTTTCTCTTTCAATAAAACCCACGCAGAGAGCGGACTGGATTTCTTTTATTTTGGCAAAAACTACCCAAAACGGGCAAATAGCGGGTGGAAGCCGGAAGGTATGCAGTTGTGGATACTACCCACACGCTCGCCCGTTTAATATTATATTAATATACTTATACTATAATTTTTTTTAAAAATAAAATCTATCTCTTTCTCTCTCAACTTTGAGAATATCATTAGCGTATAAAGAACCATTTCATCTAGAGTAATGCTACTTTTTATACTCACTTTACATCGGGTGACACACTGTATTTTAAGTGGTTTTCCCTTCTTCTTCTTTTTTTTTTTTTTTAAAAGTGACTAAAAATGAAAATTACTTACAACTTAATACGTCAACCAATGTGAAACGAGTATGATAAATTGGTGTGAATAGTCGTATCACACTTTCATATGTTTCTCTCAATTTCTCACTCTCTCAACTTCGTCGCTTGATGTAGACATAACTGTGTTGCGCCACACTGCTGCTTAATAGCTAGCATTTAAGAAACCATTTTACCTGTTTCTCACACTCTAAATGTTGTCGTTTCATGTTGACATTGCCGTTGTTGCCCGTACTCATTGCCGCTAATGATAAGAGATAAAACTCTTCCTTTGGAGAGAGAGAGAGAGAGAGAGAGTATTGTTGTTTGGAGAGAAGGAAAATAGTGGTCGAATCAAAGCGAAGCTACAAGGAGTTCAAGTGACAAAGGCTAGAAGAGAACAAGAAGAGAATGGAGGAGTTGAATTTGGGAAAGCTCACTAAAACTCTCAAGGCCTTGAGCCCTAAGCCCTCTTTGGCGAGTTTGATAATTCTTTATCAATGACTCATTCGGTTTAGTTTTCGCGTTTTGAAGTTTAATAGTAATGGTGTATTTTGTTATTTGTATGGATTGGTGAGGCTACCTAGGCAGTAGGAGTATATATGGAAACGGATATTAATTGCCCGCACCTGCTATTTACATATGCGGATAATAGTTTTAAGGTATGCTGATGCGGTTAATAACCCCATACGTATACTGTTTATATATATATATATATATATATATACCAAAATGATGTCATTTTAGATTAGGTATAGATTATGTTTACATTAATTTGGTTGATTGTGTTACTTTCTCATATAACACTTAGGCAAAAAGGCAAAAGTAATGTGAAATCAATATATTTTCAAAAGATTATGACTAAAAAAAATTAACATAAGCCCAAAATACTAAAAATCAGCATAAATTATTTTTAAAAATCGTTTAAAATAAGTTCTAATAAAGACCCAAAGAATGCCTAAAAGACTAAAATAAGCTCAAAATACCCATTACCTAATATGCAGATAGCAGATAGCAGATAATAACCGCATTTAATAATAACTCAGATAGTAAAAATATGGTCCAGACTCCAAATACGGATATGCAAAAGTGATATCCACATTTTGCGGATACAGTTGCGAATATTGCAAATAACTGCATCTGCATGTACATTCCTCCTAGGCAGCCGTTGGACCTCTCTTCAATGAGATTGAGAAAGTCCAACTGGATAGCCCCCAAGCTCCCTCCAAATGACAAGGAATTCGGCTCTCTCTCTCTCTCTCTCTCTCTATTACATGCACACAAACCATAATCTAGAGTACTCTTAGATATATTGACTGCAAATTAACCTCCCCCTAAAGGTGGAATGAAAATGTTCAAAGAGGTCAAAGAGGCCAAAGATGCTTCTTTATGTGAACTCATGCATATCTTAGGATCTAAGGAAACTAAATATATACCAACTACGCTCTACTTACAAATCATGCATATCTTAGCACCTAAGGA
The DNA here is from genome assembly GCA_028654335.1 of Alnus rubra. NCBI lineage: Eukaryota > Viridiplantae > Streptophyta > Magnoliopsida > Fagales > Betulaceae > Alnus > Alnus rubra. The sequence goes on along the minus strand of JAJPGS010002138.1, from coordinate 378,777 downwards.
AACTAAATATATATATACCAGCTACGCTCTACTTAATTATAGATTATAATCTTATTTAAGTCTCCATCCATTAACTTGTCATTATTTAGATCTCACTTTCTAATGAGGAAATCGTACTTTTTTTTGTTTTCTTTCTTTTTGGTCAAGTGAACGTGTCGATTAAGGTTTTGACGATAATACAATTGGCTAGTTCCATATAAGATGATCAATGACAATGACAATGACCCGAGGCATACTGCATACGTACGAAATACAATTAATCTTTGCATATTCAGCTCAATTATTGTTTGAACTTTAAACAAATTAAACAAAGCTTTCTTTTTCTTTTTCTTTTTCTTTTTCTCTTTCTGAGCAACCAAGCAAAGCTTTCACTGATCCATTTATGACCCAAGCAAAGGAGCATAAACTTGGTAGATTCACTTTGCAACAGTCATCGATCTTTTCTAATCATGTACGTTATGCAGCTTAGGTAATTAAGCTCAAGAATTTTTAAAAAAATATGGCTTGCTTAATACTTGTTTAATTTCTTAACAGTTTATATTCACAAATAAGAAAGTTGCAACGGCCATAAAATATTGCAGGCTAAGAAGGAATTGGTCATGATCAGCTGCGTCTTTTTCATGTGATAAATTACATGTACTAAAACACAGGAATTGGTCACTTTCTTATATATATATCTTTCTTTCCTCTTCGTTTACTTCTTCACTTTCTTAAGCTCCAGTCCACGCAGTTGGTGGGTGGACTTCAGGTCAATAGGTATGTTTATCAGGCCCTCGATTTCTATGGCTTTGGTGAGCAATATTATAGCGGTTACGAAAATATCAATTCAATAGCCAAATCCTTATCATTTTGACCCAGAATGAAAATAACGATTCTAAATTTTAGGCCCTTCTGTTCCTTGGATAATTTTCCACTATATGGTTCTGTCCGGTTGGAGCTGATATTACTCCAACTTTCACACGTTACAAAGTTTTCTGAATCCATACGATACACTTAAGATCGTAATACATCTGTCATTAGAGCGCGCGCGCACCTGAGTCTCACTGATAGAGTCCCATGTCAAGGTGCAATAGCTAGAGTCCTAGACTCCTAGCCAAGGTGGGAAGCCAAAGAATAGTCTCAAATGAATTAAGTCTAAGCCAATTAAAGAGTAGAAGTTGTATTTTTCTTGTTAGCCGTAGTACGTAGTATTAATACGTAGTCTAAGTTTGGCAGTAGTTCTTTACGTGTTGCATTAGTATTAGTATTGCGTATTGCTTTCATAGACAAAAGTAGTATAAATAATGGGTCACTGTATGTAACGATTAGTAGAGAATTTTTAAGCAAAAAAGCTTGTTTTGTGGTTTGTATTCGGTTCTAATTGAAATTCACTTCCGGTCTCTCCGACCAAAAAAGAAGCTATTGTGGTATTTCCTACCGAAAATGAGTTAATACTATCAATATGTTTATGTTATTAATTGTGAGGTTCTATCACTCGCATACATTTTAAGGTGAAAATCTTTTTTCCAATTCAATTCGAAAGAAAACTTTATCTTTTTACTCTTTATGAAGGTCACTATCTGTGCAGTAATAAGAGTTTTGTAATCTTGAATCTTGATGCATTCACAAGTATAAAAAGTTAAAATCCCCATTGTGATGTACATTAGGCACGTGATTTAAAAAATTTGTGGTAATCAAAGAGATTGGAACCATTCTTCGATCTCTTTTCTCAAATAATTTATTTTTTTAAAAAAATAAGACAAAAAACTTAGAAGCGGGACGGATTTAGGGGGGGCGGTATAGGCTATAACCCTCCCGAATTCTAAAAAAAAAAAAGTCTATTACTCCCTATTATTAATTTTTTTTTTTTGTCACTGACCCTTACCCGCCCATAAGAGCTTCTGACTCCATCCTTGCTTAGAAGTAGTCTGAAATGTTTAATTAGCATTATCCACGTACAATTATCATCCCCGGTGACTTCACTTACTTGTAACAAAAAAGGAGAAAGAAACAGTCAATGAATTTATATATTGGTTTTGCAAATGTGCTGAAGATTAATATTGATGAAAAATACCCATGGACTTCACAGATCAGGATTTATTCAATGATCGATCATCATACAATAATGTCAATGGATTAGTTGGCAGGGTAGCTATCGGTAACATGCAATATTAATGTCGTTGGTCGAACAAGCTCCTAATCCTAATTTTTAATGGCTTTTAACCCTTGATCATTCATTGGTTTTCAGTTCGCAATTTGGCAAGCAACCTTTGTTTTTTTAATATAAATTGGGTTTTGGACCACTCGATCAATTTGATAATTCTTCGCTTCATTAAAAAAGTAATCATCCTTTGTATCACTAACATGTAACAAAACAAAAAGGCATGCACCTTGTTTTTGGTTTCTTCAATATTATTATTATCATCATGATCATGATCATGATCATTATTATTATCATTATTATCATTATTATTATTATTATTATTATTATTATGAATAAGTCATTCCATTAAGAAAACAATTAATTTCACACTCTTAGCACTTCTAACTCACTCCTGACCACTCATTCAAAATTTACAGTGCTATTCACTCAAAACAAAGAACCCTATTCAACACGTACATAATTCTAAAAACCCTTTTTATAAAAAGACTTTATTTCTTACATCCCCATAAAATGGTCTTCATTATATTTTCTTCTGAATTTACTTACCCTGCATTACAAATTGCAACTTTTAAAAAAATATAATTTTTAAATGATTCATTTTTTGCGATTTGCTTGAAAATTACACTTTTTATTTACGAAATCATAATGTCAAACGCACCATTCCCTCATCCATAATTCTTTTCCAATCCGTTTCGGAAGCACCCCTAGTACATTTTCTCATTGCTTCCTTCCATAGTCTTCTAGTAAATCAAGATTCAAAAGTAGAGGTGATATATGTCTACTCTCAATATAATTTAGATTCATATGTAAATCCCCATTTCAGCATCTTATATTGGGTAGCAAGTCTATTTTTTATTGTCAACCAAAGTAAAAAAACATGCTTTGGAATTGCACATGAGAATCAAACAATTTGCCACCATGCAACTACTAGTAATCTAAATCTAATATTTCCCAAGTTATTAAACTTACCTGATTTAGAGGGAATCCAATAAGGTTTGTCAAAATCATCAATCTAGATAGAGGGTATAAAGCTTTGTATCGACACTAAAATCATATCCTAATCTTGCATGCCTCCCAACTCATTGTTTATCTACTAAAACATTATAGCTTATAAGAACAAGTAAATTTAATCACTTAATCAATACTTTTACACTCCCCCTCACGTGTAGGTTCAAACCCAACACATGAAATATTTAATTGAAATGGGAGGTAAATGAAATAAACAGAGTTCGAACTCAAAACTTCTGTTTTAATGCCATGTTAAATCATCATTTATCCCAAAAGCTTAAGCTGATAGAAATAAGTAAATTGAATCACTTAATCAATATTTTAACAATCCCTACTATATAATGCAGAAACCTCAACAAGCATGAATATTGATACATCATGCCTGATTGAGAACATCTTATGTACTTGCTCGATCTTCTGAATGCAACATAATTAAATTCACATGTTTAATAAGATGCATGTTTTTAATTAAGAGTCACAAATTTAACTAATTGTTGAAAACATAAATATCTAGAGAATAAAATTAACCTTAAAATCCATACGTTTAGGATACCACTTAAGATAATTTTAAGTCAGTAGATTTAAGTTCTATTATATTATATTATATTAATTATTATTGTGATTATCACTCAATATTATCACTCATATGTATTTTTAAAAATTCACATAAAATCATATGCTTTAAACATATATTGGTTTAATAAATTGAATTGTAAGGAAAAAGAAAAAAAAAAAAAAAACTAAGTCTTAAAGAAAATTTTGTCCATAACAATTTCCTCGTAATTAGAATTAAATGTTGTCTAAGCTAAAATATATAGATAATGTACGAAGAAAATCTCGAATTAGGAAGACTTAGTCAATAAGTTTTCTCTTTTTGTGAGTAAGACCCAGTCAATGTCTCTCAGATGTAGATAGGATCAGACTCGTGGCCAGTGATGATCCAACGGCCGAAGAGCAGAGAAAGGTCAGTTCCTTGTAATGAAAGGACTTTTTTTTTTTTTTTTTCTTTTGATAAAAAAGTAATGAAAGGACTTTGGTATTTGAAAAAAAAAAAAAAAAAATGGGGCTCCCTTTTCCAGTAGGAAGTTTTAGTCAACACATTGGAATACCTAACGGCTAGGATCAGGTTCCTGGCCAGTGATGATCCAACGGCGGAAGAGCAGAGAAAGGTCAGTTCGTTGTAATGAGCTCCCCTTTTCCGGTAGGAAGTTTTAGTCAATACATTGGAGTGCTAACGGCTAGTCCAATTAACGTCTATAATCTGACGCAACCGACTTATTCAAAAAAATACACCGATTAAATTACACAAATATGCATTTTTTTTAATGAATTATTTGCAGGTAACATTCAATACTCCCTCTCTCTCTCTCTCTCTCTCTCTCTGCACTCATGCCTGTCCTCAACTATTTACGACTACAAATTGAGACCATTTATTAGTTGACCAAAAAATAACACTTAAAAAATAACCACCCCAATGATCCATGCTGCATTTAGAATAACATTAACTAACCTTTTTCTTTTTTTTTTTTTTTTTTTTTTTTTTGGGGGGGTCTTTTCTATTCAATAATAGGACATGGACCGGGGTTTCAAAAGAATAAACAAATGAAATGGGCGTGCTCCTTGATAAAAATGTATGTACGAATCACATATTCTGAAAACATATATTAGTTTAACTAATAAAGGGAAAAAATGCAAAATTAGTATATATAGTTTACCTAAATTACAAATCGTTACATGTCATTTCAAAGTGAATTCAAAAGTCTCTGTATGCCAAAAAAAAAAAAAAAAACAATTTAGTCCCTAAAGTCAAGTTCCGTTAAAACATTTGATTAATTCCGTTATGTGCCATGTTAGCACAAAAAATAAGAGAAATGCTCTACTTCCCAAATTTTTATCCCCAAAAGTGGTTTCCAAAATAATAGATCATATGAGATTGTGACACACTACTTGAAAACAAAATTTTGGGAAAAAAATTTGGGTTTGGCGTGAATTTAATGCGCTGAAAGCGCACAATGACCACAGTAGTGCAAAAGGAGTACGAGCACTTAGATACTCCCTATGGTATAGGGGCGCTAGAATATCTCCTATGGTGGGCAAATCTGGATGTCTCTGCCAGTACAAAAAGTGACAAAGGACGATGTAAGAATATCCCTAACACACCGAGATTTCTCTGCCAATGCGTGACTGTGGACGACGTAGGAATATCTCTGCAGATGCAATAAATGCAGAAAAAGGTACCTCTCTTAATGAAGGGAAAAGATCGGAAACAGGGGGTCCACTCCGGGGGAGGGAATCGAGGGACTTCTTGTTCCTTACTCCAAACTCAAATAGAAGTATAATACTGCGGATTCTAGGTGTGAGATGTACACTCTCTCTTACTATCAACGATCACTATCAATCCCTTCAACTGACTTAGGCATCAAATGGAAGCACTCCGGCCAACTCCCGGTGCATTTTCTTCACCTTCTTTTTTTTTTTGGTAGAGACCGGACGGCAAGTTTATAGAGGACGAATAAGCTGTCACGACCATATTGAAAATTTGTACCAATACATATAATGTGAGAACCAAATGCTCTAAGAACGTCTTTTGTTTTTAAAAACAAAAGAATCTTTGTTGTAGCGAAAAAATGGAACAATTTAATTGAAAAAAGTGTTGAGATGAGAGACGACCAAAGAGGGGGAGATGGTGCACAGCACTCGCTCTCAACATGTTTCTCTCTTTCTCTACCGCGAGAGTTTGAAGTTTTCACGTTATGGATGGTACAGCTGTAGGATGTAAGTCTTGGATGGAGGCAAGACTTTCAAAGTAACGTCGTGTGAGAGCATGAGGACAGACAACAATGTGAGAGCATGTTAGCAAATTGCAATAAAAAGGTAACACTTGTTGAAACATGTGTTCCATTATTCTCGATCATCCCATGACAACCCCTGTTGAATTGAAAGTGATAATAACATTTTGCCAACTACATTAATAATTAGGATCCAGCTATCTTGTTTTCTTTCTAATACGATCCATTGAAACCGAGAAATTGATTTTACGAACGACATTTTGTTAATTTTATTCTATTTAACGGTGTATGTGATGACATTATCCGATCCATCGACCCATGAACTTGAGAATGAGGAGATAGCTCCGTGCAAAATCTCTTCCCATGCCACGTCAATAACTGCCTCCATGATTCTCGGCATGAGGCAATATAAGCGTAGAAAATTTTTTGTTTCCTTTATTTCAATCCTATTTCTCTCTACTCATATTAACTTAAGCATTTGAGCTATTTTCTGCCGGCCCGTTTTGTTAAGCTCTTTTACTATTTACTTTTCTCTTTGCAGACATTTTTGATCGGTATCTTAACGAGCGATCAACTGTTCTAACACCTTTATATTTATGAAATCTAATTTGAAGCATGAAATTAATTCTCTTCAGTTTACTTAAAATGAAAAGTATCCTGATGTTTTTCTTTGTTTTAGTTAGTAAGTAATTAAGTTTAGACATTTGATCATACCATAACAATAAGAGTTCAATTTTGAAGTGTCAGTTTACTCGATTTGTAAAATTCTCTTATCGTTAATGTCTTCTAAAAAAATAAAAAATAAAAAATAAACCAAAATTATGTTAAGTTACTTAAAAGTTTCAAGAGTACCTTAACTATCATATTTAATATGTGATTACAAAATAAAAAATAAATAAATAAATAAAGACCATCATCCTATCATTTTGATGAGTTTTAAAACATATAATTCTAATTAAATTTAGCACAGTTATCTCAGTAGTTAACAGCGTCTGATCAGATTTGATTGATGTCCCCAGGACCCCAAGCAATTTTATTCATTAAAAAAAAAATTATATATATATAAAGTCTAACGGGTCGGGTATATAGGTATTCGAGACTGAAGATACTAGAGACCCATTACCACAAGCCCGACCCACACCAATGGTAGTGGAGGCCAGGCTGGTGGAGTAAAAAAGTAATGAGAAAGCTGTACGGACTGTTAAAATTGTACCAACCAAGGAACACGGTTCACTAGGTTTAATCATATACAATGCACAGCTGTGATGTGCAGGAGCACCGTACGCCTGCTGCCACCAGCAGCACAGTGCACCTCTCACCAGCTACAGATATATCCCACGTGGCGCTCATCCAATGGTTTGATCGAAACAGCTGGTCTACACTACACTACACCACCACTCTGAGGCTCTCTGATGTTTTTCTGGCCACTTGGATTTTTTGGCTCCAGGCTTTTTCCACCGCTTCGATTTTCGTGCAAATTATTTTTTAGACTTACGTGTTAAATGCGGGGAAAATGAGAAACAACAAAACGGATGGGGTCCATAGATTCTGGGGGACCCGGTGCCAAGAGGATAGATTTGTCAATTTAGAAATAATTTGGCCACGCCTCCTGTCTTATAAATATTGAAATATCCTTAATTTAGTAACTTGCCGTGCTGTAGTGTACCATAAGGTTCGGTCATGGCACTGTTAATGCACAACAGATCTGTTGGATTTATATATGTTTGACAGGTTGATGACATACTAAATCAAGCTATTAACTTTAACAGTCCCTTGCACCACAAACTAATGTGGCATTAAATATTTAAATTTATATAAAAAAAAAATGATGAAAACCTTAATATGTGGAATTAAACACCGACTTTTTCTATAAAGACATTGGGTTCAATTTCAAATTGTGCAGTGTTCACCTTTTCCCTTGCTTATGAACACTAATTTTTACTATTATGCACAAGTGCTCTTAATCAACGAGATGTAGTGTATTAAGATCAAGTCTTAGGTTATACTAGCAAGTGTTTACCTTGGCCGATTAGAGGGGGTGACCAAATCATCCGCAAGCTTTTGAGAGTTGTTTAGCCACCCCCAATTTTAGCCAAAGGAGGTGGCTGAACCACCTTTATGGCCTACCAAATCCACCATGTTGAATTTCTTAATTTTTTTTACCATAGAGCGATATAGGTCACATTATTATTGGTGCTGATGTGAAACTATGATGAATGTTGACGTGATACTACGATGAATTCCATAAAATTTTCAAACGAAAGTTTGGAATAAGAAGTGATTTGTAATTTTTATTTACCATAAGAATTTTTAAGCAACTTTTATAACCATATGAGGCTGATTACAAAGCGGTGCAATTGGACTTATTTTACACTTTTTTTCTTAATTTAAAATTATCGTCTTGATGTTTAATTATACATATCTCACTCGACTTTCTTTCTTTAATCGTTATTTCTATCCATAAAACCCTAGCATGCATATCTGTATAAGGACATAAATTTTCTACAAACCGGTTTGTAAGAAATTTTCCTACGACTCATAACTAATAGTATGTGCTTCTTACATATTTTTTTAATAGCATTAATAAAAAAAGGATAATTACACCGTTGGTTCCTGTGGTATGCCATAATTATTTTTCACTTCCTATGATTTAAAAAGTGTATGAGAGGTCCCTGTGGATTACAATAATTACGTTTTACTCTCTTGGTCGATTTTTCGTCCACCAGTTTGACGGAATCTGTTAGCCCTACACGTCAGCGCCACGTGTCACCAATAAGATGGCGACACGTGTCCATCTTAATAAAAAAATATAATTTTTTTTAAAAATAAATAAATAAACTTATTTTTTAAAAAACAAAAAAAAAAAAAAGAAAAAAAAATGAGTTTGTTTTTTAATAAATTAGCTCATTAAAAAATAAGTTTAATGAGCTAATTAAGTTTAAACAAAAAAAAAGGAAAAAAAAAAAAGGCAAGCTAAGGGGTGGCTGGGGCCACCCCTTAGCCTGCATTTTTTCTTTTTCTTTTTCTTTTTTATTTTTTTATTTTTATGTTTTTTTGTTTTTAAAAAAATAAGTTTATTTATTTATTTTTTAATAAATTTATATTTTTTTTATTAAGATGGACACGTGTCACCATCTTATTGGCGACATGTGGCACTGACGTGTAGGGCTAACAGATTCCGTCAAACTGGTGGACAGAAAATCGACCCAGGTAGTAAAACGTAATTATTGTAATTCACATGGACCTCCTATGCACTTTTAAAACCATATGGAGTGAAAAATAATTATGATATACCACGGAGACCAACGGTGCAATTATCCCAATAAAAAAAGGAAAATGTTATATTAACAACACCAATACAACAATCCCTCACATGAGGATGGGTCCCACATACTGGGGCCCACCCTCATGTGAGGGGTTGTTGTACAGTTATTATATTGGTGTTGTACAATAATCAAATCCCATAAAAAAACATGTCATTCTCACATTCTTAAAAGACATGTCATTTTAGATTTTAGATGAAGATTGTAAAAAATTTAGAGAAATGATCTCTACACTCATTTCTCACAACAACCCCATAACAAGCTGATCTAGCTGGTAATATTTTATTATTTTTTTGTTTTCTTTTTGTAAAAACATAATAAGATATTACCAGCCACGTCAGCTTGTTGTGGAACTGTTGTGAGAAATGAGTGTAAGGATCATTTCTCAAAAATTTATTACAAATCGATTTGTAAGAAATTTCTACCCTTTTGTATAATTCGTTTTTACTTTAGGTCTAATAACCTTGAAGGCGAAACCAATTTTAATTGATAAATATGATAGAATAAACCAAAAAGGCTTTGAGGCGCGCGCACACATATAAGTCAAAGTCTTAGTACAATTTAAATTAATAATTTGGGCAAAAAATGCAATTATGGAAAGAAGATATTTCCTGAAAATAATAGCACAAATATTTGTTTCCAAAATTTTAAGAGATCAATATTAATTACTGGTGTACTTAAATCTTCATTTTTATATTTATTTTTATGTGATTTTTAAAATTATTATTAGGTCAAATTTTAATAATAATTTATTTAAAATTTAATAATAATTTTAAAAACCACGAAAGTGTTGGTAACATTACTCCTGTGTAATATATATCTCCAAATTACAGTCAGCTCAGCTTCTATAACCATGCTATAGTCGACGTCGTTTCAGGACAAAAAATACACTTCCTATATCTTTCGGTGAAATAGACATTTTTAAGACTAATTCCCACCAATAGCCAAAGTGTAGACACAGATATTATCTAGATTAGACTAATTCCCACTAACGGCCAAAGTAGACTTAGATAATAGATATTAATCTCTAGATATTTAAAAAATAAAAAATATAAAAATACAAACCATGATTGATAATATCTTTGAAAGCATTCTTTTTAAAGAGAAAAAACTTACTTACTTTTTTTTTTTTTCAAAATTATTAATAAATAACTCAAAACGTGGTAAGTTTGTTAGAATTTGTCTAAGGTGATATAAAAAAAATTATAGAAGATTACTAGTACATTTTTATTTTTTTATTTTTTTTATAGAAAAGATTTTATCAATAAGAAGTGAGTTTTGCATATTATGCATACGTTTCCTCGAAATAAGCACATGTATTTTATAAAAATATTTTCTCAAATATAAATTCAAAAAAAATTAAAATATTACTTTTTTTTTTTTTGAAGGGTAATATTACTTCTTATTATATCACATTAAAACATTATTTTAAACTAAAAAAAAAATAATTTTCAAGAAAATGATCAAATCACACACCTACCACGAAAATGAAAGAAATAATGAAAATAATGAATATAAAAAAAAGTCATGAGCACCTTCAGCGTTCCATCTTTATTTGATAATTGATAAAGTTCAGCTTTTTGCCCCAAAAGCGAAAAAAGTTCACAAGAAGTCTGTGAATTATCATTTTTTTCTTTTTCAGGTGGCATATAATAATGGACTGACTAGCCAGACCCATCTTAATAAGGTAAATATATATATAGTAAAATGGTAGAGCACCTCTTATGGATTTTTTTTTATATTTGGAATAATATAAATGTAATTTTTTTAATTAAAAAATTACATTTATACTATTTAAAAAGACATAAATATAATTTCAGATGTACACAAAAAAAAATACTCTAGTATTTCTCAAATATTTATGACGGCAAAAAGTGAGACACGAAGGCAATCGGGCGGGTCTCAACCAAACCGGGCGGGTTTGGTTTTGGGTTTGACCCAGTCACTAAACAATAAACACTAGAGAAAGAGTGACGTGTACATACCTCCAAGTGCAGGTTCAGTAGATGCCGGGGACGCAATCGTCATTGTGATAGAAGACAGGGACAGCTGGTCCTTTCCTTCTACAAGGCTCTGCCACAATAGCATACGCATTGTATATTACAAAAGTATTATTATTATTATTATTTTTTTTTAAAAAAAAAATTGGGATCCTTTTTTATTAATATAAATATTAACCCTTGAAAATCGTATAATTATGTTTGGCCGTGGATTTCTATGGTGGAAAACGCAAAGCTGGAAAGGAAAGGTCTTTCTTTTCTCTCTATCTCTCTCTCTCTCTCTCTCTCTGTCTGTCAATCTCTCTCTAGAGCTTCACCTTCTGGAGCAAGCAGAGAGAGTGAGGGGAGAAGAGAGAGTAGAGAGAGGCTGAGGCGGCGCATTGTAGCGAAAGGCTCTTATCCCGCGCCCTCGTTGGGGCTCAGGGAGGTTTATTCTTCTATTCTTCTTCTTCTTCTTCTTCTTCTTCGCTTCGTTCCCACGGCATCCTTACTTTGATTGATTGATAGAAAAAGAACAAAAGCCGAATCGAAGAACAAGAACTTTCTCTGTGCGTGGATTTTTTTTCCAACACTTATTCTTTCGGTACAACTCTGGCGGACCTTAAGGGAACCCTAGCGTTCCTCTCGTCGATTCTAGCAGATCGGTTCGATTTCAAGTCAAAGAAGAAGAAGCGGAGGGGGATTTACAGGGGGATGATGCTCTGGATTATGAGGTTCTCCGGCTTCTTCTCAGCAGCAATGGTCATGATCGTCCTCTCGCCTTCTCTCCAGTCATTTCCTCCCGCCGAGGCCATCCGATCGTCTCATCTCGACAGCTACCTCCGGTTACCGGTTCATGAGTCCACCTCCGATTCCTTCGGCCACTTTTCTTTTCGAAAAGCCCCCGCATTTCACAATGCCGATGAATGCGGCTCCGTCGGCTCCGGAACTGAGGTCTGCGATCCGAATTTGGTGCACGTGGCGATCACGCTCGACGTGGAGTACCTCCGTGGCTCGATCGCCGCCGTCCATTCGATCCTGCAGCACTCGCGTTGCCCGGAGAGCATCTTCTTCCACTTTCTGGTCTCGGAGACGAATCTGGAAACCCTTGTGAGATCCACTTTCCCTCAGCTGAAGTTCAAGGTGTACTACTTCGACCCGGAGATCGTGCGGGGACTAATCTCGACGTCGGTGAGGCAAGCGCTCGAGCAGCCGTTGAACTACGCGAGGAATTACTTGGCGGATCTGCTCGAGCCCTGCGTGCGGAGAGTGATATACCTGGACTCTGATCTCGTCGTTGTCGATGATATCTCCAAGCTCTGGACCACGAGGCTCGGCTCCAGAACGATCGGAGCGCCGGAGTACTGCCACGCCAACTTCACGAAGTACTTCACGGCGGGGTTCTGGTCGAACCGGCGACTCTCCGGCGCGTTCAAGGGCCGGAAGCCGTGCTACTTCAACACCGGCGTGATGGTGATAGATCTGGTGCGGTGGAGGCGGGTCGGGTACACGAGTCGGATCGAGCGGTGGATGGAGATCCAGAAGAGCCACCGGATCTACGAGCTCGGGTCTCTCCCGCCGTTTCTGCTGGTCTTCGCGGGACACGTGGCTCCCATCGAGCACCGGTGGAACCAGCACGGGTTAGGTGGCGATAACGTGAGGGGCAGCTGTCGTGACCTCCACCCCGGTCCGGTTAGCCTCCTGCATTGGTCCGGTAGCGGCAAGCCCTGGCTCAGGCTCGACTCCAAGCAGCCCTGCCCGCTGGACGCTCTATGGGTACCCTACGACTTGTACGGACACTCTCAGTGAACAAAAATTACTACTCAGCCGGTAAATTCCCCCCACCAGGACTGTTTTGTCACTTCTTTTGTTCCCTTCTGATTTTCCATTTTTTTTTTCTTCATTATTTTGTGTTTTCTTCTTTTGACCATGACCTCTACGAAAATTTTCTTCCTCTTATTGATTTTTATTTTTATTTAGTGTTACTACTATTAGCCCATTTCTCAGGAAATTTGTACTCTATTCTATTATTCCTGCACCTGAAAATAAAACAAAAAAAAAGGGATATTCAATTTGTTATTGTATCATGTATAGAGACTCAGTTTTAGATTTCGTGTAGCATCGTGGTCATTGTTGATTGTAGAGCCAACCAAACAGAGCCGCTGTATGAAAGAAGTTGAAGAAAAGCTGTCCTGCAATGGAGGCTGATATTGCACGTGGTAGTGGAGACAACATAAATGACCAAATTGCACTTTTAAAATCCATAAACATAAAATTATTAAGCAAGCACCCTCTTGTTCTTTTTGAGTTTTCTCTCTTTCTAGGCTCTTCCTTAAAACTGCTCTTGACAAGCTTGTTGGGGTTTTATGCTATAGCATTGAATGAGTGTGTGGATTGTGGAAGGCCCCTATGGGTGGGTATAGCTCTATTTCTTCACTTCTCCTATTTTGTTTAGCGTGGAAGATACGGTTAATAACTGATACAAACAGGAGAGAACATTTCTATGTTTAATTGCCCCCGAAGTTGTCGATATCCTTGTTGTGGGTGGGTGTCGGCTGGAGAGCCAAATTAGGGAAACAGGGCAAATTCGAAGAATCTAATAGTGTGGGAGGGCAAGGCCACGAGCTGCATGAGGCAACATGTGCGCTGCGGTGGCATTGGCGGAAGACTTGTGAGCTACCCTCCCGCCGTGTCCCTTTGCGCACTTTGCTGGCAATCCCTTATTCTCTCTCATCACTTTTAAGAATTGGATTTGTATAAAAGATCTATAATTAATTTATCCCAACCAAAGGAGATTAACTAGTAATTGTGGATAAACTTAATGGTGGCATCGAGGAGGGACCCAGATGTCATTGTTGCGTAGGATGTGTCCAAAGTAGGCGGGGTACGGGGGACCGATTCCTTTGGCCCTGGCATCACACGTGGCTTGTGGTCTGGGGCCTCGTAGAATCAGGGTCTTACATGTGGTCACTCTGCTCTTATGATTAGATTGTTCTATATTAATCTTCTGTAGTTAAAATATGTTCTGGCTTACCAAGTATAGAGTTATATGCTGGAAACTTCTCGTTCACATTCAAATAAAATAAAATAAAATAAAATAAAATAAAATAAAATGTGTTTGTTTTACCTTCGTTCGTTGGGGCTGGGGCCAGGGGCCTACACAATTTGGGTGGTGGAAATCATAAAAGATCAGTCTGACTGACATTGACAGCTTTGCTGTCGCAATTATTCTAATCATTTGCTAATGCAATTTTTTTTTTTTTTTTTTTAATCATTTGGTTTGGCTTAGCTTAGCTTGTTGTAGAAGAGAGGTGGGCAATGGAAGCGGGAGGCCGACCGACAGGCAGAGCAGTTTGATAGTCGAAAACCGGTAATGTAAATTGAAGCACGCGAGAAAGACAGCGAACGAGTGAGTAGATTCTTTCCCCCCCCACCCACCCACCTCAAGTATGTGTAATTTTTGGGTAGGAGAGAGTAGGTTATTCATGTGGATGGAATTGGCCGGTGCTTGCTTCATATGTGATAATCCAGATTCTTTTTTTTTAACAACTCATTCGGCATGGTAAAAACAACTTGAAGGTGAATAAAAATGATTGCGTAATAAAATGGCTAAAATATATCATTCAAAGGTACCGAGAGGTACACGGGCCGTAGACGCTTAACCCTTATCAATCAGTTGGTCCACATGTAGTATGCCGTGCCTTCATACATACTGTTCACCAATTATTCTACTTATACCCTTTATTTACTAAATAACATATAATCTATACATACACCTGCCCTTCAATATAAACAGAAAGTTTGGACCTCATGGAATGTCCGTGGTGTCGGTGTCTCAAGCTGCCTATGAAAGGTTGGGTCATATATGGTTTGTTTGTTATTTTATTTTATTTGAGAAGAGAAAACGAAAGAAAACAAAAACTTTGACGGACGTAGCTATAATTAACATTTTTTCTTCGTCTTCTAATGGTAGCTGTAATTATCATGATTAAAGAGTTAAGGGACCAACAGAAGAAGTATCCATCCCCGTTTGAGCTTTATGGGTCTAAATTAACATGTACAAGTTGTTGTAGCATGTGAGGAAAGGAACAAAAGAAGAAAAAGAGGGAAGCACATGCATTAACAGCCAGAAACAGCCGGCGAGTTGAGCCGAGGTTGAGGGACCGTGCAGTAACGATCTATTGGTCCGCCACCAAAAAATTGTCCTCTAAATTACATGTATCTTTGAACGTATATATCAGAGTCGTCCCACATTTTTAAGGTTGCTTGCCCAACCTGAAAGTCTAACTGTCTAAGGGCAGCTCTCTGCTCCTTTTTTCGTAGGACTACCCACATAAATGCCCGAAAAGTACCTAAGAAAAATGTGCTGTGGACGTTGACCCAGCCAACATCCATTGATTGTAATGGTTGAGCTTGCTAATGACAGTTAAGCATACCCAAATCCGAATAAATTTTTAGGCGGATCAAATTCTAAAACCAAAGGAAAGGGGCTTCAATCTGACTATTTTGTGGGGCATAAAAGCAGCATTTGGCTGCGCTAGACTATGTACTCTTCAACCGTAAATTCTCCGGACTATGTATGAAGTCAATAAGCGTTAGCTGGCTAAGATACCAAGATAGGATACTAGGTGCCAGGGGCGGAGCCAGCCCCCCAAGTTGGGGGGGCCAAATTGAAAAAAAAAAATTTGGGGGGGCCAAAATTAGAAAAAATAATAAATTTTGGGGTAAAATTTTAATTTTTTTTAAATATTTTAAATTTTTTTTTTTTTTTTGGGGGAGAACCTTGGGGCTTGGGGGGGCCCAGGCCCCCCAAGCCTCAAGGTGGCTCCGCCCCTGCTAGGTGCAACTTTTATAGCCTATAAATTTTTCTTATTGTTGGCGCAAGTTATCTGTTGGAACTTCTTAAAGTGAGGCATCGGAGCCGAACGAGGATTCCATAGAATTAAGTTGTTTGATTTTTTTATAAAATTCGGGTAACCTAAGAGTTAGCTGGCCAAAATACAGAGTCAGGATACTAGGTGCAACTTTTATAGCATATAAGTTCTTCTTACGGTTGGCACAAGTTATTTGTCGAAATTTCTTAAAGTGAGGCATTGGCCGAAAGAGGATTCCATAGAATTAAGCTGTTTGAATTTTTTATAAAATTCTGGTAGCCTAAGAGTTAGCTTGTAACGGTCCACTCCAAACGATACAATATTGTCCGCTTTTGGCTTCTCCGAACCAGGCTTCCTTGGAGGTCACCCATTTTGGTACTACTCTCACAGAAGCACGCTTAACTGCAGAGTTCTGATAGGTTCATAGTCATCACGACTTTAAAATGTGTTGTGTCAAGAATTGTGTGTTTATACATATAAGCACATCTCCATTCCCAAGCGATGTGGGACGTCATATAACTCGCCAAGATAAAAAGTCGGGATACTAGGTGCAACTTTTATAACCTATAAGTTCTTCTGACTGTTGGCGCAAGTTATCTGTCAAAACTTTTTCAAGTGAAGTACTAGAGAATGATTATTTGAAATTAGGCTGTTCGAATTTTTAAAAAATGTGAGTACCTTAAGATAATGAAGCTGTGAGAGCCACCTGTCCTTGGTAACCTAAGGTGTCGGGCTCACTTAGCCGGGGCAGGTGGGCCCACGAACCCTCCTCCTAAACTCCCAATCTATTGTAGCCTACCAATGTGCTCCAACAGGTAAAACTTGTTTGCATCAAACAATGCCATTGAGTTGAAAACCACCGGTTTGGCAAGTGAGGCCAGGAATAAATATGAAAGGGATGATGGGATATGATAGAAATGTCCCGAGTTAGAAAGCAAAGAAGTAGACTTAAGCTTTTGGGCCATTGCAGCTGGTATCGCCAAGTAAGACAAAAAACACATGCATCTCCTTTGCTAATCCCACTCCGATACAACAATGCACCTCCAATCCATCATGATCGTGATCAAGGGGACCATCTCTAAAATCTCAGCAACAATACGAAACTCTGACTTTGGAGGGGACACTTCAGCCTCTGCCCATATTTATTTCTCCACTCACACAGACATTTATTAAATGCACATGCTAAGGAGGGCTAACTTCTACTGTTCTAGGGAATGGGATCTCTCTCCATCTAACCCTTTCATGGTCTACATTAAATTTTACATATTTACCGTTCTCTGGAATCGTTTGATCTTAAACATAAAGGGAATCTTTTATAATTTCGCATGTGACGGGGTTATTTCTTGGTTTCGTCTAGTCATTAATAATATTTGATTATTTTTAGATAATTGTAGATAGAAACAACACTCGTAAAGAATTCTATCGAAACCAAGAAATATAGACATGCTTGTCATCTGCACCAGAATAAATGAAGTTTTTCAAAAAAAAACCTGCTAAAGATAAGAGACAGAGAGCGTAAGAGAGAGCCAAAAGAGGATCTTTCGTTTGTGTATTAATCCTGCATAATCTCGAATGCTATGTAAGTAGATCAAAGGATACAAGGCTAGCAAACTGCATTTTCTGGAGGACTTGCGCCTGTGGCTCCTAATAGTTACGTGGGACATTAACGAAGCAAGATGTATGATGAAATTGTAAAGCATGAAGGGCCAAGATGGATCTTACCAACAATTTAATGCTCTTGTCACGAAGCAGAGGAATCATATATCACCTTTGATTGTCCTTGTTCTGCCATTTGGATTTTCACCCAAAAATAACTTTCCAAAATTCATACACACACAAAAGCTATTTGCAACAAAACAGAGAGGACAGGACAATGCTTGAGCAAGACTTATTTATGGGCAGTATACAAACACCACTGACAATTGGATGATTGGGAACAAATGTGGAAATTTTTTACCATTGGAAAAGAAGCTTCTTGAAGATTCAGGAAAACAATTTATATGAAGCTTCCAGCTCTGTCAATTGTCTGTCTAATCAGTCTCAGAACATAAATCATATGTTAATGCTTTTTGAAGAGTGTTTAAATCACAGATTTCAACAACAGAAGCTCCTTGAAATATGAAAGGGGCAACCCACTACATTCAAAACTACAAAGGAGTAGTAAAATAATAATAATAATTCAGAGTGCAAGCCAATACAATTCAATGTGAAAACAACAAAACTAGTAACTACAACATGAAGCTGAGGAACTTCATTTCTGTTGGCTGTAACTGAATTTACAGCTGCCAAGGACATTCAAGGAAAATGGAACGTCATGTAATCCTGTGTGGCAGAGGGAGGGCTAATATACACCCAAAGCAAAGAAATAATGATGGAGAGCAATCCAGACCAGACAAAGACAATGGTCGGAACCCTTCCCCTCCTTCCCATCAACCCCTTTGCAAATGGATAGAGATGGCACAACACCCAGAAGCTGAAGAACACCCCTCCAAGGAGCTTGCTCCATTGAGGGAACGGGCTGTACATTGTCCTGGCTGCTCCAACAGCAATTGCAATCATGTTCACCATTATGATTGTGATTGGAGGGATCATTAAGAAGCTCCACTTAACCTCATATAGATCTGCAAATTCGTCATCTCCCTCTTCAGGAGTGTTGGCCTTAGAGGTCAATGTGAATGAGATGTCGACTCCTGCTATAACCTTCAACAATCCTTGTAGCACGGCAGCAGGATGGGCACTTGTTCCGCCGATCAACCAAAACTGTTCGTTTCGCCACCAATCATGGAGAGTGATACCTGACCATTTGATTTCAAGAATTGCAAGCATGCACAAGGTGAGGGTGATGGCCAACAAGAACACTAGAAAGGTCACACTGAGGGATTGGACTATGAACTGCCCAGAAAATAGAGAAACTGCAGGCAAAAAGCAATAGACTATGAGAAACAAGGATGTGAAAGGGTACATTCCCACATTGAAATATGCAACCCTCTGCAAGAACTTCATTCGCGGACTCGCGAATAATGCATTGTTTCTTGAGAAGAAAATCTCAACAGACCCTGTTGCCCATCGAAGCACTTGGTGTAGCCTGTCTGTCAGATTAATAGGAGCTGTCCCTCTAAATGCATCCCGTTTGGTGACACAGTACACTGATCTCCACCCTCTATTGTGCATTCTATAACCAGTTACCACATCTTCTGTTACAGAACCATATATCCATCCTACCCTTTTTCCCCACTCAGTTTTGTCCTCATAGAAGCAAGAAATTACACTTATCGCCTCTGCCACAGTTGCAGCATCTAAAGGTTCACGAGGCACGGCAAGAGAACCGGCTGGCCTGCCTTGCTTGCCTTTTCCTTGTAAATCTTGAAGCAACCTTCCCTGGTATTCTGCTACTGGGATAGATGCAGCCAGAGAATTAGAGTTACCAAACCTCTTCGGAAGAAGCAAGGACTCAATA
This sequence comes from Alnus rubra, assembly GCA_028654335.1. Taxonomy (NCBI): domain Eukaryota; kingdom Viridiplantae; phylum Streptophyta; class Magnoliopsida; order Fagales; family Betulaceae; genus Alnus; species Alnus rubra. The sequence goes on along the minus strand of JAJPGS010002138.1, from coordinate 359,204 downwards.
TCTGCATCTTCATCACCATCATTGTAATCCTCATTGATGGGCACTATCTCATCCTCTTCCTTCTTTGCCACCTTGGCCTTCCTTAAAAACAACTTAATTTTCCTTCTACCAAACCACCCGTGGTGCTCTGTGGCTCTAGGAGGACTAAACCCATAAAGTGCAGTTCTTCTGAAAATGCAGCCTGTCCCTACATACATTGGACCCTGTATACCATCCAGAGCTCTCATGCTTACATCAAAGAACACTGTATTGTGATTTGCATACCGGTCATTTGGATCAATGCCCTCAAACCTTTGTGGGAATTGAACATAACAGATCCTATCACCTCCCCTATCAAGCATAAAGCACATTCCTTCCCTGAGAGCGAAGGAGTTGTAAATGTAGTGATCACAGTCAAGATTAAGAATGAATGGGCCATTTGACATGATTGCACTGGTTCGCACAAGTGCATTCATGGCTCCAGCTTTCTTGTTGTGATCATAACCCGGCCTCTTCTCACGGGACACATATACCAGCATCGGCAATCTAATATCAACTTCAGTTGTGTCAATCAAATTCTCCCCATCTGCTTCAGCACCATAAACCGGTTCTGCACTTGGTGGAGCTAGCATTGCCTGTAGAGAAAGACAAAAGTTTAGTGCTTGAAAATCACGAGCAATTCAAAAACCAAGTATTGTATAAATCTAATGTGAAGAATTACCTGAATAACACCAGCATGATCCCCTCTCGAGTGTTCTGTCTCTGCTGAAGCCCATGTTCCAGGCCAATGAGAACCATCCGACATCCAAATAGCCTTAGAAACATTAACGGGTTCAGAAAGATTGCCCCCCATTTCCATCTGTTTCTTCTTTGCTCGGAGCTCTTCGTGAGCATTGTAAGCATCAGATCTTCGTCTTATAGACTCCGGCAAGGAGTTTATTCTCACCTTGAATTCATCATACTCTCTCTTCACCCGCCTCCTCTCCCTTACGAAATCAAGTCGTACTTTGTTCTTGAGAAAATCTCGCTTCTGCCCAAAATACGCCTCAGGATTCCTCGGTTGTATCCCGTGTTTACGACAAAAAGGAACCCAAATTCTTGCAAAGCTGGCAGTCTCAGCAAGTGCTTCAAATGTCAGCAGAGCTCCACCATCATCCGACAAGTAACACGCGAGCTTTTCCACTGGATAATCAACGGCAAGTATGGAAAGAATGGTGTTTGCCGTGACAAGAGGGGGCTCTTTTTCAGGGTCCGCTGTAGAAACAAATATATCAATTCCTGGAAGGTCAGACCGCCCTTTGGGGTTGCGAAGGTTTGGGGATTCGAATCGTTCTTTAAGAACAGAGAGGTCAGTGACTCTGTTTACAGGGCAGAGCTTAGGGAGCTGATCCAGAAGCCATGAAAAAGCAAACCAGAGTTCGCACACAGTGGACATTCCCCACAACCACATTGCATCGTGGTTAGGGTGTCGAATCCTCCATGTAAGAAAGAATCCGAGGGCGACAAGACGTAGCAGAATAAGTAATCTGCAAAGAAACAAATACCAATTTTTGATATTCAGATTTCCATCACCAACCGAGTAAAACTAATAACTTAGCAAAAGCATAAATAACAAACCAACAATTCAAATAGCCATAGCACAAAATAGTCAGACAGAAACAATCACCAAAAGAAACAATCTATGAATCAAGAACCGTTGAACATACAGGAATTGAATTGGTCACTAGCAAAAAATTGATCACCCATCTTCTAATACTAATTGACATTTACATTGCAAAAAATATACTTGAGTTAAAGTTACCTGTATGGACTGAGAATTGCAGCAGAAATCCCAACTTTCCTTGTCAAAGGCCTCCTGCTTCTCTCTCCAAAGTCCGGAGGGTGTTCAAACCCATTAGCCCCAGATCCGAACCCGTACTCATCTTTAGGCCACACCGCGTTCCCATACCCGTACGTCCCCTTTGTCTCAAACAGCCACCGGGCATGATCGAAATCCGGCGGATGGTTTTGTTGTGCCTTAAACGATTTCACAAGGGAAAGCCGCTTGTCGAGCTTGAACTCGGCCATAGAAGGTAATGGCAAGGCCTGGTCCTCTGCTTCAGACCCGGGCTCATCGTCCTCATCTTCTTCTTCTTCGTCATCGCTGGCATCCTTATAAGGCTCTTTGCAGCCAGGACACCTCCCTCCTCCACTGCCCACACAATCCAAGTAACAATCCCGGCAAATCTTGAACCCGCATTCACACAAACCCCGCTTTGATTCCTTCCCTTGAATAGCCTTCTCGTCACAACCCTTCATCCCACAAATTAGTCCTGGTTTCACCACCGGCTCAGCCCCGTCCGTCGAGCACTCAATCACGTGCCCGCGGGTCACCGAATTGTACCCGCCGGTAAAAATAGTACCCGAAATGAAGCTCCTCTCGGGATTTTCAGCACTCTTTCCATCTCCGGTGAGACTCGTCTGAGAGGCTGACATGGGCTGGTGATCAGGGGTGGGAGGCATATGCACTGTGTAACTCACATACTCCGAGTTCACCTCCTCCGTGGTGGTCTCGTCCTTTGACATCGAACTGTACATTCCGCCGCTCGAAAGCCGTCGTTTTGCTCGGCTACTGAGCGGCGAATTGGGGTTGTTCGAGACCGAAGCACGCGGTACCGGACTGGTTAACCCCATGCTTCTGATCCCTCCCACTTTTCCTCCGGACGACACCGTAATGGTCACTGGAGAGGAAGACGGCGACGAAGCCGATTTCACCATTTTATTGTCAAGTTTTCCCTTTCACTTTCCGGGAAAGAAAGAGAAAAATGCAACTGGGATATGAAAGAAAGCACACAAATGGACAAAAAGGAAGGAGTGAAAGAGAAAACCTCAAATACCCATAAGGCAAAAAACTCAAAATTTTCGATTTTGAAGTGAAAGGCGGTGAACAGCAGAGGTAGCTGAGAGACTTGAGGACGAGAGACTATGAGTAAGAAGAAAAAGAAGAAGAAGCACTTTAGTGCAACGGTCGAATTTGAATTGTGAGTGACAAAGGGGTTCTTGGGGTTTGTGAGAAAGGATTAAATTTTCAACGGTCGGACGATTTGGACCGTGGATTAGGATAGATCCTGCGGTTGCTTTTTAACTGAAACGGCCAGTCCACGTTGGAAGAAAAAAGTCAAAAAAGCTATGGGCTTCCCAACTTCAACGGTCGAATAAACTAAAAGTTTTATATATATATATATATATTATTTATTGTGTTTGTAGGGTTACTTTTGCTCCCCATGCATTTATTAATCATTTGGATCTGGGCTTAAGCAAATAAAGTTCATATTTTTAACACCTTCCTCCCTAAAGTCTATCCTTTTTGGTTTTAAAATTCAAATTTTATGATGTATGACTTGTTTTAGTTAATAAATTTTCGGATTTTTTTTTTTTCTTGGGTGAGACTTTGTTCAAGAATCTACAAATGGATCTTGAACAATATTGAAATAATTTTAGTATGGGTACTTTCTTTTTCCTATGCTTTTTTTTTTCTTTTTTATATCTTTTTTTGAAAAATGTTTGAGCATTTGATATTATAATTTTTCTTACAAATTTACGTAACAATTTACGTGAGTATCACTTCGCATAATATGGGTGAAAAAAAATTTAAATAACAAAATTTGACAGGTAAATTTAATTATTTAATAATTGATGCGGTAAGTGTCATGTCATATCAATTTGTTAAAAACTTATATAGACTTTTTTTTTTTTTAGTTCATAGATGCTTCCATTGGGCGTTTTGATTTTGCTATGGGCCAATATGGATCCATTTTGATTGCCTAAGAAAAAAAAAATCCACTTTGATTTATATGGTAGGTGTCCTTTGGGTTTGGTTTTGATAATTTTGGGCTCCTCCATCTTTTCCTCTCCATTTTATTTTATTTTTTTGAGGATGAAAGGCAAACTGTCATTAATAATTAAAAAGGGTACATCAAACCACCATATAGGTATACATAAGACACCAACACAAAGGTGTATACTCAAATTGAGCCAAATAAACTCAGATCAATACAAACAGTTGCTACAAATAAATCATATCCACCCAAAATGAGGCCGCTGCATTGACATAAAACTTTACTTGAGCTGGGAGTCGGTCACAAATTTTGAACTAAAAGCAGTGACTAGAATAATTTTAACCATAGAGCATATTGCCATAAACACACAGGAGAAAACCAAACAGAGCTGCCATCCAGAGGAAAACTATCACCGGATTATCATTGAGTTTGTTTGATAAAATAGCCAACTCCATGGGAAAAATGACGAAAAGGAAGAGGGTGGAGGAAAAATTAAGGACGGTGTAAGCACCGCAAGGAATGAGGTTGGATGGAAATAGGGGAGGAAAGGAAATGGAGGGCCTAGAAAGAGGTTGAAGATGAAGATGAAGAGGTTGAAGAAGACTTTTAAAGGTTTTATATTTTATATTTTAATTTTTAAGCAAACAAAATTATTATTTTCATAAAAAATGTAGACGTTGCACTAACGGTCTATAGTAAATTTGGACAGCAAACTTACAAGGGATCTGTTGTGAACAATCGAAAAAATTTAGTCATCTAATTTCCAAAATTAAAAGGTGAATGAGTGAATTTAAATCGCGTGTTTACTCATGAATTTATCATATATTTACCCTTAATATAATTATATAAAAATATAAGAAATATTTGATAATTTTCCTTTCCATCCAAACGCTAATTTTTATTTTTATTTTTATTTTTTTAACTATTTTGAGGGTTGCAAACAAACAAATAATAAAGATTAAAATATCTCTTCATTTTTTTTATTCATTCTATGATCATCTATTATAGAAGGTTCTTCTTTACTATTAGAAAAATGATTCTCTTACAACTTTCATACAATCTCCTTTCACATCGGGTGGGATTCACATGCATGGGTCACACACAATGTGAGAGAGATTGTAAGGAGATCACTTCCTTAGGATGTGTTTGTTATACAACTCTTATACAACTCAAGACATATTGGTGAGACCTATGCATGGTGAGTTCCACCAATGTATTTAGGTTATGTAAGAGTCATGCATTTAGATTGTATAAAAATCATTTTCCTATGTGTAAATAGGCTATTCTATTTGTAATTGTATACTCAATATTTCTTTGTCCATTAGGTCTAAGTTCTTCTATTCAAAGTTCCTGAGAGCTTCTTGTAAGGCTTGTCGGAAAACCCCCATTGTCGGATTTGATCAATCACTTTTTGTTGTTCAAAAAATGAATGGCTTCAATTTTGTTAATTTCTAATTGTTCCAAAGTTTTATAAGTTGGATTAATCAAATTCCATTTTTCTCGAAAAAAAAACCAATTTTCTTAAAAAAAAAAAAACAAACGGGCCTTAGTACCCAAACTATTGTAATGTGTCCTTTATAGGCAAATATAAACGGGATCTTAGCATCCATCTATCACCATTAAATATATGATTAATGAATTTTAATTCAATAATAATTTTTAAAAATAACATCAATTTTAAAATAATTAAAGAAAATTTGTGTAGTCCTTGTAGCATTAATAATGTTAAATACCACTTATCCACGTAATACTTTTCAACCATAATTAAATTTAATTATTTAGTGTAAATTGTCGAGTGTTATCTCTTCAACTTTGTCTCCACTGTCCACAGCTCAGTGTCTCAGTGAGCTCACCAAAGGCAAACCAAATGTATGGGTAAGGCCATCTGTCATCTCGGCTTCTCTTCCCTCCTCAGAGCCATGCACAACCCAACCAAACTCTTTTTCTCCACAAACACCGCCAAAACTCCCTATAAACTTAGCGACTCTGTCTCTAAATATAGAGAAGAGTTCACCAACCTCTGCTCCCGAGGCCGCGTAAAAGAAGCGTTTGAGAGGTTCAAATCTGAGATATTTTCAGACCCACCTCTCTTCTCTAATCTCGTCCAAGCATGCATACCCCAAAAGGCTGTATCAGTAGGAAGACAGCTCCATTCTATAATAATCACATCTGGCTGTTCCTCAGACAAGTTTGTTTCCAATCACCTCCTTAACATGTACTCCAAAATCGGAGAATTACAAACGGCTGTGAAACTGTTCGATAATATGTCTAAAAGAAATATAATGTCTTGTAACATTTTGATCAATGGGTATGTGCAAAGTGGTGATTTGGAGAGTGCCCAGAAGGTGTTTGATGAAATGCCTGACAGAAATGTCGCGACATGGAATGCGATGGTCACGGGGCTGATCCAATTTGAGTTTAATGAACAGGGTTTGAATTTGTTTTCAGAACTGCATGAGTTGGGTTTTTTGCCTGATGAGTTCACTCTGGGAAGTGTGCTCAGGGGGTGTGCAGGGTTGAGAGCTTGTCATGCAGGGCGGCAGATTCATGCTTATGTGTTGAAATGTGGGTTTGAGTTCAATATGGTTGTGGGGAGTTCTTTGGCTCATATGTATATGAAGTCTGGAAGCTTGGAAGAAGGAGAGAAAGTGATTAAGTTGATGCCAACTCGCAATGTGGTTGCTTGGAATACGCTTATTGCAGGAAAAGCTCAGAATGGGCATTCTGAGGAAGTGCTAGATCAGTATAATATGATGAAAATGGCAGGTTTTAGACCCGATAAGATTACATTTGCAAGTGTTATTAGTGCGTGTTCGGAATTAGCAACACTTGGACAGGGTCAACAGATTCATGCTGAAGCAATCAAAGCCGGGGCTTGTTCGGTAGTTGCTGTGATTTCCTCATTAATTAGCATGTATTCAAGATGTGGGAGTTTGGAAGACTCTGTGAAAGCTTTCTTGGAATGCGAACAGATGGATGTTGTTTCGTGGACTGCTATGATTGCTGCTTATGGGTTTCATGGGCAAGGAGAGGAAGCCATCAGACTGTTTGAACGTATGGAGCTAGAAGAGTTGGAGGTGAATGATGTTACTTTCTTGAACTTGCTATATGCCTGTGGTCATTGTGGTCTGAAAGATAAAGGGATTGAATTCTTTGACGTGATGGTTAAAAAATATGGACTGAAACCTAGACTAGAACACTATACATGTGTGGTTGACCTGCTTGGTCGGTCTGGCTGTTTGGAGGAAGCAGAGGCTATGATAAGATCAATGCCCATAAAACCAGACGCTATCATATGGAAAACTTTGCTATCTGCCTGCAAAATCCACAAGAATGCAGACATGGCAAAAAGGATCTCAGAGGAAGTTATGAGGCTTTATCCTCTGGAGTCAGCTCCGTACGTGCTACTTTCAAACATTCATGCTTCTGCTAAAAGGTGGCAGGATGTTTCTGAGGTGAGAAAAGCCATGAGAGATATGAAAGTGAAGAAGGAACCAGCTATAAGCTGGCTGGAAGTGAAGAACGAAGTTCACCAGTTCTACACGGGTGATAAATCCAATCCGCAATCGGTGCAGATTGATTTGTATCTGAAAGAGCTAATATCCGAGATGAAGTTGCGTGGTTATGTGCCTGATACAGGAGCTGTTTTGCATGACATGGATAATGAGGAGAAAGAATACAACTTGGCAAACCATAGTGAAAAGTTGGCAATTGCTTTTGCTTTACTGAACACTCCTGCGGGTGTGCCAATAAGGGTGATGAAGAACTTGCGTGTATGCATTGATTGCCATGTTGCCATAAAGTACATATCGGAGATAAAAAACCGAGACATTATTGTACGTGATACAAGTAGATTTCACCATTTTAAAAATGGGAAATGTTCTTGTGGAGATTACTGGTAAGAGGAGATATCGTTGCCTTACTGCTGATAGGATTACTTTTTATTTATATGATTTTTCTCAAAACTATTTTTCTGCTAGGACACATTACATCTTCCTTTTTCTTCTTCTTCTTCTTCTTCTTCTTCTTCTTTTTTTTTTTTTTTTTTTTTTTTATGATTAATAAGTATATCGATTTTCATTCAAACTAAACCAAAATACAACTTAAACAAGAGACAGGGACACAAGAAAACCTTGTACAGAAACATAAAACTCCAAAACAGAAACTGAAAATTACATCAGCACATTAACATTGAGATTCCAATTTTGACAAAGATTGAAGTTCTCCCTAGACTTTTTGAATCCCCCTTTCCCTGAAATTTTGGAACGGACCTCCTAAATAATATGTTTTTGGTCGACCTTTATGCTTAAGCTCATTTCTAGCACACCACATAAATTCAATCTTAATTTCCTTCCTTTTTAATTCTTTCAGGGTTGGAATTGTAACGTTGTTTAATACATTTTTATAACGTACTGTTCTTGTTCTTGCTTTTACAATAAAGTTAAGACTCCAACAAATTATAGGCCAATATATAGCTAGTGTTTCCTAGTATATATCTTGTCACGACCTTATGAACTTGAAAAACTATGTAATGCCCCACACCATTGACATTTGTATACTATCCGAGTCTGAGAGGATCCTAGATATACTGTAAAAGTTAGACAGCAATGTGTGAAGGGCAGAAAATGAAGGCTGATGTATGAGAGTAGATCGAATAAAAAGTACTCAACTATGTTAATACAACTGAAAGACAAGAGTGGCTGTTAAAAGGGGAGGTAAATGTGGAGTATATTAAGATATTGAGGCAAAAATAAGTTTTTTTTTTTTTTTCTTTGCAAAATCTTTTGTGTGGTGGCAAAAGGATTAGTTTACAGTCTGGCATGGCTCCTAATTGCATATATCTCTGAACTTCAACATCACAACGGTTTAGCTTGAATTTTATAGGTTGTAGTAAGGTTTTTCCAAGTTAATTTTTGGTTTAGATTGAATTTTTAAGCTCATCGCCATTTTCATATCTTCATCAACTATGTTCGTGAAGATATCGTTTTTCCAATTTAATTCGGAAAGTGGTTTGGAAGATGCCCTCTTTCGTCCGGCAGCTATATCCAATCAAATCTTATCGTATGCCAGATGTTATGGTAATATCAGAAACCAGGCTCTGTGGATAATGGTTGACATATTATCAATAAACTTGGTTTTTCTCATAGAATTTCATGAGACTATATACGAACAAAGTATCTTTAAACCTTTACGCAACTAATAAATTAATAATTAAATAAATTTCTCGTTCATCTATATATCTAAATTAATTCAAGACCTAATTAATAAACACTACATTAATTAATAGAAGAGTTGTCATATTAAGATTTAACGATTCTTTTTCATTTAATATTCACTAATATAATAATATTTTCTTGAATTGAAGCCTAGACACATACATTTACAACATTTTCATTTTGGAGAACAGAATAGAACCGCCAAATACTTATAGAATCAAGCAAGTTTCAAGAATCTCTCTCCCCCGCTTTTTGCTTTAACAACTCAATTTTTTCATTTTAAGGCTATCTAACCAATCAGTTGCCAGCTAGATGTTTAGTAATCTTAATTCACACATGCATTAACTGATGGTGTATGCATTAATTTGATCTTTCTAGATGCCTTTAAAGTACTCCTGCATGGATCTCGGATTGAATCATTCAAGCTGTTCCTAGTTCCATTCATTTTCCATATGAATTAAGGCACATCAGACTTGTTCCCACTCAATGCAATGCAATGCAATGTAGTTGGACTCTCATGTCGATTCGAATTAATGAATCATCTTTTCTGCAGAGGTTAATCTTTGCTTGCTAGGCAAGAGGATAGCAAGTTACAAATTCTATATCGGTAGGACATGTATTTTTATTACTATGATCATAAATTGCAAAGATATCCACGGGATGGTTTGTCCTATTCAGATATTTACGATCAAGAAGTACTGGATTCTCTTTCGGATAGGCCCATTGAAAAATATAAAGAAGACTCCAAACAACACTATTCAAATCATACTGAAAAAATATTACACATGATCACTAGAATATTATGCATTGTCACTATATAACCAGATTCAGCATTAGAAGCATCACAAAATAAGAAACAACCTACTAAAACTAACCTAATTTTCTAAAGTTCATTGAAAGAGCAACATTAAAAATATATATATATAGTTGCCCAGAAGAAAAGCTCAAAAGAAGTGAAATTAACGATGTCGTTTGGGAGTAACAATGAGGACAAAACCATCTAGCTCCGATCCTACATGGAAGCTAGCATTATCCTTGGGAAGGAGTGCAAATCTCATTCCAGAGGGAACTATAATCTTCAGAATTATCCCGAAAAAGAGTATATTCATTTAAGAGTAATCCACAATCTCCAGAAGATCTCCGAAGAGAATTATTTTTGAAGAAGAGACTGAAATCTCCAGAAGTATCGCGAAGAGGAGTATCATGAAGCATACTCCCCGAGAATTCAGATTTTGGGTTGCATGTTGAGCCATCGATTTCCACTACTTTTTCATCCAAGACCTGATCATGACCATGAATTTTATTGGCATTTAAATTTGTTGACCTCCCTTGATCTCCCTTGATCTCATTCCATATCTGCTCGCACGTTGGTGTTTGATCATGATCATGATCATGATCAGCCATCTGGGTTGTCAAAGACTTGTTCTCGTAGGCTTCAACAGGCACTGGTAAATTCTGAAAGCCTCGAGTTACTATGCTAAGTTGCGAGCTTCTGATCATGCTCCTTACTGTTCGAGCTCGTTGTAGTTGTGTTAACAAATCTTGCTGATTTGGATATGTGTTCTTCAGGAATTCATTGAGTAAATTCACCTGTGGATGTGGAGGAACTTCTTGAGGAGGCCTAAGTGGTGCCAAATGTTCAGTTTTTTGCCGTGCATCATCTTTTAGTTTTTGGAGATATAAACGGTATTTCTGTAACATTAATGGAGGTGAAACTGTGAGTGTTATATCTGTTCTTCACAGAAGGAATCTGACCCAGTTAAATAAAAGAAAAAACTATTACCTGAAGATGGCTGGCAACCTTTTCTCTTGTAAGGTTTGGGACGCCCATAGCTTGCATGCACTCCAAAATTTTCTTGGGAACAGCCCCTTCATCAAGAGAAGATCGACAATGAATAGCAGTTGTAGCAGTCTGATTTTCACTATATATATATATATATATATATATATAAACATGTTCCGCAAAACTTTTTGTTCTTCCTTGAAAACTATCATCAATTGTTTAATAAGAACATAATCAAGAAGCTAATAAAATAATTATTATCATCAGCATCACCGGAGTCAGTCACCATGAACTTATGATAATTCCAAAATTTGTACGTGAGTCAATTCTGGCATTGAGTATGATATTTAGTGAATGGTTGAAAATAGTTATACAAGCTAAAAGGATTCGTGCATACTTTTGAGGCCAAGTTCATTCACAGTTGCGACAAATTTTTGATGAAGATCCGGTGTCCAAATCATCCGTGATTTTTTTGCTCCAACCACATGATCATCATGATCTCCAGAGGCCTTGCGTTCATGATCTTCACCATCTGTTTCCCTTTTTAATCTTTTAATACCTTCAATATTTATGGGGAATATATTGTGTTGATCTCTATATATATATGGCCTGAAATGCACTTCACCGTACTGTCCCACATTCCATAGCTGCTGAACTTCATCCAACTTATTTCTTCTCTTGCAAAACACATATTTCCACACCATTTTTAGAGCTTCCATTGGGATAGGCTTCACCAGATAATCGCAAGCGCCATTGATAATACCCTTCTGAATTGTGTTATAATCATCATCCGATGATATCACTAAGTAACATAAAATAAAATAAAATGTTGGATCAAATGAAACACGTGGAATAAAATTAAGGCAAAAGAATCTGTCATGATTGAGGGAAAAAAATTAAGTTACCTATAACAGGCAAATCTGCCATCTCTAATCCAACGATTTGAAGAAGCTTAAATCCATCCATTCCAGGCATATGTAGGTCACATATAAGAATATCAAATCTGCTCCTGTAGGTACGAAGCATAAACAAAGCATCCTCCGCTCTCACGCATTTGGTAACTGAACATATTTGATAAGAAAGAATGAATTTAATAATTTAATTAATTAGTATTCTATCACTCTCCTGATTACATGTATGCTAGCTTAATTAAACTCCCGGCCATTTAATAAGTAAGGACAACATGTTAAATATTTAATTTATTAAAATGAGAGGTGAATTAAGGCTCTAATACCATTTAAATCACACCTTTAAATTTAATCTTTTAATTAGTATTCTAGCATTTAACCCCCATAAACTTAACATCGTTAAGTTCATCTTTCTTTTTATTTATTACAAAGCCTATATGTCATCTCAAATTGGATCTTTAGTATATATATATATATATATATATATATATATATATATATATTCTTTGAATAAGAAGCAAATAAAGACATTCTAAACAACAAATATCTACTGTATTAACAAATATTGTAATCACAGTAGGCTAATTCATACTTTGAAAAAAAACATAATTTGTTAATATTAAAAAATATTAGTTATTAGGAACTATGTTTTTTTAATTTCTAATATAATGTTACCAATTGTAGGATCGAAAGAGAAGCTCCCTGACGGAGATCCTCATATATATCTTCAAACATGAATATCACTTTACTGAACCAATATAATATTTTAATTAACGTTTAGGTTAATTATTGTAAGAACTCAAAATGGAAATCTTTACTCACATTTTTAATAAAAATAGAAATTTATTTATAATTTTCCATTCAGAAACCTAAAATTCAAATGTTAGAAACCTAAACAGATCGAGTGAAAGATCAATTTTTTTTTTTTTTTTTTTTTTTTTAATAAATAGACATATTTTCGTCTCTCAAAAACAAAATACATCGATCCTTGGTCTTCAATTAATTAGTGTTTCCCCAAAAAGCAAGGGAAAAAGAAGACGATTAATTAGAAAGCATACCTTCATAACCACAAGCCTGAAGCATTCTTCCCCATACTTGGAGACATGTCCGGTCATCATCCACTAGCAAAACCCTAAGGCCGACCGGGAACTTATTCTTAGTCAACATGGCCGCCTTCCCTTCGTTAGTATTTCTATCCATTTCAGAAACAATAGGCGGCTGGAGACAAGCAACTATATTATTGAGAAGATCGAATAAAATAGAGAAGTGGCAAATGGTCGTTAAGAAAACCCTAGTTTAAGAGAGTCTATGCGGACGCTTCTTTCTCTATTTATGGTTAGTGTATCTTGCATGTTTTTGATTGATACGGGTTTTTTTTTTTTTAATGGGTTTTCATTTTGCTTGTGAGACTAAAACCCTAGCTACAACCCAGCAGGTAGCTAGGGTTTTGGAACTATTAAATCACACTAATATATATATATATATATATATATAACTGGATCTTGCATGCCAGGGTTTACGTTCGTTAATTTGGTTTGTTAATGGGGTTCTTGATAATATACATGCATGCTCCCGTGGTAAAGGGCTTTTAATTTGTTGAAATTCTTTTGGTTTAGAATTAAAGAACTATGTGCATGGTAGGTAGGATTGAGATTTTTTTTTTTTTTTTGAACGGAGTAATCATCATCATTTTCATTACTCCTGCAAGAGAACAAAAATTGATCCTATCAAACAAAGGATCTAGGGACACAATGATTCCCTAAAAACAATATCACTAACACTCCTTGGTGTCTCTTCTAACCAACATAAATCTACATTCTTACTTGAGGTCTCCTTAGCTAAAACATGGGCTGCAGCATTACATTCACGTGGAGTATAAGAAAATCTCACCGACCGGAAACATCCCTTCTCAAGATGGATATTTTCTAAAAAATGGCCCACTCGTGAAACATATGGAGGCGCATAATTTATCTCTTTGATCACTTGAACTGCATCACCTTCAAAGATTACATCTAAAAAGCCCACTTCTTTGCTGAAATGCATTGCAAATAAAGCCGTCATAACCTCAGCTGTCTTGGGTTCTACCTTCATTTGCTTTGTCACACTCCTAGCCCCCAAGCAGACTCCATTACAATCTCTAACAATCACCCCAAGCCCAATTCATCCTTTTTTCAAGCCCAATGAGGCATCCCAATTTACTTTGAAAATACCATTGGGAGGTGGAATCCAGGAAGAAGGTCTAGAGATGGGGTCCGTTCCCCTTGGTGAAAGTTCAATGTTTTCCTTCCCGTTGCATCTTTTGAATTCATTCAATGAGTTTACCCCTTCTTTGTACACAGTATCAGGATGGGCAAAAGTTCACTCAAACACTAATGTGTTCCTCCGAAGCCATATCCTCCGGGCTAGAACTGCCATAAGACCGAGATCCTCCCTGCTCATTTTCCCCATACAATACTCAATTAAAGACCGAAACGTAGTACCTTCACAGTAGCATTTTTGAAAACAGAAAAGATGGCTTCCCCAAACATCCCTAGCAGTAGGGCAGGCCCAAAGGGCATGAAAGGTAGTCTCATCTTCTATAGTGCAGCATGGGCACCTCTTAGCTTCTACTACCTTTCGTTTAAATAAATTGGCATTGGTTGGCAATAGGTCATTTAAGGCCTTCCACATAAAAAGCTTAACCGCATTTGGGACTTCCAAATACCAAATAGTTTTCCATACCTCCTGTCCCTTATGCCCTTGAGAACATTGGCATCCTTCTTGGTCTTGAAGCTCCTTACCCAAATGATATGCACTTCTAACAGTGAAAACGCCATTTTCAGTGCCCCTCCATATCAGCGTCTTTTGGCAACATCGGACTAAGGGGAATATTGGTAATTACCGAAGCCTCTTCCTCCCTAAAAACTTCCCTTATTAGATCAACTTTCCAACCATGCGTCTATGTGTCGATTAGGTCAACTACTAAAGCATTTTCATCTAGAATTCGAGGAGAGGACTGGACCATAAAGGTGGTAGGCGTAGGTAACCACTGTAGGGGCTAACTATTCCGAATTTTACAGAAATTATTTTTATTAGGTTTTTCAAATTTTACAGAAATTAATTTTAAGAGAGAGAACTATAGGGGCCTAACTATTCCGAGTAGATGAATCTAGCATCTTAGGTTGCTTGAAGCATATGGGTCCTGCGGTTCCTCTCAGGCTGTCTGAGTTTTAAAAAAAAAATGTTTTGTTTTATTCTTTTTCACTTTTTTTGTCCATGTTCGTACATGACATGTGCAAATTTACCATTGAATTTATAAGACCACATGTGGGTTACAAAAATTGAATTTAGACAATGCTTTTAAAGCTGTGTTGAGAAAACATTTTTTTTTTTTGACAATTTAATTAAAGTACACTCTTATGCCAAATTTTCTATCTCATCAAAATTTCCATATTATATATCATCTTCTTCTTCTTTTTTTTCTTCTTCAAATAATTGGTAATTTAAATCATTATTACTTCTAACCATTAGATACAACAAAATATTTATTCCAGTGTAGTTGCAAGTTTTCAAAAATATTCTTAATTAAAAATTCTAATCATGTTGGCGCGCTACATCTTTGGACAAACAAAATATCAAACTACTTTGTTGAAAAGTATAAGGAAAAATTTCACTTAACCCTCTTAGACTTTCATCACTTTTGCTATCTCTTCCAAAGTTTAAAAACTCTCAAATTTAATGTATTGAACCTTAAAAATTTTACTATCTCACCCATTTCCGTTAAATTCTTATGAATAGCTATTTTCCTATGAATAAGTTTTTCCTAAAAAAACAAAAACCTTCCCCTTTTTTCTGCAAAACCTAAAAAATAAAGGGATAATTGCACCGTTGGTCCCTGTGGTATGCCATAATTATTTTTCACTCCCTATGGTTTAAAAAGTGCATGGGAGGTCCTTGTAGTATGCAATAATTACAAATCGATCTCTGGCGTCAAATTTTGTTAAAATTTTTAACAGATTCCTTCAAATATCACGGCAGCGCCACGTGTCGCCATCTTATTGGCGACACGTGGCGCTGACATGCACATCTTAATAAAATAATATAAATTTATTAAAAAAATAAATAAATATACTTATTTTTTTAAAAAAAAAATGGGGCAAGGAGGTGGCCAGGCCACCCCCAGTCAATGGGGGTGGCCACGTGCCACCCCCAGAGGCCGCCTGAGGTGGCGCGTGGCCACCCCAGTGGCCGGGGGTGGCTGCCACCCCCTTGCCCCATTTTTTCTTTTTCTTTTTTTTTTGTTTTTTTTTTTTAAAAAAAAATAAGTATATTTATTTATTTTTTAATAAATTTATATTATTTTATTAAGATGTGCATGTAAGCGCCACGTGTCGCCAATAAGATGGCGACACGTGGCGCTGACGTGGTGCTTGACGGAATCTATTAAAAATTTTAACAGAATTTGACGCCAGAGATCGATTTGTAATTATTGCATACTACAAGGACCTCTCATGCATTTTTTAAACCATAGGGAGTGAAAAATAATTATAGCATACCACAGGGACCAACGGTGCAATTATCCCAAAAATAAAATTCACAAACATTTTATGGCCGGTGGCCGACCACCTGACAGAACCACAGGGTGGTCGCACAATCATGAAATTGCATAATTTTCTCTCAATCCTTCTTCTCTGGCACAAATCACTAAAGAAATTCAAAGCATCAACACTTCTTGCTCTCCTTGAATAACTCTGCAACATGAGAATGTCAAAACTCAAATTGGGCTCAATCTTACTTTTCCGCATCACCTCAAGAACTTTTCTAGTTAACTCGGGCCTTTTGGCATGCCGCCTCCATGCATCAATAAAGAAGTTGTAAATCTGGCAATTGGGTTCCTAATGAGACAACTGCATTTCTAACAATTTAAGAAACTACTGCTTTTTCGTATGCTCGTTCGGGCTGGCTGCGACTACCTTCGTGGTTCTGCCATGGTGATCACCCACCAAAAAAAAAAAATTCATTTATTTTTTTAAATATATATGGAAAAAGTATACATATTTTCCTCAAATTACCACTCAATTGTCAATATTTACTTAAACTACCAATAAATGTCAATGTCTCCCCTAAGACCAACAAAAAGATAAAAATGTCCATAATTTTTTTCAATAAGACAAAAATGTCCTTATAATTTTTTTTTCTAAAAAAAAAAAAACGAGAACTAAAAAAATAAAAACTAAAAAAAAAAATTATTTTTTTAAAAAAAAATAAAATTATAAAAAAAACTGAAAATTATAAAAACAATTTTTTTTTAGAAAACAAAAGGAAGAAATACCAGTTTTTATTTTTTATTTTTTGTTATAACTTTTTGTTATTTTTTATTTTTTTAAAAAAATTAATAATTTTATGAAGAGTATTTTTGTCATTAGGAGGGACATCGACGTATTTTGGTAGTTTAGAAAGGACATTGACAATGAGGTGGTAATTTGAGGGGGTTATGAGAGCATATGTGTTATTACCAAACTAAAGAATATGAATAGTTATTTCATTTATAGCAATAGTTATTCATTTTCCTAATGAAATAGTCATTCTACATATCAAACATGTCCTAAAGGACTATATAACTTATTTGTTTTTTTAATCAATTTCTACATTATTTAGCATGATTTTTCATTTATTTTGTACTCTCTTTATACAAACATACAAATATACCTGTGATGTTGGACTGGGCACCGCTCGAGCAATTAATGACCCAAGCCAGAGCAACAACATGCTTCGCTCAATGGGCGCTCTAGCGGAGTCGAAGTAGAGTGCTTCACTTGAGCGTAGCCAAAGTAGAGTGTTTCGCTTGAGCAAAGACAGGCAGAATGCTCTGTTTGAGGGGCACTCGAGCATAGCGTCAACATGAAATTTTGTTTGAAAGCGGCTTAACGGATTTTGACCGCATCCCCTATATGGAAAGCTACCTCTAAATGCTCCCATTCCAAATCAAATCTCTCCTTAGTTTTTGGGGTAATTACATTTTCCCCCCATCAACTACCAGCTATTGTCAACATGCCCCCATGAACTGACACCTCGACCAAAAGAGAGCATCAAACTACCATCGTTACCCACTTTGCCCCCATCCGTCAGTCTAATTCACACAAATACCAAAATGCCCTCTACAGTAATTAATAAAAAAAATATTAAAATTAATATTTTTTTTAAAAAAAAAAAACTGAAAAAGGGCGCCACCCTTAGATTAATTTTTGTTCTTGTTTTTTTTTTAAAACAAAAAAATATATTAATTTTAATATTTTTTTATTAATTACTGTATAGAGCATTTTGGTCTTTAAACAAAAATTAACGCCCAAAAATAGAATATTCCATCCAAGTTAACGGAATCTTCTGACGGATGGGGGCAAAGTGGGTAACGATGGTAGTTGGATGCTCTCTTTTGGTCGAGGTGTCAGTTCATGGGGGCATGTTGACAATGGCTGGTAGTTGATGGGGGAAAAGGTAATTACCCCTAGTTTTTGACTTATATTGGTCGTAATATATGTTCCATGTTGGATTAGAGACATCCCATCTTTCTTCTTCTTTCTTTTTTTTTTTTCTTTTTTTTTTTTTTTTTTTTTTGTTTTTTGGACAAATTTAGGACTAGCCTTTTTAAGCTTTAGTTTTCCATCGTTAGGGGATTCTTTCATCTTTAGAATGTTTTGTTGCCTTTTTAGACGTTTGGTTAATATTATAAGAAAACGATGGATGTATTGAGAAAAATTATAAGTTTTTGACTAATGAATTTGAAATTTTAGTAAAATTTTGAGTTCATTTGCATTTTAAAGCTAATTTCTTATCTTATTAAGTTTTAGACTTAAAAGACGCATTTCTTCTTTTCTTTTTAATCGGTTCCACTACGTTAAGTGGTACCAGAGTAGGTGTTATCCTGATCCTATGACTAACTAGGGGTAACGGTAGAAACTTTTCTAATGATATCGATCGCAAGGGAGGGGTTCTCTTGAAAGCCGAGTTCATGGAATTCCAACGTCAAACCTTGCAAGCAAAGTACAAGACGTAGCAGGCGTTACACAAAACTTGAAACACAATTGTTAGACTGACAGGGAGCTCATTTAGAATTTCGGTGATGACATGGTTCATGAAGACGATGGAATTCACGCTCGACCTACTCATAACCGTAAATCTAAACCTCTGAATAGATAGCCAACCTACGAAGAGAATCTCAGTTGTAACACTCTGCCGATTGTAAATGCAGTAATTCGCATTATTCACATGGCTACTACTAATACCTTAAACAAAGCAGCATAATTCGCCATGTATATATTTTTTGAAACCACAAACCCATTTGGCCAAAGGAGGTGGCTCAACCACCCCATCCATTTTATATTTAGTTTTTAATATTTTTAAATTTTTTATTATAAATGACGTGTCATAATATGATTGATGTTAATGTAACACATTTTCAATCAACTTTTTCTAACAGCATGGGCTTTTTTTTTTCTTTTTTTTTTTTCCCTTGCCGTAGAAAGTGTTTAGTTACTTTTTATACCTCAAGAAACTATTTATCACAACCTCAAACATAGGGACCAATTTAGCAATTTTTCCTTTTCTTTTTTACTGTCCACCGGATGAGCCTATGTGACTATTTTTAACTATATCCTTTATGAGAGCTGCTGATGGTATCAATTGAGGTAAAAGTTCAAAGTTGCATCACAATTCCAAATGCACTTACAATATTCCCTTTGCCTTTCTATTTGTTTGAAGAGTAATGCTACTCTTTACACTCATTTATCACTTATTTCACTTAAAACACGTTATGTCAACCCGTGTAAAATGAGTACAAAGAATAACATTACTCTAGTTTGAAATATCTGCATGAAAAAGTTGGTACAGAGATGTCCTCACACAAGGTGAACCACGTGCCCTGCATTCATATTCCAGAGGCCTTCTGAAAATTTTAACACAGCCCCCTATCATAACATTCTCATCAATGTAGTATTTACAATAATTTTCCAATCTGTTTGAATTTCCCATAGCCAAAGTGAGTCGAGATAGGTACCTCATGCTGTCTCAAAAAAATTCGCAAAATTTTTCCTCTGTTATGAACAAACTTGGCTGCACATTTTAACTAGCGGGCAAGATTTTCATGAACTAAAGAATATCTCCTTGAGTATCAGGAGGACTAGCATGAAGAAGCACATGATAACAAGCACTGTTGCACACATCACCATTCCACCTTTCTTCTGTGTTCTCTCTGCCTGCAATTGCAAGACACTAAGCATGACAGTGTTTCAAATAGACATACCACTTAATGTTGCTACTGATGTTAATAGCTAACTACCAACAAACCAGCAACACCATGCATTAAGGTGATATAAAAGTTGTTATACACACCACGTATATCCAGTTTAGCCAAAAAAAAAGAGAAAAAGAACCATGTTTTAGAATGATGGTTGGTTTACCATTTATGTGTTTGAGACAGAGAGAAAGAAAGAACCTTCTGGAGCTGTTTAAGACCCTCGTCAACTGATACAGCAACAGTCTGAATGTTGTAGTCTATCCGATCAACAATTGTGCCCTGCTAAGATATGAACTTCATTAGTAAACCTGTTTTGTTAAGTCTGTCCATGACATAATACAAGGATGTAGCTTTGACCTGGTCTATCACAAGAACTGAGAGGTCCTTCATGATTTGAGCAAGATCGTTCACGGATTGCACAACCTACAACAAGTTTCTTTTAAATTTAAATGAACAAAGAGGTCAATTTTCAGACAATATATCAAGCTTCTTCATATACCTGTTGGATCTCTCTTTCCCTTTCTCCTGTGATTTGCTCACTCTTTTTTAGCTTTCTCATTTGATAATCATTAATACTCTGCGTTCATCAAACATCAAACTATATTATCAAAGAGATACAAATGGTTTAATCAATCGACAACGCATTTAGACTCAACTTAGTTCAAATGCCAACAATATGGATTTCCCACTTGAAGGAAGGAGGGTCGGGGAGAAGAAAAACAAAATAACCCCATAAGTTTGAACTCAAACTTGAAGGGAAGGATATTCAGAGGTAGATATTTCCCATAACCGAGAAGATCCTACTGAAAGTAAGCCATAAAGAGGAAACACCATACCATGTCATTAAATTCATCATCTTCTAATCTCGATTTATTTCCACTCAAGTTCATCTCCAAATCAACCCCATCAGGTCCCTACAACACAAAATTTGAATAGCTAAATAAAAATAATAATAATAAATAAATAGCAAGAAGAAGAATAAAAGCAACAACTAATTCTTGAGCTATTAAGTGAATCAAATATTTTTTTTTAATAAGTAAAGTGAATCAAATATAAGTCGCAATAAATCAAAGACAAATTTTAGAAAAGAAAACCAACAGTACACAACCACAAGGAAAGAAGAAGAGAATTTGCATGAATTTGAATCAAGCAGCCAACGATAGCAAGTATGGAAAACAGTTTTCAATAGGTTTCAGCGGCCAGATTGACCGCATATTCTTGATACAAGTTAAAAAATACACAGACCTCTTTTTGCTGCTGCAGCCGTTTCAAATATGTTGACTGTTTTCTCCGGAGGTCCATGGAAAGGTTCTGAAGGTCTGTTGCAAGAGAACGCTGTCAGAAGAATATTCAGAAGTGAGTCGATCCATTGGGAAAAAAAAAACCAAAAATATCATCAGAAATCTACATATCATAAATGCACGAATCCTATTTTCCCTTTTTGCAAGTAAAATTCTCATGAAACATGACAAAGGAGAGGCAACTTGACTACATGGGAAGTATACTTAAGACGTGAGACCCAAAGAAGCTATAAAACGAAAATCGGTTTCAAAAATGCATACATGTTTGGGAAATCAGTAAAAAGCCCCACCCCCTTTCCTGAAAAAAAAACCTAGATGAAAAGTGGGGTTCACCCACAAAACCAAAGGAGAATGGGGAGGGGTGTTTTGGAGAGAGAAACACACATGCTTTTAAAATGTGTACATGTTGGAGTGTATGAAGGAAACCAAATTACTCAGATCGAACTACAACAGCATAGGCATTGCACTGAGGCAGCAATCCATTATTCCCTGTTATGTATCTTTTTTTTATGACAAACGTAGGAAAAATTAAATATATCTGCTCCATTACTATAAAAAAACCTTTTGATATTCAGCAACACATGTTATTAAAAAAGTGTACATGTCGGAGCGAATGAAGTTTTTTTTAATGACGAGGAACCCCTCCAAGGCAGTGCCACTTCATGTCCCTACCCCTGTCGGGTAAACCTCGGACCCGTGCAAAGTGCCCCGTCCACACGGATTGGGTAATAATCCGGCTTTGTCGGCGGACTAGCCCAAAAGAATTGTTTGCACCTAAGGGAATTCGAACCTTAGACCTTATAGAAATACCACCAAGACCAAGATTGTTACCACTTGAGCCAACCCAAGGAATTGTTTTATAAGAAGCAAAACAAATTACTCGAACCGAACTACAACAGCATAGGCATTGCACTAAGGCAGCATTCCATTATTCCAAAATGTATCTTTTTTTAGGTCAAACATGGGGAAAAAAAATTGATAAGTAATAAGTCAATCTCATTGAAAGCATAAGCGTCCCTTAGTACACTGGGAGTATACAAAGGAAACGCTTAAGTAGAAAGAGAAATACGATCAAGAAAGACATCAAAGCTAAAAGACAAAGGGTACACATAGGCTGTAGTCCAAATATACAACGTATGGTAGAAAGAGGATAAAATCTCCTCTAAGGACATTTCCAAATCCTCAAAGCTTCTATTGTTCCTTTCTCTCCAAGGGCACCAAAAGACGCAAATAGGCGTCATTTTCCACACCGCAACACTCATCGGCCTTCTAAAGGACCACTAACAAGCAAACAAGTCGATAATCCGTCTGAGCATAACCCAGGACAACCTGAAACAACTGAAGACAGACGTCCACAAAGTAGAAGCCACGTTGCAGTGGAGAAGAAGATGATCCACGGACTCACCAGCCTTCTTACGCATGTAGCATATGTCTATCACAATAACATGCCGCTTGCTAAGATTATCCAAGGTAAGAATCTTGCCAAGAGCCTCTGACCACGCAAAAAAAAACCGCGCTTGAAGGGGCCTGAGTGCGCCACACACTTTTCCAGGTGAGCAACTACCTCCAGAATAGGTCAAGGAGCAAAAGAAGACTTGACCTTGAACAAACCTTTTTTGGAGGGGACCCACCACAACTTGTCTTTTCTGTCTCTTCCCACTTGAACTAAATGCAGCGCTTGGAGAAAAGAAGCAAAAGCATCCACATCCCAATCGTGTGCTTCTCTAAAATAGCTCATGTTCCACTAGTTGACATCGCCCAAAAATTCTAAGTTGTCCACAACAGAGGCGTTCTGTGCTCGAGCAATACCAAAAAAGGTTGGGAAAACTACCTTAAGGGTCTTGTCTCCACACCATAAATCATGCCAAAAGCTGATCCTGGAGCCATCCCCCACAATAAATCTAGTAAGGCTAGAGAAAGAATCCCAACATTTTTTGATGAACTTCCACACCCCCACCCCAAAGGCTCCTGCTAGCTCAGAAGAACACCACTCACCCCAAGAACTATCGTATTTGGAGTCCACCACTACTCTCCACATCTCCTTCAGTCCATACCGCCACAACCATTTACCTATGATAGCGTGGTTAAACAAACACAAATTTCTGATCCCCAACCCACCCTCAAAGATCGAAGGACAAACCTTAGACCCAATTAACCAGATGATATTTAAATTCTTTGCCTATCCCTCCCCATAAACAACCTCAAACATGGGAAAAATTAAATATATTTGTTCAATTAATATAAAATACTATTTAATATTTAGCAACTTTTACAATATTAACTGAAATATAAAACAAAGAAATGATGAAACCCCGCGAATAAATCTAAAACCATATGGCATCAAAGTTACAAAAAAATAATAAATAAATAAACATGTAAAATTTTCCTCAGAGAGTACACCGGCCCTCAAAACTTACCTGTACATTTTTCCTAATGTTTGAGTCCTCAGCAGACCCACTTGCAGAAAGTTTCTGTAATCTCTTCTCTGACCTCCTCAATATATCTGTAATCTCTAGGGTAAGAGCCTCAATCATATGTTGATCTTCTTTGCCATCTCCAAATGAGGGCATTAGAGCCTTGGCATGAACCTTGACTAACTCAGTCATTTTGACCCGAGCCTGTTGTATATTTACAGCCACTTCTTCAGAATCATCCACCCAAGCTGGCGGTAGACCCACCGTAAATGCATCCCTACTGCACCAAGAATACGAGTTCCACAACTAGGAAGATTTACACATTTTCAAAACACAAGTTTGAGTACTGCAAACTTGAATATGGCTTCTACAAGGCAAACTTAAGATCTAAACATGACTTAAATGTGCATGTGCACAAATGTAAAGTATATCAGAGCGAGAAACTAGAAGGCCAATGGAAGATACTTTAAAAAAAAAAAAAAAAAAAACAGAATAAGAAGCCAGACATAAAAGCCTGTGAACGTATGAATCCTTAAGTAGATATGCAGACACTCTATAGAAGCTCCCACTCTCCCTTGACTCGGTTTTTCCACCAAATATATTTGCAACTTCCAACCCATAAGGAGCCACCCACAAAACCAAAATGGATCAATTTTTTTTCTAACAATTGCATTCTGATACATACAAAAACTCTATCAAATACATATGAAGTCAGTGCAAGAGTCAGAATAAGTTCATACTTTACTCAGATAAGAGCATGAGCTTTCTCCCTAATCCAAAGTTTCCCATAACCTTTATATCCTAACAAAGTGATAACGAACCCTTCCTCTACAACCGATACTAGGGTGATATAAATTATCAATCACAACAATTTAACGGACAGATGAGAGAGGTGGAGAATTAAGTCAAAGTGTGTATGTTGAATCACTACAATGTCAAGTAATTCCCAAATGTCAAACTTGTCACTATGTTAAAAACATAACTCCAAATTTAAGTCTTAATAAAGTGAGAAGAGAAAGTTATATTTGAGTAGAATTTAAGTGAAAAATAATTAAGCAACATCTCATAGTCATTTAAAATTTAACCAGGAATCATTTACTCTTACCTGCCCTTTCCAGTCACTGCATTCTAAACTCTCCTGATTTGGACGCATTTCACATGCATAGGCACAGATTATTTAATCATAAAACACCAATTGTTCCCATTATCACATCCTTAAACCATAGTCAGCTCTCCAATTTTCCATAATAAGCAAACTTTCAACAAACCAAGACAACAAATACACATTGGCTTTGTTTGGTAGCTCAGAAAATAGAGGAAAAAGAAACTAAATTTCCAAACCTTCAATCAACCGACAATAACATAACCATTCCCCTCAATTTTCACAATAAATCAAAGAGGAAAAACTATATAACTGAATTGAGTCGGGTTTATCCTCTTTCATCACCAACAGAATCAATCAAAAACACAAAGACTCAAATTTTCCTTCCCTTTCAATTCTTTTCCTCCACTTTCTCACCAATCAAACAAAAAAAAAAAAAAAAAGGAAACAACGAGAGGCGTACCTTGAAGGTCCTGGATCTTCGGTGCTAAGAGGAGCATAAGACGACCGATTGGAACTCAGAAGCGAAGCCATTTCGA
This sequence comes from Alnus rubra, assembly GCA_028654335.1. NCBI lineage: Eukaryota > Viridiplantae > Streptophyta > Magnoliopsida > Fagales > Betulaceae > Alnus > Alnus rubra. Next base: position 333,872 of record JAJPGS010002138.1, on the reverse strand, counting down.
TAACCGGGCCACCCGAACCGGACGCCGACGAAGACAACGGAGCTCGCACGCTCTTCACGGCGTCCCTGTGCTTTCTGTACATCGCGGTACGATTCCTCGTCGCCATTGAAGTTCAACAAACCTATGAATTGGAATTCGAAAACTCGAGAGTTTCTTTTCTGGATTTGGAATTTGACAGTAAGGAAAAGAATTTCCAGGGATTGAAACTTCTGGGAATTATTCATCCAAAAAAAAATAAAAACTTCTGGGAATTCATACTCCGAGGGTTCACTCGGAAACGAAAAGGCTTCGAAAACCAAACCGCCGCTTTTGCGCGTTTCCGTACAACTGGGCCCGTCATCAATTGCCCATGGGCCTGGAATCCAATTGGGGTTATGGTTTTCAACCGGGCCGCCCGGGGATTCCAACAAATTTCCCGGGGAAAAAAACAGAAGACGACAAAACAAACTAATAAGACGATAACAACCCCAGTACGGAGACACATTTCAGGAACTAAAATGTGGTAATTCAGTAATATAATCGAAGTTTTGGGGACATTGAAGTCCAGAAGGCTCCAATCCAGAATCGTCGGTCTAAGGTAGTTGAGGTAGTTTCCGTAATTAAGCGAGAGTCCGAGGTCCTTTCTTAGTGAGAATTCGTGTCCGCTAAGAATCCCAGCAACGTTCACAATCCGAAATTCCTTGGTTTCTTCCCGGTATCTTAACTTGGTTGGGCAGACCCCATATAAATAGCACTAAGAAGAACTTGGTGTTCACTGTAATTTGCAAAATCCGACAATACTTATAGAAGTTTTTCGAGTGAAATTCAATGGAGGATGATGCTTGGAATTTTGGTGTTTCTATTGCTTCAAGGAACTACCACCAGTCAACTACTGAGTATCAATCTGGTTAGCCTCAAAGTTCCAATCTTTCTCTTTCTTTTTCTTTTTCTTTTTCGTTTTGGGTTTTTGTCGTTGGGTTTTATGGAGTGGGATTTGATGATGGTGGGCTGATTGTGTTGTGTGTTGAAAGCAGATCTTTTTATAGATTTGGAGGAGATTGAAGGGGACGATGAGTTAAAAGCGGAGCATCCGTGCCCATTTTGTCCAGAGGATTTTGATTTGGTTGGGCTGTGCTGCCATATTGACGAGGAGCATCCTATAGAAGCAAATTCTGGGGTACGTAATTTGTATCTGATTATGTAGTTCTAGACTTTCTAGTTACTCCTAGGCTATGTAAATTGCTAGTATTAGCAAATGCATCACATGTAATTATTTCAAGAACCTTTCATTTCCTTTGGGTTTGTTTGTTTCCTTTTTATGCCTTTGCTGTTTCAGAGAGTGATTAAATATCTTGTATAATATAATTGTCGATATTACTCTTGTTCGTAATTATTTGTTTGCTGATGGGATTGAAGTACGGATTAACTGACAGACCAGGTCTAGCTACATGTATTTAACTTACTCAACAAAGCGTTATACCTCAACCATATGGCGGATTGGTAGATGAATCTGTTTTTGCGGTTTAGGTTTATCGAATTCTTTGTGAAGTTTGTGGCCATGGTGTCTTCCTCATTCTTCCCCTGCTCATGTGTTTTTTCGGCCTGCCTTCAATGCTTGCCGACACTAAATGTACATCGAACCCATTTAAACCAACTTAGACAATGTTTCTTCATATTGAGCTCTACTGCAACCTCAAGCTTTTCACAAACGCTTTCAACCCTAACGTAGTTTATCATCATCCTCGATATTCTCATTTTTGTTTAGCTCATGCTGTGAGAATGTTATTTGTTCACTACTACCCAACTTTGCTTCCATAAAGCACAGGTTACCTTGTAGCTAACTCATAAATTTCCTTTGCATGATTTTGATCATCACTCAATGATCCAGAACCACTTCTAGCCAACATGTGAGCATGTTAACTTACAATTGCTTTGTCATTATGCATGAGGTATTAGACTATACTGCTTTTAGAGATCTCATGACTGTTTGTTCTCTCTGTTAGCTCATGCACTCCTGTTACTAAATTATACCTGATATATAATATTCCATTCCTATTATGGGCCCTTTAACCACCTCGACTCATAGCTACCCTACTGCACTTACACTATTTGAAATTAGGCTATTACCTAGACCTTTGTCTAAATATGAATATCAGCCTTTCTATAACAGAAAGAAGACAGTAAGCCTCAATGCTGATTTTCTCTAAAGAGGAATTAACCTAGAGATGTTATAGTGCCAGAGAAGAACATCAGTCTTTTTTATAACAGAAAGCAGAAACAGTAAGGCTCAATACTGATTTTCTGTGAGAGGGTTAACCTAGAGATGTTATCATGCCAGAGAAGATCTTTGCTCATAAATCCTGAAAGGACAAATTTATATAAAGTTATAGTAGAGTTGAGGCAGGTTACACAATGGCCTGTAAAGTTATTGACGGGGTTCTATTTATGTGATGTGGAATGTCAGACACAAAATGAGAAACCTCAAATGGATTAATCTAATATGAATCTGACCTTGAAATCAGCTTGATAGTTTGCTGCTTAGCAGTTCCAGGTCATGGATATGACTTAATATGTAAAGGTTTTGAGCATACTCAGGGGCTTTTTCAATAGCCTCTCTGAACTTTGGTTATACTTTACAAATTACAGTTGTTTATGATTGGCCCTACTTTTGTTTGTAGGTATGTCCGATTTGCGCTACAAGAGTGGGGATGAATATGGTTGGACACATAACAACACAGCATGGAAACATTTCTAAGATATCCTTTGTTTTCTCATTTGACTTCGAAATTCATGTATTGTTATGACCTTGCAAGATTTATTGCTCATTTATTTCCTTATTTATTACAAATCAAGTTTTCTCACCATTTTTCTTAATTAGAATTTGTGTAGTGCTTCTCTCCTATTCCTTATTTTTTTATAGGATGTGATGATAAGTCGGTATTATGCTCTGGTTTCCATGACTTTAGATTACAGTTGGCACAAATTAAAACTCCTTAAGGATGAGACGTATTCAACCCTTTCTTTTTCAAGAAAGAAGTTTCAGGATGGACATTTCCAATGTTTTCCTGTTGGGTCATCTTCTGTGGTTTCTACCTCTAAGATGGCACCTGATCCACTGCTGTCATTTATTTACAATGCGCCTGCTGTTGACAAGTCTGAAAGTATACAGCCTGATTCTTCAACTGAAGTAAGCATAGAGGATGAGAAATCTGACGAGGAAATGTCAGAAAGGTATAACTAACTGCCACTACTCATTGACTGGTTACATGCATGTTGTTTTGTATGGTGTCTTTAATCAACTAAGAAACTAGAATCTGTTCAGTAAGCAAGTTGGTTGAGTATGGGTTGTAACACTGTCTTTTTGTTTTGATGCCTATTTTCTAGATTGTAATGTCTACCAATTGTTGTTGAGTGAATTGATCATCAACATCATTTTATAAGGTTTAAATCTTGGAGAAGATATATAACCTGATGATGAGAGGCAGGGACTGTAATGAATTAAGCATATTAAATTTAGTGGATTGAGATTCAAAAGGTCTGAAAGAGTATGACAGCAGAAATTATGAAGAGACGGATTTAATTCATCAAGAAGGAAATAAATAGAAAGGGAAAAAAACTTGTGTATGGAGACTATGTAATGCTATGTGAACCAATAAAGATACCTCAAAGGGAAGGGGGGTGGGGGGTGGGGGGGGAGAGATTGAATCGCTGCACACTTTGAGTGAAGTTTTCTCATAATTCATGTTAGCAGTGTAATAGTTGATAGGGAAGCAAATGGCTATAAGAGACTGGAATGCTAATGCCCAATAGTGAGAGAAACCAATATGAACAATAAATATAATAATCACCAGTGAACAGTCAAAAGTAGAAGAAAAGTTGGAGATGTATTGAATGACAAATATTGAGAGAAGGCTCTTTAAATGACCTATGTAATGATCATCAAGTGAACAATGAAAAAAAAAAGACAAGTTGGATACATATAGAAGTTTGATGTGGACCATTTTAAGGAGAGCATACTGCCCCGGTCATCAAGACTATCATATATCCTATGATTGTTTGGCAAGTGGGAAGTATAAATATATAAATAAACAATACAGGGGAATGGGGACTAGTTGATAAGAAATGAATCCAAGTTTAGATGGAAAATTTGTAAGAACCTGATGCATTCAGGTTCTGCTTCCTTCCTTTCCAACCTTGGTGGAAAGGCCAAAGGCAGATTTTGTAGCATGTTGTTTCGTGTTTTTTTGAATGATAATTTCCAAATGCAATTAGAATATTATTTAGTAGAAGCCTGAGACAGAAAATCATGGTTTAAACAAATTGAACGTGGGCTGATATGTGATACCCCAAATTATGTGGATTGTATGGATTATGAACATAAACATGGACATGTGCTGAGGGTTGAGTATACACATTTGAGTTAAAAATAAATAAGTCCCACATTGGAAACATATCATAAGGATGAGTGGTTAATATCATAAGTTAATGGGGCCCAAACCCATAAGCTTAAACTTTTGGGTTGAGTGGTGTCCTAATATGTTATATTATGGTCTCATTCAAAGATCTCCTTAAGGCTTGAAAGACTTAAGCCGCAGAAAGAACATGAGAGATTGGAGCCGCACGTCTCAGGTTTTCATACTTGTGTAGTGTCGCATGGGGGCACACTGAGAGAACTAGAGAAATTTTTCTCTGTCATAATTTTCTTGTGTGAGATTGAGATTTTGGTGTAACGGGACTTTGGGTTTTGGGTTGTTTTCTCTTTATTAGTATTTGTGGAATTTCCTCTTGATCGTATCCGCCTTTGGAAGTAGGCTTATTATGCCTAACCACGTAAATTTAGGTATCTTTTGTGATTGGCTTATTTTTATTCTATTATTTTCTGCTTCTTTGCAATCCGAAAAATTATTTTGTCACAACGTTGAGTCCCATATAGTGTGTACTAGGTGGAAATCTGTTGTATAAATGATTGTAGAAAGTCTCAATAGTGACTAGTGTTTTGGAATATAGCACAAATGGGCTAGGGTTTCATGGGGTTGTAACATGACATGAATAGAAACGTAAGTGCAGATCGTGGTGTTTCTTTGAAAGATTCCTAGAGCACTCATAAATGGCCAATGTGAGTGTTTGCCTTTCTGGATTGACTTGTGAGTCTGATATTTTTTGTTTTTGTTCTTTCAGTATTTCGCACTGATGCTGTTACAGTATGTGTGGAGAATGATTTTGCTAAGATATTTAACATTTTCTAGTACTGAGATCTTCCCATGCTGTATGCAAAACTAATAGTCCTTTCATGATCACAGAAACTCTCAAGTAAATGCTTTATCAGACAAGGACCAAATGGAGAAGTCAAGGAGATGCGATTTTGTGCAGGGACTATTATTGTTCACCATCCTTGATGATGACAGCTTATGATTGGGATACTTGTCAGTTCCTCAGATTTTGACAGAGAGGTCTGTGATCAATGTTTTGAGTTGAATATGCTGATAGCTTTGATAGAAAGAGCCGAGTTAGATATAGGATCTGAATGTACTGCATATTGGTAGACTGGTAGTCAATGTAATCTGAATGTACTGCATATCACTATTGCTATAATGTAGTGAAATTTACTCTTGGGAAATTTAATGCTATCCAAAAAGGGGTTTATTTGTATTCACCATGATAAAGAATACAAGCAGCCTAGTCTGTTAGAAAATCTATGTATGAACATTGAACAAGATCTGGCAAAGTGCACAACATAGAACTTCCAAACATCCTACTCCTGTTGCTGTGGGCGAAGTTTCCTCGATAACCATTTCTTTCGTAGCTTAACATCCAATGCAAGAAAAGTTTTTGCTTTCTTTTCGTCCTCTAGGAAATCACATGCATCCAATACAAGGTCTTCATCCATGTCCGGTAACGCTTGGATTGCTTCAATCACATTCTCTATTGGGATAGAATTTGAGTTCTCATCATCTTTCTTTTTATCTGATAGGGAAGAAACTGCACTTGCCATCTCACGAAGTGCACTAGCCATGCTCTTATCCTTGCGGCGTAATTTTTTAATATGACCAGAATTTGAGCAGTTCTCCAATTGACGCTTGTTCTTCTGATCTGCATGTGTAGATTCCTGCTCCTCATCAACTTGGTCTTCGCTGGAAACAGACATGGCAGATTCAGTAGTATTTGAAGTTCCGAGGAACTTGATTTGTTCCACTTCGTTTTGCTGCTCTAAACCCAGAAAGCAGTATTTTTCATCAGCACTTGGATCACAAATCACGCACAAATCTTTGTAGTATGGCACGGGTCGAGTCATGAATTGCCGCGCATCAGTATGTGCCTACATTATATCATAACAAAGTAAGGCATCATGAAGAAAATATCAAGGGTCTTCTCAATGTCAGTAAATGATGAAATTCTTTCATCTCGTTTCCCTTTGCATATGAAAGCCCCAACTCATCCTTGGAGCAGTTGAACAGATTAATTGAAAAAAGATGAGCAAGCAAATTCATTCTTTTCAGGAATGAAAATGAAGTTACTGTAGATATTGATTTTTGAACTTGAAAGTTATAGAAAATTCACATGAAATTCATTTCAAACTCAACTTTATGACAAATAAGGTAACTCAAAACACATGAGAGATGGTGTCTAGATAAACAAGCATTGCCAAAATAATCAATTCCATGAAATACTGAGATCAATGAGCTTGGTTCAATGTTTCAGAACAAGCTGTACTATTGCAGACACGTACCTTGATGTAATCTTGCCAGACAAAATCATCAGCAATCACCATCTGGCGTGTATCATCCCATGCAAAACCATCCAAGTCAAGAAGATTTTTAATGACATTATATTGCCTTCTCAGAGTTTTGTATCGATTCTTTAGAATATCCATGCCATAGTTGAATCCAAATTCAGAATTGAATGACGCAATCATCTCCATCCATGCCTGTTTGGTGAATACACCATCGACCCGGTTTCCTTTCCGCACTTGTTCTAGCATAAGGTCAATAAAGTAACGGTCCATTGGTGGCTGCCAATAAGTCCTGGACCTGCTACCCAAAGTGCTTCCAGTTACATTTGGTAAAGCTTCTTCATCACCTTTTTCTGATATGGAGATACCATAATATTCATCAATCAGGATTTCACCAACATCTGTTAGCTGTGTGGCTGAGTTTGTTCCATTCTCACTTGTAGGTAACGATAATTCTGGCACATTGTCACCTGATTAATCCATCATCAAGAAGATTAGCAATAAAATATTGACCGCTAAAGAAATCAGCTGTCCTGGATCTTGATTTTTTATTTTTTTTTTTCAAAGTAGCATCAAGGCTAGAATAATCACCTTTCTGTTCAGTGGTTACATTTCCATATATCATACACAGATCACTATAATATGGGATGCTTTTGATTCTGTATGAACGTGCATCCGGATGTACCTGCAAGTATAGACTGTAAAGACTCCAGGAATACATAATAAGTACAAGAGAAACATATCAAACAAATAGAATATTGCACCTTGATATAATCATCCCAGACATTATTATCGGCAGTCACCATTTGATGCTTTTCATCCCAGCTAAAACCCTTCTGGTCAAGGAGATTCTTAACAATCTTGTACAGATTCCTCAGTGTTTTGTGCCGATTTTTAAGAACATCTTTTTCATAATGAAATTTGAATTTTGCGTTGAACAATGAGGTCATATGCTTCCATGCTCGTTTGCTGAATAAATGATCATCAAATCTATTTCCTTTGCCAACCTGCTCTAACATGAGGTCAATGAAATATCGATCCATTTCAGGCGTCCAAATCGTCCTCAAGCGATCACTACCATTTAGGGCTCGGACACCCATACTTCTACAATTCGAGAAAAGGTATAAGTGAAAATATCAAAACATTTATAACAATGAGGTCAGATCTATGCATCTCTTCCATAGTAATTCATCTACTTATTTGATTAAAGCCAATGGAAATCAAGATCAGAGTGGTCATACTTTCATGTTATTAAGAAGGAGCTGACACCAGAAAGGAAGTTATGATCATTACTAGAACTTGAAGCAAGTCCCTTATTTCCTGCAAAATTACTTGAAATGCTATAGATAGCAGGATGGAAGCCTTTTTGCTTCCATGTCTTATCCAAACATCCCCAAGTTTGAACCCCTTTCATTACTTAGGTTAATGCATTCTTGCTTCGCACCATTTACTCTTCAATATGCAAAGTAAAACCACCAGAATTGTATGCAAGTTGTTACAACCATGGGGGGAAATGATCTGCCTGGGTAAAACCTAGTGGATGGAAAATAAAGGCACCCAAAGGAATTCCCTATACTATCTTCTCGTAAAATTTTGGAGACTGAGGACCAAGAAATGAGACAGAAAATTGGTAGTTCATAGTGAACCACATGAGCTAACAACCATCCAATGCAATCGTCCAAATATACACTCTTTTTTTTTTTGAAATACAATGCCGAATTAAATATCAAATATTCAAACATAAGGTTTCAATATCTTTTGCCTTACATCCAGACACCATATCAAGCTTTTAGCAGTCAAGGCACAAAATGACACCAAAATAACATTTTATGTTGGACCAAAAGTGGATGTTATGTTTAAGATTACAACCAATCCATCCAATGTGAGGTTTACTTTAGAACAGATATTATTTTGAAACATATTTCCACAGGAGTATGATTATCCTTCATAACTTCATATATATCTCAATGTGAGGCTTTCAGTAGAGAAAAGATCACTGTGGAACATATTTTCATAGTAATATGGTTATCCTTCGTAACTTTTTCTTTACACAGGATCAAACAAAGACCACCGCAGTCCCACCCATCAAGCCGCCATGCTAAAGACCTGGAAAGAGCACAATGGATTCTCTTTTTAGGATAGGCACGTTCTATGATCCCAAAACCCCCTCAGAGAATAAGATGCAAGTCAGCTTAGCTAACGTATCTTGAGCAGAGAACTCAAATCATATCCCACCTTCAACTAGATTGGATGACAAACCATATCATGTCCCAAACACTTGAAAAGACTAACAACATTTTGGAAACAAATATGGTTCATTAACTGTATCAATCCTCTCTTGTTCTCAACTTGATTAACATACAGAAACGACAACCAAAAATGCCACTTCATACACTCTCCCAGTAGCATCAAAATTCCATATTGACAAGGAAAAAAAAAAAAAAAAGATACCCCATCCTATTTCTTTAACATCGAAAGGAAAAAACAGCGGATATCCATCTTCTTCGCTAATTAGATAAACTAAATTTAAGGTTTTTGGACCATAAATCGCATTAATTGTAGAACCAAAAGAGAGATACCCAGAAGGCGAAAATAACAGATGAAGGCATCCAACAAAACCAAATTGATTTCAAGAATAAAAGTTAATTCACACACAGATAAAAGCGAAATGCTGTTGGTAGTAAGGATAAAGGAGAAACCCACGAGAAGGATTAGAGAATTAGCTTAAAAAACGTACCTTGGTGTCGATTGGGAAGAGCAGGGACAGGCCCGACCGAGTGCGTCTCTGAAAGTTTAGGGATAAGGTTTTCCTAGACAGGGTTGGAGCTGCTTCAATTCGTAGCTGGAATACTACGCTAACCCGGATTTTAACCAGACCCTAGCCTTCATTGGGTTATCCGGAACTTAGAGCGGCCCTTCCCCCTCGAGCATTTTAGGGTTTTTTTTTTTTTTGGTACTTGGCAAAAGAAAAATAGTGAAAGAGCGAAAAAAAGTAAATAAAAAAAAATTTTGGTTTATAGTGAACAAAATTAAAAGATAAAGTTGAACAAAAATTGATTTAAAATATTTAAAAATATAAATATTGAAATAAATAAACAATTCAAATAAATTTAATTATCGTTTAACACATATAACTGTAATTTGTAATTTATTTTTTTACTGTAAGCATTAATTTATTCAGTTGTGTTCAACGAGCTTTTATATTTTGAAATCGTTGCATTTTTTTTTTCATTGTGGATAGTCTTCGAATTTGGTATCTATCATTATGGATCTATGATGGTTATTAGATATTTTCTTTCTTAAGCAAGGATCTACTTGTAGATTCAAAACATAAGAAAAATACATAAGGAAATTTTATAGTAGAATAATGAAAATAATGAACATGTATATATTAGGGTAGATAGGTTGAACACGATAAAGCTCGTAGGCGTTGAATCAAAAAGGGACTTGAATATTAAGTTTAAAACTTAAAGAATTCCAAAACTGTAATATCTCGTTTGAATGAGAATTGATTCGTTCGAACAAGATGGAATCTCCAAGTGTCGGTGGGATTTGCATGCAGGAAAAACGAACGATCGGGATTGGATCATCTGGTTGGAACATGACATGTGCTCGTTTGAACAAGAATGACATCTCCATGTGTCATCATGCACGTGAGTGGTAGGTGAAGATCAATCGGCTTAGATTTAGTCATGTGTGGATTAGGTGAGATTTGGCGCGCTTTAAATACACCGCCATGTTTTAGTTCGACAAGATATAATTTCGTTTGAACGAAATCAAATTTTCATGTGAAAACAAAGAAGTTCAAAGCGTATGAATGAAGGGAAAAATCATTTTCATCTTCATTCATTCCAGAGAAACAAAGAGAGAGAGAGAGAGAGAGAGAGAGAGAGAGAGAGAGAGAGAGAGAGAGTTGGGAGAGAGATTATAACAAGAGGAAAAAAAAAAAAAAAAAAAAAAAGGAGCTTGAAAGAGAGAAAGATTGAGGAAACTCCAAGAGGTATGTGATTATCCAAAAAAAAAAATCGCCATTTATTGTTGAGTAGTTGAGCTAAAATTGATTTAAATGTTGATTTTCGGTATTTTGAAGGTTGTATGAGGTTATTTTATGTTAGAAAGTGTTGGTCTGAGTTTTTAAAATGATAATGTAATTATTTGTGACGTAGATGTTTGAAGTTTGTAGTGTTGTTTAGATGTGTGAGGTTGGGTCGTGTTGATTTAATGAAGGTTAATTGTATTGTTGCTTAAATTGTGGTTAGGAGGAAAATGAATTAAAAGGAAGTTTAGGGTTTTGGAGGAAAGGTGAAATTTTTGGTAGTATTATTGATGCTTTTGGGATGTATTGATGCACGCCACTTCTGAGGATGGTTCGCGGGCAACTCTTTTCTTTTTTTCTTTTTTAAAAAAATAATAATAATTTTTGTAGTTTTTATTAGTTTTATATATTTATATTTTTTAGTTTTTATTAGTTTTATATATTTATATTTGTACGTTATATTTACAAATTAAGTTTACAAAAGAAATGTCTTTCTTTTGTCAAATGATTTTTGTGTTTTTAGCAAAATATTGAAGTGTTTACTGAGGAATGTTTTCAGAAAATGCTGCAATGATTTCTAAAAAGCTATCTTATGCATGTTCATGAATGAATAAGATGAAATGTTCACATAGTCATATACTAGCATCAGTCTGCTTGTTTACTGAGCCGTTGACTCATTTTTTCACCTGTAAATATTGTTTACAAAAAAAAGAAGAATAGCACAATCGGCAAAACAGAGACGACACAGATCAAGAGCTCAAGCTAGACAGTTGATAGAAACCGTGTCCTTAGGGTTAGAAAGCCTAATCCACGTTACTTGTATTAAGCCTTCACGTTAGAAATAATCCTTATCACTTATCAGATGGGTAGCTAAATTATGTTCTATTTATCATTCTGTTTGATAGGCTATGTTTAACTTTATGTTTCAATAATGATTAGGGAGGTTGAGACTTGTTAGAAGTAATAGAGGTAGCTGATCTATTTAAGGAAGAGAATAGTTAGGAGAAGGTTATCAAAGATATAAACAACAGTGTGTGTACAGTGTTTCCTACTTCAAGTGGAAAAGGTGTTTTCCTACCTCAAGTGGAATACTTATCAATTCCATTGTCATTTTTCATTCTATTTCATTCACAACCCATCTATCGATCTAGTTGATCCTTATCAACAGTAGTAAGGTAAAAAAGCCTAAAAGGTATATGACATAATATGATCGGTATGTAAAAAATTGTAATGAGTAATATGGTATATAGAGTTGATAGTTATGAAGATTGTTATGCAATGAATAATGAGGGGTTGTGATAGAGGGGGGACCTTTAACCGCCCCCCTCCTCCCCTTTACAATAAAAAATGCAAATTTATTCAAAAAAGTGTATTTTTACTATTCATTGTTTTGTCTTTTTCAATACAATTGCATTTTTTATTATTAAAGGGAGGAGGGGGGCGGTTAAAGGTCCCCCCTCTATCACAACCCGAATAATGAGTTGACAATATGTTTAAATGCTTACAGTAATTTACAGTTGATTACATCTATGGTAAACTTGTATATATGTAGTAGAAAAGCTTTATATTTACTTGCTGCTCCAGCTTTAGCATATTTATTATTATTTTGTTGCATATGGTAAAATAATAGACTTAAAGGTCAAAGGTAAGTGTATCATGCCCAAATAATAATTATTTATAGGAATTAGTAAGTATGAAACGTTACACTACTGGCAGATTGATTAAATTTACCTCGATGTAAGCTCGTTTAGAGTTTGATTAGAACTCAATAGAGTCATTGTTCTCTCCATAATTTCAAGTAACTACAATTTTATATTTCATCAACAATTAATTTAAAAAAACATCATAAATATAAAAAGTTTATATGGATAATTTTATTACTTAATAGTAAATTTAAAAATAAATCAATAAAAAATATTTGATTACAAACCAGAAAATTTTCAAGAAATAAACTATATGCAACAAAGTGGCAGCAGGAAATAGTATGGACATGGGTTGCCTGGTGTATGGAAAGGGGAAAGGGGAAAAGGGCTAACTTTTCATTTTTCGTAGATGCTTTGTTAAAAAAGGGCTAGCTTTTTGCTCTATTCTATGCCCTATCTTTCCACCGCACAATAGCTAGTTCCTTGGGCATGAGTTTTTAAGCACTGTGAAAACTTTGAAGAGACATATCATGTGTGGGTTTCTAAACACTTTGAAAATTGAACTTTGAATTCGTAGGCTCTTTGTTGAGCAAGTTTAATCACAACCCCCCCAAATCTCGCTTGCCTTTTAGATTGTCATATTCCATAATGGTTGTCACAAGTTCTTTGTCGGCAGGTCTGTATAAGGAAAGTAAGTAAAAGGGAAGGACTTTGAACGAGCAAAGAGAGAGAACTTTGAACTGAGTTGAAGTGAAGAAGCTGCGTGAAGATAAGTACATGGCATCAGGAAAATGAAGCTTATCAAGTGGTGCGAAACAGTTGGAGGCAATTGGAGTTGATCGTTCGTACAGCTGGAGGCAAGTTAAGAGGATGAAACAGGGCGTTTGAAGGAAGGTTACAAGAACAAAGTAGAGAGATTGTTGTGCCGTTTTAAGTTTAGTAGGGTATATTTTGTTTACTTTGGATCAAGTCTTGTGCATAGCTGATTGTATGAGCAACTATATAATGCCCCAGCCTGTAAAATAAGGCAGCTTTTGAATTGCAACGTTCTGTAAGAACTTGGAGGGAAGACATCCTCGAATTTGCCAAACAATTTCCAATTCCATTTTGTTCGTCAATCTATTCGATTTCACTAGTTCATTCCTATTTCTATTCCATATTCATTCCTAAATCCAAACACAGTTTATTAAACTGTTACAATGGCGGTTGTAATTGCTTAAGTAACCAAGGACATATTTTTTTGTCAGGGTGGGCAAGGGGCAATTTTACTTGGACTAGAGAAACTTTTAGGTGGGCCAGAGGTCGCTTACCCCGCCTCTTGCCCGGGGCCTCTGCCTATGCCAGGGCGGAGGTTAAAATTGTTTGCCACACTACAATTAGAGGTCCGGCTTACATTCTGGCCAATCCATTCACACCCGAAGGGATCAATAGGAGCAGACTGCAAAGCTGCACCACTAATGCAACAATTCAAAAACCCTGATAGATATCTCCTCTGGAAACTGTATACTGGTATGGGTGTACACGTGATGATAAAGAGTATAGATTTCCCAAATTTTCATCACTATTTCTACAGGCTTGTCAAAAAAATCACTGATGGGGTCAGTAAACCCCAACATAAGGAGATCACATATTACGAGATGCCCCCTCCCAAACACAACAAAACAAGTGAGGCCATCCGATCCCAATGTTGTCTGTATCCCTGTCTTCCATGCCCTGCCCAATACAATACAACAGCTGCCTTGTGCCTAGCAGCCTTTCCTGCACCTGCAGACTTCTAGTTGAATAACTAATTTCCTTTCCCTTACTGAAGCCAAAAGTTCCTGTTTTTTTTTCTTTCCTCTTTCTTGTCAAAAGTTCTGCTTCTGAGTAGAAACTTAAATAGTTTTATGGATCACAACGATGAAAATCAAGCCTTACTTAGGAGGGTTTTTAGGCTAGGGCAGTTATCTTCAATCACATCCCATTCCAAAAAGCGACAACTTGGAACTTATATCATCTCCATTGTGAGTTGTGGGAAACAAAGAACTGAAAATCAGGAAGATTAACCTGCAAACGCTGGAGCCAATTGTCAGCAGCCTGCAATAGAGAGTTTGCTTGCTGACACTCATAGGCTCCACTGGGGGTCAAAATGGAACCTCTTAACTTATAGGATGCGAGGCCAAAAACAGGCAAAGAAATCTTTGAGGATGAATCAACTCCATAGACCATCCTGCCACTTGAAGCATGAAACTGTGGTTGATTTTTTACTGCACCAATTACAAAAGAAATGATAAGTGTAAAAAAAAAAAAAAAAAACGTCACTTGTATGATAATGAATGATAATAACAGAGATAAAGAGAGATGGATACTCCTGGAGTTTGTCGATAAGGAATGGAAGGTAAGAAAAGATGCATCCAGACTTTGTAATGTTGGGCCTACAGGTATTCTATATATCGGATACCTGGAAACCAGGTTTCAGTTCATTAAAGAGGCAAAGGCCAGTAGCATTAGCGACTAGAAAACTCAGTCACCATACTGACATCCTGTACTCAATAAGGCGGAAAAAGTAAACATACCAAGCCACAGAAAGCCAACTTGCAGGCAAAAGATCACAGCTCTTGTACAACCTTAGCTCTGGAAATTGAGATGCAAGATTTGAAACCTGTGGATGTGGGTGGGGGCAGGGGCAGAGTAAGATCCAACAAGCACCCAAGTCAAGACAAAGAAAATGAATGAAATACACAAATCTCAAAGAAAATGGACCTGCCTTGTCATACAAAGGTGGGCGATGATGTGGTTGTTCTTGTTCAAAATATTCAAATACAAGCAGCCCAGGTGAGCTGCAAACCTCAGCTTCATCACTGGATGAATTGAGAGGAGGTTTATCGCTCAATGTAAGTCTGCTCATTCTCTGGGAGTTTAAGGTCATAGGGTTGTGCGGACCCCGCATTCCATCAACTACACTTTTGGCTCGCCTTTCTGGCTCACAATCACTACTGCCAGCACTACTTGTCTCCCTTGAAGACTCGGCATCACTGTCCTCACCAGGCTTCCTGGTAAAATATCAAAACAGACATCCACAAGATATAATGAAGACACGTCTTCCAATTCTGTTTACTAGACCAAATTTAAAAAAAAAAAAAAAAAAAAAAAAAAAAAAAAAAAAAAAAAAAAGAGTAAAAGAAAACGAAAGAAGTTGCCTACAAAATGTTTGCAAAGGCACACAAGTGCTTTAAGAAATGACTTCCATGAGCTCATATTTCTCTAAGTTATTTTATCTACAGAAACAAACTACAGAATATGATCAGTCCTTTTCTCTTTTTTATTTTCTCTCAATTGACAGTTTTCTGAAGCATTGATATTGCAACATGGTCCCTAGATTTTTTTTCTTTTTATATATTGAGGAGCATATGTCAATTCTAAAGTGCTTTTGTAAAGTTCTAAAGTGCTTTTGTAAAAAGCTATTACTGCTGGTAACAATTTTCCCCAAGTTCTATCAAGACCATAAAAGAAAATTTTCTCAACCAAAGCCCTAGTAAGTATGCAAAGGATCAGGTCAACCATATAATAACAAATAATACTGGCTCACTGACAAAAATATACTACTGGCATCAATCTTACCATTAGATAAATTTCTCAGATGGTAAATGAGACCCAATAGGGACATGAATAATCACATTTATTTTATTCCGAACCAGCATGTTAAGGAAACTTGAAAACTAAATGATATGGACAACAAAATTAGCAAATCCTTTTAAAGTATTCATGCTAATCTAGCATGCCATAGTTAACACAAGTGCTCTAATGCATCAATTTGGAAAGAGAACAATATCTATATCTGCAAACCTAAATCCCAAAGCTGTGAAGGTCAAAAAGAGCAAGTACTAGTTTAGTCCTCCAATTATAATCTGAATATGCAAAAGGCTCGATCTAGCAATACCTAATGCATAAGGAAGTGCTAAAACTAAAAACAGCTAGGAATTAGCCTGTACATGATTATAATCACAGAAGTCAAAGAACCTCTTGAACAGAACACTTACCACCAAGAATGTGGACATGTGGCTCTAGAACTGCTAGATATTGTTTATTGTTAGGCCATGGCATGATAATCAGTCCTGCCCACAGTCTCAGGTTCATTTTCAGGTATAGGGTTTAAGTAAAACTAGCTAGTCTCCAAGAAGGAGGCTATCAATTGCTTTCAATCTTGCATAAAATTTGAGCATATTTTTGGTAACGTATATTTTTTTTCTTGTATAGTTTAAATAATACAGTTATGGTCCTAATAAAAAGACAATTTCAACCTTTTCAAAGAACGAATGAGGTATTCACTGGTTTCCACTTGGTAATTATTGAATAAAGAATTAAAGTCACTTAAACTTAGCTCTCTCAGTTTATCTTGAAACCAAAGAGGAAGGAAGCATGTGACTGTAAATTGATAGACTTCAACAAGCAGAAAAATCACCAGGACAAAAAGCAACAAAACAAGTAAAAAGAGTATTTACCTCTTTACCCGCCCTGTATCTCACTGGACCAAACAACTAAAGTTGAGATGAAATATCTTACACAAGAACAAGATAGTAACCACTCCTTTAGCAATTAATCATTATCCATATAGCTGTTCATAGAGAGAACAGGAATAGAATCAAGGCTAATTGATGTAGGCAAAGACAAGGAATAAAAGCTCACCTCAGCCTATGTGGGTCTATGTACAATTGTATTCCTGACAAATATGGGACAAAGTACTGTTTAACGGAGTCATTGGCATTCAATAACAGTGGCACCCCAACTCCATACACACTCCACTCTCTGAAAGACTCCCAAAGGTTACCAAGAGTAAAAGATGGATGTATATCAGCTTCACGAGTTCTCCATCCCTTCCCTCTTGTCTGTAGACTCAAAAAGCCACCAATTAAAACATATACAATAATGCTAGTTGCTGAGAAACCACAGGAAATATTTTTTTTTTATAAGTAATTGAAATATCATTAAAAGAATAAGGCACCCCCAAGTACACAGGAAGTATACAAGAGAAGCCACCTAGCTAGTAGGGGCAAAAAGAACAAGAAAATCATGATAACTAATCACAATCATCAAATGAGAAACAAAAGCAGTTGTCCAAAGATACAATGTGTTGAAAAATAAAGACTTAATCTCCTCCAAAGACCTCTCACAATCCTCAAAACTTCTATCATTCATTTTCCTCCATAAACACCACGAAATGCACAAAGGCACCATCTTACACACAACAGCACTCCAAGTATTGCTAGCGGTCCACCAACAAGCATACAAATTGACTACTCTTCTCAGCATGACCCAAGACCACCCAAACCAACCGAAGAAAACAATATTCTTTCTTAATTTTAAACCAATGTAAATGTTAGATTTTCCTTTATTTACAACTTCAAAAACAAAAACCCGGAGTTCCCAACTACAAGAGACAAATTCAACTAGTTAGCTTGGCTTTTAACAGAAGACATAATCCTACCCTATAATATAATTAAACAAGTAAACCAAAACGCAAATATGGCAAAGATAATGCCTTTTTCAAATGCTTAAAATAAGTAAGAACCAAATGTATAATATGGCAAAACCTAAGGCTCTGCCTAATCTATAACAAATGGAGGTACATAAATGTAACTAAATAGTTCAATTCTGAATATTTCACCATCTTAAACTACACTAACTACTTGACTAAGTATAACTGAAAACATTAATATTTTCAGACACACCAAGAAAGAAAAATCATCGTTTAAGAAACACATACCACATAAGACATATATCATTCAAAAAATCTATTCTTTATCTCTCTTTTTTCAGTTTTCTCCTCAACCAAACAAACCCAACAACAACAACAAAAAATCGTTAATTTAGAATCACATAGCAACATTTTCCTTCATTTTCTTATAATTTCTGGGCATACAAGCAGACCCATGAAGCTGTACACTACCTCGGAGAAGAACTGAGCTGGGACAAAGGGAGTGACCGATTCCATAACCCGATCCAAGTTGGTCAAATCGGCTTGTCTCGGGGGAGAGGACGAACATGCCGAGTTGGGCCTGGACAATGTCGACTCGTCCGAGTCGTTCCGCGTCTCGGCCTCGCCCGATTCGACCCGGTTCTCCGACTTCACCGCCCTCCGGAGCTGCCTCTGCTGCTGCAGTAACAACTGCTGGTGCCTCCGAACTGGCGGCGGGTTGTAGAACCGGTCAGTACCGTGTGTCCGGGTCAAGGCGAACCCGCCCGAGTTGGACATTACCGTAAATTCACTCGAACTTCAAGGATCAAAAAGGATATAATGATCAGAGACTGTGGTTTGGGTTGAGAATTCAGTTGCTTGCTTTTTATATTCTCTGAGACGAAGATGGTATTTTGGGGGGTTTAGAAGGGGTTTTAGGGGATAATATCTGATGGGTCAGAGAGAAACAGCCATTTGGGACTTTGAGTGACTTGGGGAGAGAAAGCAACTGAGTCTGTGCGTGCAAGAGACTGAGAAAGGCAACAAGTTTTTGCGAGCGACGAATTTGATGTAGCCGACGAATTCGGCTTCGGCCTTTGAACACTTTTTTGCAGCAAAATGTCCAAATTGGCCTTCTCCCCCTTCACAAACCATGTGGCCTTCCGGTCGACAACTTCAGCTCCAAGCAACGTGACGGTCACACGGTTTTTAGTACATGCTAGTCCTGACGTCACACGAGTGTAGCGTAGTGTAGTGTCCCCCAAACTAAGTAAAGTCAACAACATTTTATAGCCATTTTTACGTGGTAAATCTAGTAAAAAAAAGGTTTAAATACATATATTTGGTAATTTGTTTTACGAACTTTATTTTTTGTCCCCTCAGTTTTGTTTTGTACCAAAATTGGTACCTGTGGTATGAAAAAAAAGAAAATGGTACCTCCGTCCAATTTTCCGTCCAAAACTAACGTTCAGCCACGTCATCCTACAGGTGTCGGCGTACATGCGCGACACCTGTCTCCGTGGCACACCTCAGCACTGACGTGGCTACCATTTTTTTTATTATTTTAATAATTTCTTATAATAATAATAATATAAAATAATAAACAAAAACAAAAAATCTAGGGTGGCTGCCACCCCCATGTTGGACAAGGGGGTGACTGAGCCACCCTCAAGGCACCATTTTGATACTTATTCAAACCATAGGGGGGACATCATGAAATTTATAAAACCACAGGGGTATATATGGGAAAAAAATTGTGTTTAAGTAACAAACATTTAGTCATTTTTTGAGTTATATCAATTGGTCACGCATATAATTTTGTGTTTTCAATTGTTACACAGGACTGATTGTGTTTTGTTTTGTCTTTTTTTTTTTTAAGGGTTCAATTCTTGTCAATATGTTATTTTGATATACGACAGGCATACATGTTACTTTTGATTCAAAACGGGCATACCAAATATATCAAATATTATTTGTGTATAGAGTACCATTTATGATATAATTACAAAACTAAAGTACCATTTATGGTACTTATTAAAACCACATGGGGCACATCATGAAATGTATAAAACCACTTGGGTATATATTGGAAAAAAATGTAATTTTTAATTTTAAGGTTTTTTTTAAATAAAAAAAATTATAGCCAAAGTGGAAAAAAAAAAAAAAATAGGTTTTGGCCCTTACGGGTGGCCGAACTACCCCTATTGGCCACAACCACCCCCAGGCCAAATGGGGGTGGCCAAGGGCCAAAACTTAATTTTTTTTTTTTTATTATTATTTCACTTTGGCCATTGGGGGTGGCCGGCCACCCATATTTTAGCCTAGGGTGATTCGGCCACCCCATGTGGCCCAAAGGGGTGGCTGAGCCACCGCTATAATTTTTTTTTTAAAAAAAAAAAAAAAAAACCTTAAAATTAAAATCCACAATTTTTTTTTTCCAATATATACCCCTGTGGTTTTATACATTTCATGATGTGCCCCACGTGGTTTTAATAAGTATCAGAAATGGTACTTTAGTTTTGTAATTATATCATAAATGATACTTTATACACAAATAATATTTGGTATGCCTGTTTTGAACAAAAAGTAACATGTATGCCTGTCGTGTATCAAAATAACATGTTGACAAGAATTGAACCCTTAAAAAAAAAAACTAATGTGTAACAATTGGAAACACAAAATTATATGCGTGGCCAATTGATAAAACCCAAAAAATGACTAAATGTTTGTTACTTAAACACAAATTTTTTTTCCATATATACCCCTGTGGTTTTTTAAATTTCATGATGTGCCCCATATGGTTTGAATAAGTATCAGAAATGGTACCTTGAGGGTGGCTGCCAAAATGGGGGTGGCAGCCACCACAGTTTTTTTTTTTTTTTTTTATATTATTATTATTATATAAGAGATCATTAAAATAATAATAAAAAAAAATGGTAGCCACGTTAGCGCTGAGGTGTGTCACGGGGACAAGTGTCACGCATGTACGTCGACACCTGTAGGATGACGTGGCTGAACGTTAGTTTTGGACGGAAAATTGGACGAATGTATCATTTCTGTCTTTTCCCATACGACAGGTACCAATTTTGATATAAAACAAAACTGAGGGGGCAAAAAATAAAGTTCGTAAAGCACAGAGGTGTCTAGCCTATTTAACCCTAAAAAAATTTGTTATACAATTAATGCTACGTTAGTTTGGACGTAAAATATTTTCGGTTAAAAAATATTTTTAACGATTTTTTTAAAAATATTTTTCAGTGTTTGTCTTGAACAAAAAAATAAATCATCAACAATGGCCGGAATTTGGCTATTGTGGCATATTCCAGCGACGCTGATTAAAATCCAGCTAGTGTCACCTGATTCAGCAATCAAATCTTGAAATTCAAGGACTTTTGGCGATAGATTCCGATTACCAACAAACTTCAATGGCTGACAATGGTAAATTTTCACAAACGAGCGTGCAATAATGAAAAGTTTAAATTCATAAAATGATTTACGGTTTTAAAAACAGTAAATCACTTTTCAAAAATTAAATAAGTTTTTTCAGTTAAACTGAAAATTATTTTCGTTCACCATCATTTTCAATTGCATTAAACACCGAAAAATAAAATAAATAAAATATTTTTCAAAAAAATATTTTACGCCCAGACAAACAGAGTCTAAAATGATTTGATATACAATTAAGATGGTTTTATAGTAAAAATTATCATCTGATTTATTTTATTTTATTTTGTTTATAAATGCTAATTTAAGGAGTGTTTTTTCACTACCATATCATTAATTTGTATGACAGTTATATAATAGTATATTAAATATGATTACTCATTTTTACATGATCCAAAATTTACATGGAAACTACTAACAGTAAGTATATTAAATAAGAAGATCCACTTTAAAATTTAATTTTGTTGTATTTAATGTTATTTAATATCCGTTTTATGATGCAAGGTCCCTAACCAATTGAACTACTTATTTGAGACATGTTTTGTGATTTCCTTGTTTTCCTTTTAGGATCAACAATGAAATAATTAAAAAAACAATCAGAGATCATTAATTCGAATGCCCTTTTCCCATCATGTGTGGACATATAAAAAAAAAAAAAAAAAAAATAATTAAAAATGGTGAATAATATAGTAAATTAAAGCCTAATAAATGTAAGTTGAGATAAATATAAATTAGATTTTTTTTTTTTTTTTTTTTGTTCAAAAACATATCTCCAGCTATAATCTTTTCAAAATCAAATTTTTATCCTAGCTTCCTTTTAAAACTGAACGAAAAAAATAATGAAGGAATAAAGCACGTGCTAAAACCATGAAGTCAAAGATAAGAGAGAGAGAGAGAGAGAGAGAGAGAGAGAGAGAGATGGATGACTGTAAGTAAAGTAGTAAACCCTAAACCTAGACGGTAAAGTCAAGCCCATCGTCTGAAGCTTCTTCTACTGTTGAAGAGTTGGTGTAATTAGACGATAAAAACTCAACGGCACCGGCCTGCAGCTTCCATGCCTCCAAGGACCACAGCTTCACGAACATTGGAATTACTCTAGAACTCAACGGTACCCGCAGCTCCCATGCCTCCACGGAGACCACAGCTTCAGGAACATTGAAATTGCATTTTCCGTGCATTTAATATAGAATGAGTGTTAAAGGTTGTGTTTTGATCGAATTTTGTTTCGATCATTCATTTTTTATTTTAATTAAAAAAATTATGTGTTAGTCCTCATTTATTAAAATGAAGCTTAAACTAAATGTTAAAATACTAATTAAATGATTAAATTTACATATTTTTATCAGCTTAATTTTTTGAGACAAGCAGTAATTTAACACTCTAACCATTATTCACCAACCACTCCATCTGGGTTCTCTCAAATCTGAAAAAAATTCATTGTTTGGTGTTAGATCACAATTAGATGGAAGTGCTTGCTTGTTTTGTGATCGGGCAGGTTTTTAAAATTTAAAACCTACGGGCATGTTTAGGTAGCATTTTATTTTTTTAAAATATGTTTGGTTAGGCTTTTAAAATTTAAATTCTACTAAAATTTTATTCAATTTTTTTTCATTCCATCTCAGATTCTTTAAACTATACAAACATAATTTCAAAAAATAAATTTCTTTAATATTTAAAATTTTGAATATAGTAAAGAATAGTAGAATATAATATAAAAAAAATCTACAACCAAACGAGTGCACTAACGTGGTCTTTCAGAAGGGTAGTATATTGTCATATATCTGTTATGCTTTTAAAATTATTATTCGATCAAAATTTAATAGTGATTTATTATAAAATTAATGGTGATTTTAAAAGTTAGATCAACTTTAAAAGAATAAAAATATGACAAAAAAAAAATAGTTCATAGCATTACTCATGTGCGTGTGTGATGACGTTAAATTAAAAATTAGTTTTTAATTTTTTATTTAAAGACTAACTTTTATTGCAACATTCTTAAATTTCATCAAGTTATAAGTGTACTAAATAAGGTTAATCCTTTCAAAATCATGATCAAGCGTACCACACTCACCACACTCTGAAATCATGCACCGGCAGGCGAGGTTATAATGGGAAACGTGATCACACACCTTCACACTTTTTTTTTTCTTTTCAAAAGGAAATACTTATATTATTCGTCTCATAAAAATAGAACAGTTTGCTATAATAAAACAATATCATAAATACAGGAAGGAAAATTTTACATCCAAATTTGATTCACGACATGTTCAACTGCCGCTTTAGCTAAACCACGAACAGAAGAGTTTTCCTCTATTTTGACATGAACTATTTGCCAAACCGGCACAATTTTAAGCACATCTCTAGTTTCGTCTACTAAATATCTATAGCTACTCTAGCATTGTCCGCTCGACTTAATAGCACCACACTTTAATGGCCCGTAGACGCTAAAATGTTGACACATTTTGTAAAAATGAGTAATACTATGAATTATATTTTTATCTCCAATAATTCTAAATGTAAAACTTGTATCTCTTTTTATGTTTTTTCAAAATTGATATAACTTTTAAAATTATTATTGAATTTTCATCAAATAATAATTTTAAAAGTCACATCAATTTTCGAATGACATAAAGGGGACATAAGGACTAGCATTACTCTTTTATCTCACTTTCATTTTACTTCGTTGATACGGCAGTGCTCGTCAATTTTTGGACCAGTCATTATTAAAAAAAAAAATCAAAAAAAAAAGTGGCATACACTGCCACATCAGCCTAGTAAAATATGGATGGATGAGAATATAGTATTTAGCGTTACTCTTTAACATTAGATTATATTTTACATATTTAATGGTGTATTATGTTGTTGTATGATGAATTTCTAATAACGTTGTATTATATATATATACACACACGATTAAATGGAAAATAAAATAAAATTTAGGGTTAAACACCTTTTTAGTCCCTGAGTTTTGACAACTTTATTTTTTAGTCTCTGAGTTTCAATTCGCATCACAGATGATACATCAATTTTGGGAAATGACCAAATTAGTACCTCGGTTAACTTCTCCGTCCAAAAACTAACGGTCCGCCACGTGTCAACCTCAGAAGTTGACACGTGGCACTATATAAAAAAATAAAAAATCTTTAAAAATCAATTAAAAAATTTAAAAAAAAAAATTTAAAAAAAAACTAAAAAAAAAAAGTATTTGGGTTTTCCGTTTTGCCCTTGGGGGTGGCCGAACCACCCCCAAGGGCAAAACGGAAAAAATAAACCCTAAAAAGAATTTTTCCGTTTTGCCCTTGGGGTGGCCGAACCACCCCCGTGCCCCTTGGGGGTGGTTCGGCCACCCCCAAGGGCAAAACGGGAAAAATAAACCCTAAAAAGAATTTTTCCGTTTTGCCCTTGGGGTGGCCGAACCACCCCCAAGGGCAAAACGGAAAACCCGAATTTTTTTTTTTCTTTCTGTCCAGGGGGTGGCCGAACCATCGCATGGGGGTGGTTCGGCCACCCCAGACCGGCCGGCCACCTCCCTGGCCAAAATGGGGGTGGCCAGCCACCCCTTTTTTTTTTTAGTTTTTTTCAATTTTTTTTTAATTTTTTAATTGATTTTTAAAGATTTTTTATTTTTTTATATAGTGTCACGTGTCAACTTCTGACCGTTAGTTTTTGGACGGAGAAGTTAACCGAGGTACTAATTTGGTCATTTCCCAAAATTGATGTATCATCTATGATGCGAATTGAAACTCAGTGACTAAAAAATAAAGTTGTCAAAACTCAGGGACTAAAAAGGTGTTTAACCCTAAAATTTAAATCATAAAATAGTTTTTATCATTTTCTATAAATGGGAAAAATTAATATGTAATTAAGGATCACTGCAGACCTATAATTGTCCTATGATAACTTGAGAGAAGAGACCAATGTGCTCTGCCGACGGAGTCACAAGTCATAGTACTTCAAAAGCTTCTTTACCTGAATTTTTCTTTGTACTCGTTAAATTATTGAGTTTACTTTGTTGACCTATAAGAAAAAAAAGGGTGGTTGAAAATTTTATTAAAAAAAAAAAAAAAAAAATTGGTATCCTTTCATACTTAAAGAAAGAGAGAAAAGTGAGGTTAGGAGCTTTTGAATAAAGGATTGGGAATTTTAATGACAAGTTTATTAAAAAAAGAGTTATATATTCAAACCAATTACTTTATGGATTAAAATTGGTCACATTTGAAGTGACCATAGTAGTTACTTTTGTTGTTGGTGATCAATGGCATAACATAGATTGATGGGTCTAGATCAACGGGTAAGATGGACCATTAGAGGAGTGGTACTCATTTTTTGGACTGAGAAGTCATAAATGCATAATAAAAGTATGCACAATAAGACACATTAATGGAACTCATATATATATATATATATATATATATATATAAAAGACTCACGTGCATGAGTCTTACTTACGTGTCTTATTATATACATTTTTATTGTGTAAAACTCATTTTCCGGACCATTATAATCTTGAGTCCTTGACTAGACATGAACATGGCCGTTGCATTAAAAATACATGGAGCCCTTTGATTGTGCTTCATGGACTAGACTCTAGAGTGTTCTTCGTTAATTGACGGGATTATAAATTTATGCTCCGTTTGTTTCGGCGTAAAATGATTTTCTGGAAAATGATTTCGACATTTTCCGGTGTTTGGTTGGGGCGAAAATAACAGTCAACGAAAATCATTTTCGGTTTGACCGTAAAAGCTTCTTTAATTTTTGGAAAACGATTTACGATTTTTAAAACCGTAAATCGTTTTCCGAAATTAAGCTCTTCGTCCTTACACGCATGTTTGATATTCGATCGTTAAAATTTAACAATTGTCGGTCATCGGGATCCAGTCGGCGCCGGAGTGCGACAACATCCAGTCGCCGGAAACCTGACGGCGCCGGAATCAGGCCACCGGAATCCTGCCGGTGCAGGAATCAGGCGGCCGGAATCCTGCCGTTACCGGAATCCGGCACCAGCAGACCAAATTCCGGCCGGGATATCGCCGGATTCCGGCCAAGCAGGTCGGATCTGGCCAAAACGGTCGGATCCGGGTATTGATCCGGCAGGATCTGGACGGATCCGGCTATTGATCCGGCCGGATCCCGGCCGTTTTGGCCAGATCCGGCCATTGATCCAGCCGGATCCGGCCATTGATCCGGCTAGATCCGGAAGATTCCGGCCATTTTGGCCGGATCCGGTCAAACTTTCTCGCTGGAATCCGGCAACGGTGACCGGACGTTGCCGGATTCCGGCGACAATTACCAAACTCTTATTTTTGCATTTCGTAATTTTTTCGTGCGAACCAATCACCGAAAAATATTTTCGAGGAAATCATTTTTTCTGAAAATAATTTCGTCGAAATCATTTTACAACGGAAATCATTTTAAGTCGAAACAAACGGAGCATTATAATGAGATGGGATTAGATTGACCTTTTTTAATTTGCGACATTGACCCATCAATTACCATCAAATGGCGGTAGTTGGGTGTTGCATGCAATCACCAACCCACTCAAACACAGCAAATACAGTGCACTCTATGTCAAAGGACAAATTTGTATTTGCAATTTGAAATTGTGTTATTTAAAAAATAACAATTTAAAAATATATTATTTAAAAATGTAATTTTTTAAAATTAAGTTTAAAAATAATGATTTCAAAAGGCCACCCAGCAAGCCACCTCAAATGGGGCCGAGGGTTGCATGCAGCCACCCCCTCCCGAAGAGAAGGAACCGGTTAGTGTATTTAAGAGTGGTAAAATAGTTCAAAAAATTAAAATAGCCATTTTACCCTCATAATTACACAAACCGGCTCTTCTTCCTTTCATTTGAAATGGAATTGATCGGTTTCCCCTCCCCCAAATGGGGGTGCCCCCTTTATTTATTTATTTATTTTTAAGAAAATAAAAATAAAATATAAAATATAAAAAGTAAAATTTTTTACTTTTTAAATACTTAATATATTTTTTTTTATTAAAAGTGACACGTGTCATTATTCTATTGGTGCTAACACGGTACATTAACGGAATATGTCAAAACATTTTACGGAATTTGACTACGGAGACTAAATTATTATTTTGGCCTACCGCGAGAATCTCTTACTTATTTTTTATATAGTAGGGAACGATTTGTAATTTAAGTCAATCACCACAAATACTAATTTTGCATTTATCATTTAAAAAAAAATTAAATTAACTGAACAAAAATCCGAGTTCAATTTTCTAAGTTATGCCCGGACCACATGTACTCTTATGGTGCATGTACAACTGTACAATGTACATGACTACATATTTACGATAAAGTAATAATTCACCCCACCTAAAGATACAATTTTTCACCATCTTGCAAACCCTACTACTTTTTGGGTATTTTTATTTTTTAAAAATAACTTAAGGTGAGGGACCACCTTGCCACATAGGCAATGTGGTGAAAAATTGTATGTTTGGGTGGTGTTGAATCATTACTCTTTACAATAACCATGACACGATGATAGTGGTTTCAATCTATTATAAAACGCTATGAAATGGAATGAATAACACGAATTATATTCACATATAAATTGAGTGAGCAAACGTGAGTTGGAGAATATATCTTCTTTCTATGTTCAAATATAGCATTACACGATACTTCCAAGGTTAGTCAGTGTACCCAAGAATAGAGGACCTCCATGTAATGGGCCTTTAAGCTTAGGGTAGACTTAACAATGCTCATTTCACAAGAAGCCGTGACTAAGGAAGATTTGATTGAGGTAGTGACTGTCGCTCGCCTTATCTAGCTATGCCGAAATGCAAGTGTATTTGGAAGGGAGATGGCGGCCTCGGTCCATGTGGTAATCCTTGCATGGGAGGCTATGGAGAATGTCAAGTCAATGGCTTGTCAGTCGTCAGGACAAAACCAACAGGTGGGATTGGCTACCAAACAATGGAAACCTCTTGAGGTGGGTAGTCTTAAAATGAACTGGGACGCCGCAATTTGTTCCTCAACAAAGGCAATGGGTGTTAGGGCGGTATTGAGGGATGACAGGGGAAATGTTAGGGCGGCTTGTGCTTCAATAATCCCCTCAATTCGGGACCCTACAATGGCAGAGATAGCTGCTCTGTGGAAGGTAGTGTTGCTGTGTGGAGAGCTCGGTTGTAATCGGGTGGTCTTTGAGGGAGACTCGTTG
The DNA here is from genome assembly GCA_028654335.1 of Alnus rubra. NCBI lineage: Eukaryota > Viridiplantae > Streptophyta > Magnoliopsida > Fagales > Betulaceae > Alnus > Alnus rubra. The sequence goes on along the minus strand of JAJPGS010002138.1, from coordinate 305,416 downwards.
CAGGTGGTGCAGCTTCTAAACCACGTTCAACTATGGAACTAATTTGATCAACTACTGGAGGATATTCGTTCCAGATTGCATGGTTTCCAGTCCTATGCAGTCAACCATGTAAGCAGAGATGCTAATAAGGTGGCGCACGGCTTGGCCAAGTTAGTAGTTAATCGGTCATTAGACATAGTGTGAGTTGATGAATGTCCTGCACCAATTCTACCTCTTGTAATTGCCGATCAATGCTTTTTCTGCCTGATGAATGAAATTCCACTATCTATATAAAAAATAATAATAATAATAATAAAAAAAACAATGCTCATTTCACAAGAAACACTACAAGTATATATGCAATTGAGAAAGCCACTAAACACTTGGCATAACTAGGGAGAGAGAGGCTCCCGTTTTCTAGAGACAGAGAGAGCCTTCAGTTCTGTCTTTGCTTTGGAGGAGGGAGGTTTCCACGCCTCCCTCCTCCTGGTGGGTGCCCTTTTTGTCCCTCCATGGTGCGTATTAGTGGAGGTTAAGCCTCTCCCAGCCATTAGGGCTGTGGAACTTTTGTTCCCCTTGGTTGATCCAATGATGGTTGTCTTTCCCCTAGCCCTTTTAGGGCTATGGTGTGGTTTGTGTTTGTATTTTTTTTTTTTTTGTCTTTTTTTCTTTTGTTTCAGGCAGGAAGGCACAACTCAAGATGTCCAACTTGGGGGAGTGGTTGGCCGTACGTGTCGTCAACGGTGTGCTTTGGCCGGATTTTCATTGTTTTTTCTTTGATGCTTGAAGCCAGATCTACACACTACCATTGGTTCCTTCAAGACACGCGCCCCTCGGCTACATTCCTTGTCGTCCTCCGCTCTCGCTACCGGAAGCATAGGTCGTGTTGGTTGTCGAAGCTTGACGCGTGGTCGTCACGTGCCAGAGAGCTTTTGCTCTTTGGCCCGCGTGACGGCCACGCTCCGCCTTTTCAGGTCGTGCACGATTGCGGTTAGGGTCTATGGAGTCTGATTTGCGGCTGGGTGCTACTGGTGATGGCGCGTGGCCTGCACGCGCCGCCGTTCGGCGTAGCCAGCTTCTGTTCCACTACTGGCAGCTTGTTCTTTGGTGTTTTCTGCTTTTGTGTTGTATATTCCTCTTGTTCCTCCAGTACAGTCTGTCTGTATATTACTCAAATTTTATTGAAATTTCTGTTGGCTATATGCTAAATTGGCCATCTTTTATTTGAGAGTAAATGTTACTGTAAGAGAGGCTCAAATGTAATTTTCATAAGATTTGGTGTTTCTGCTCTGACAACTGTTTTTTAAGTTAGATCCTTCTGGCTTAGAGTGTAGGGGTCTTGTATCTCTTTCTCAAGATGTAAGCTTTCGGCCTTTTTCAGTAATATATAGTAGCACATGCTACATGTTCAAAAGAAACAAAAAAAAAGATATGCAATTGAGCCGAGCCGAGCCGAGCCGAGCCAAGCTTTAAGATTTCAAGATTGACTCGTTAGTTTATAAGTTGAGCTTAAATAGTCAAACTCAAGTCGAGCTATGAAATGTGTGTTCAGGTTTGGCTCGTTTAAAACTCAGGTGAGCTCGTTAAGAATGCCATTCAAGCCGAGCGGGGTTACTTGACAAGCTCGGCTCAACTAGAATTCGAGTTAGGCTATTAAATTTTTCAATGTGTGATAAAAGCGGAGGTCAAACCCGAGTTTGTGAACCTCTATGCATTTATTAATAGCATAAATATATAATATGTAACTACATAAGGCACATTATAAAATATAGTATACTATAGTCTACAAGTAACAAATTAAAAATATATTATTATATATAACTAGAGAGTAGAAACTATGATATATGTATAATGTGAGCGAGTAGTAAGTCTATTATATTCTATATAACTAAGTAACTATAATATAAGTACAATATATATAACTATTATTAGTATATATATTATTAGCCATGTGTCATGTGATATTGTTTATATATATATATCAACGAGCTAACGAATCGAACTAACGAGTCGGACGAGCGATCCGATCGAGCTTTAAACGTGTTGAGCTCGTGAGTTCCTATCGAGTTTTGTCGAGCGAGTCAAGTATGTATTATTTACTAATCGTGCGATTTTCTACAGTATCGAGCTCGAGTTCGAATTGGGCTAAACCGAGTGGGTTGTCGAACGGACTGATTTATTTATAACTCTAACTACAAGCAAGTTAGACCCAATCACGTCTTAGACAACATGCGTATTAGTAATAGGAAAACAACGTCAAGTCGTCAACATAAGATAATAGCTGAGCCACGTGAATCCTAACGGCCTAATATTTTCAAGGCATGAGAGAGTAATCGCCTAACGGAGCCGAGTATATGGAATCAAATCAATTTTTTTTTTTGTTTACACACCATTATCTCTTCAAATGGCTCTTTGAATTTTCTTCCCTTTCTCACTAAGCATATGGTAACTTAGGCATATGAGTCTTTTCTTGTCAACATGCACAATAAGGTCACCCATAGTTGTTTTCCTTCCCATTACAAGTTCCATAAGCCTGAAGTATGGTGTCCGATTAGCCAATTAAATAAGAGTTAGACACGGCTCAATTACAATTTATTTTTTTAAAAATAAAAAATAAAAAAATTCACAAACATGTGATGTTATGTAACAAAAATATTTATTTTGATATAAATGGTTAACAAATTAATTTAAAATCATATGACATACGATAACATTCTAGACAGTTGTAAATTAACGTTGTTTCCTAACCGTTGTTCTTTGTATCATACACCAATCAATTAAATAGACAAATAAATTCAAATTCATAAATAAATTAATCCCAAAGAAAATTTACACAAACATAAATCCAAAAAGACTACGTGGTTTCCCGTAAAAAGAGTAACGTTTGACACGAGGAGTCACATTTGCGGCGGGCCGTCGGTGAAGACCTTTTTGTGGGGGGTGAATTGGCGAGTTGGCGTTGACAGAGAGAGAGAGGCAGGAAACTGCGAAGCCCAACGCCTCACGTGCGTGCCCGACCCGCTTCGCCACCAAACCAATCAAAACCATTGAATATTTGTAGAATATGCACAACCTCGTGGCCGAATTGAGTTATCGATCTTATCGCTGAAGCTGCGGAGCCCTAGCTCGGACCGGTTCGCTTGGCCATGCGACTATGGTTGTCTGAGATCGGCCGCATCCTCTCTAGAGAGGACTCCTTTGTCTCCGCGAATTCTCGGGATTCTCGTGCGAATACCCGTGATGTCGCCAGATCCGCATGGCCCTAATACCAAGGTTCTCCTCTGCAACGCCGGCGCCGGCGCCGCTGCCGGTGCGTCTGATTTCTTATCTCGTTCAGTTTTTGTTTGGTTCCCGAGAAAGTCGAGGAAAGTAACAACGAGAGAATGTGGAAATTCTCGGTTTTACTCGGTCAAAATGTAGAACACTTGACTTTTTCCTTTTGTTGCTTATTTTCTGTTTGAAAATTTTTGGGTTTTGGCGCAGGGGTTATTGCTGCAACATTCGTGTGTCCTTTAGATGTGATAAAGACTAGGCTTCAGGTTCATGGGCTGCCTCAGCTCAATGGGAGTGTTAAAGGTATGCCCTTTTTCGTTTTGGGTTTGTTTCTGCGAACTAAGATTGCTATTACATTTGGGGAATCACTTGGTTGATTTTTTTCGTTACTTTTTTCTTTATATATATCCAACTCTTACAGTGGGTTTAGTAGTTACAAGGTGCACATTTTTGTTTTTGTTTTTTAATGAATTTCATTGAGCATTATCGATGGAGTTGTATAAGGTGGAGTTTTTATGATGGGTTTTTTTTGGTGGATCAGGTAGTGTTATAGTTGGTAGTTTGGAACAAATATTTCACAAGGAGGGGTTGCGAGGCATGTACCGTGGGCTCGCTCCCACTGTGCTGGCATTACTTCCTAACTGGGCGGTAAGTACTAGTTAGACTTTAGCCTTGTGGAGTTTTTCCTATTCCTTTTTCAGTTGGGTGTGATTTGAGAAATTTGAGAAAATAAAATATCTATAAGTTCTGAAATTGTGTGATCCAATTCAATTTTCTGCATGATGCATTGAACTTGAGAAGCATAGCACTCTCTGACATGTTTTTCACCTTGCTACCATATGGTACAATTGGTACACCATCTACATGAGAGCTATGTTGCCCACTGTTTCAAAATTCTCACAACTTGGTCGAAGTTGCTTTTTTTTTTTTTTCTTTCCAATTTCAAGTCTGCACTAAAGGTAAGGGTATAGTTACCAGCCTATGATAATCGTCTGAATACAACTGAGCAATGGAACTGATGTGCGTAAAGACAGAATTGTTAGAGAAACAGTGATCCGTGCATGAGTATCTTGTTTTGGCTTTCGGTTTTGATAGTTTCTTTTTTGGGTCCTAGATTATTCAGTCTGTTGCTCATATTCTGCCTGGATTCTCTAGTGTCTGGAGGAATCGTCCTAGTTCATTTAATTATATTTTTTTTTGCATGACCCAGTATTGTACTTGTCGCAGGTTTATTTTTCAATGTATGAGCAGCTGAAAAGCATTCTTTCTTCTGATGGTTAGTTCGTGGCCTATTTCTTCTATGACTTGAAATGTAGGATAATTTATGGTTAAACTTGTCCCTAGGAATAGATTTCCTTTTTAGTCTTCGTGATTGAACTTATTACCTTTCATGTTTAGTTTTTACTGATGTTTTTGGCCGTGTTCCATGTGTAGATGAGAATCATCATCTTTCAATTGGTGCTAACGTGGTAGCTGCTTCCGGTGCTGGAGTTGCAACATCCATTGCTACAAATCCTCTTTGGGTTGTGAAGACGAGGCTTCAAGTGCGTCTCTCAAGTACCACATGCCTTCATTCAGCTGTAATCTAATTAATGTTATCACATATGTGAAAAAAATACAAGGAACCTCAAGGGGTTGGCTCAAGTGTTAAGGGCCTTGGTCTTGGTGGGATCTCATCAGGCCTAAGGTTTGAATCCTTTTGAGTGCAAACAATTCCTTGAAGTCATGCCGGCGGCGAAGCCGGAGTCTTGCCCAATCCGTGTAAAAGCAGCGCTTTGCACGGGTCCGGGGTTTGCCCAATAGGGGTGGGTACACGAAGTGACCTTGTCTTTGAGGGGTTTCCCGTCATAAAATTAAAAAAAAAAAAATACAAGGATTTTTTTTTTTTTAAAAAAATAAAATTATTGCCTATAATTTGGTGCTTGTTTTTTGCTGTATTGAAGAGAAATTTTCCTCCTTAGTATCTCTCTAATTATTACTGATTTGAGCAGTTGCAGCTTTAGGATTATCTTTCAATGCTACCATACCTTACCACAACTAGAAGAGGAAGAAATAATGAACTTATTCTGTTATTATTGTAGTTTTATTCTTTGTTCTTTCGATGAATGATCCCATTAATTAGCATATTCTTAGACTTCAGGTACAAATTATTTAGGAGTACTTCAAATATCTACCTGAATGGTGTTTGTGCAAGATAACCGATTACTATGAACCCATCATAGAAAATGAGGAGTAAAAGTAATGACAGTGGGAATGTAAGATTAGATGATTTTTGGCTGCACGGAAAAACCTAAACTGTACCACTGAGGAATAATTATATTGAAGACACAGCAGTTATGAGCAGACTTATGATGTTAATTAATTCTTGTCATGGATGGTCATCTATTGAAGCCATATTTTGCTACTAAACAGAAAAGATTAGTGTTTGGTGAATTTCACATACCCATACCTCATTTCATCTCCATCATGCCTCTTTTTTTTTTTCATTTCATTCTTATAGTCCAATATGAGTACAACCATGTGCTCATCTACAGTGCAATCTGTTTTTTTGGGTCAGAGATTGTCTGTGCATATGGTGATAACCTTCAAGCATTACTTTGTATCTTATTCTCTGCAGACTCAGGGAATGAGGCCAGGCATAGTACCGTATAGGAGTACGTTGTCTGCTTTGAGGAGAATAGCTCATGAGGAAGGCATTCGTGGGTTATACAGGTTTGTGACTTCAATCATTGACATACCATATTAGTCATCGCATTTTTATTGTGAAAAGGATTTTAATGGTGCTTGTCTTGTTTTTAACAGTGGTCTTGTGCCTGCTTTGGCTGGTATCAGTCATGTTGCAATACAATTCCCAACATATGAGAAAATAAAGTTCTACTTGGCCAATCGAGGTAATAGTTTGCCTGTTTTTAGTTTCTCCTTGAATTTTTAAGGAAAATTCTCTTTTAGTCTCATGTACCGAACAAGTAAAAAAAAAAAAAAATTCAATTTTGGTTAGATGCATAAAAAAATTCATTCTAATTGATGTGATTGTGTCAGATAATACAACAACGGATAAACTAAGTGCAAGTGATGTTGCTGTTGCCTCATCAGTCTCCAAAATATTTGCTTCCACATTGACATATCCACATGAGGTATGATCTCAAATAATGTCGACGTGTAATTTAAATTTTTTGTGGTAAATATGTGGAAATTTCATTTGCTTGAAGAATGTACTAGTTACCAACTGACTAAATTCAAATTTGTTATTCTTAATTTCTTCGTAAGTTGCTTGCCGGATCATGCACCTTTTTCCGTAGTTATCACCAGAAAAGGAGAACAATGCTGTTTCCTGTTAGAAAAAATAATGCTGTGCCCCCCTCTATATTTATCATCATAATCATCATGGTTTTCTTAATTTCAATAAATCTATATTGGCTTGCTGAATAGAGTAAAATTTTTATACTGTCCTATTGTAAATGCCCGTTTCTGTCATCTAAAGCATGAGAAAGGATGGTTTTTCAATTACCAAGTATATCATGGTATAGTTTAGCCTCCTCGGACCTGAACATGGATTGGTTTTTATTTGTCATGCTTTTCGAACAACAAGGCTTAACTTATTTGGAAGCGCTATCTTATGTTATCGACTCAAATAGCCTAATCAAACTAACATGGGGAGGGTACAACAATCCTTTACCACTCTGTTTTCTAGTAGGGCTTACTCCAGATCCTTTGGTAGCTGCACATGCTCTGACCAAATGATCATTGCAGCATTATAACATAATTGAGTCTCACATAAATTTTGCAGGTTGTACGCTCTAGGCTTCAAGAACAAGGCCACCACTCTGAGAAGCGGTACTCTGGCGTAACTGATTGTATTAAGAAAGTATTTCAGCAAGAAGGCCTAGCTGGTTTTTACCGTGGGTGCGCTATCAACCTTCTGAGGACTACCCCAGCTGCTGTTATCACATTCACTAGCTTTGAGATGATTCACCGGTTTCTTGTTGCTGTTCAGCCAAACCCGTTGTAAAGATTGATTGCACAGAATCGAGGATATAGGGAAGAAACTTGCATTACTACAGTCACTACTAAAGAGCCGACCTTAATGGTCTTGATGTTGATGCAGTTTCTGATTTGTTTATGTATTTTAATTGATTTTGGTGGTTTTGAGCAATAGCCCGCAAACCCTCATCAAACTTCTATAGCATCAGAGGAGTTTGTTATACAGGCTGATAATGATGAAAATTGTTACAATGTAGTTCAATCTATACATTCTTTTTTCTCTGGGGACTGCTGAATGTCATTTGTTCACTGTAATTTACAATTTCCTGTTAATAGGTTATCAATATTGGTATATTCAAGTGGTTTATTTCTTTTTATATCAAAGAAGTTGGGACCAATTTTGTTTTTTATTTGCCCCCCTCCTGTCTGGGGTGAGTTGGATTATATCTATTTTGCCTGACTTGTTTGTCTTAATGCTGCCTAACTTTCTTTGACAATCTTCCTGAATCTCAATGGCAACTTGCAGCTCTTGATATAATTTTTTATTTTTTTCTTCTTTAATCTGGTGGGTAGCTCTTGACATAGATCTCAACTTACGGAATGACAGTTTTGAAAAGATATCACTGACGAAGGGTGTCTTGATGTTTCTGGTGCTTCATATTGACATGCCAGACTTATTTCTGGTCCAGAAGTAATTGGGCTAAATTTGGCTGAATTCTAGTTGAGCTCGAATTCAATCTATGCGTAGCTAGCATTACTGCAGCAATAGGGCCCGTTTATGCACAGTTTTCTGGTTCTTTCCCCCCTTGTGTAGACATTCTTTGAAGAGCAATGAATTCTTTGAGCTTTGTGAAAGGGCTCAAAAACTGCCAAAAGCGTGGGCTTTATCTCTATTCGTGAAGGCTGAAACAATGGGGCGTGTCATTATAAGTGCTGTGAATTGGTGGGGGTGTTGGCAGCATTACATGTCTAGAGTATTTATTTATTTTTTTTTATTTTTTTTTTGGAACAAATAGCATGTGCTATTATAAATACCGACAAAGTCCCAAGGCTTACAATTTGAGAATAGAGGGACAGAACCCACCACACTCTAAGCCAGAAGGATTTGACTTAAAAAAAAGCTGTCTAAGTAGAATAACAAATCTTACCAAGAATTACATTTGAGCCTCTCTTATATTAACGCTCATTCTAAAATAAAAAATGGCCGATCTAGCATCAAACCAACAAAAATTTCAATAAAATTTGAGCAATACATAGATAGATTGTACTGGAGAAATAAGAGGAATACACAACACACAAAACAGAAAAACACCCAAAACAAACCATCGGCAGTAGAGACAAGGTTGACTTCGCCGGAGACGATAGCGCGTGGAGGATACGCGCTATCACCGGTAGCACCCCACCGTAGCATTACATGTCTAGAGTTAACTCTAAATGTCAGAGCAAAGATGAAGAAGATATTGTGAATCACTAGCAACAAGTTTCCTTAATTTTTCCTTAATCAAAGAATTAAACCACTTTTTACTTCCATATTTAAATGTATTCTACATTAGCTTCACAGCCTTCCCTTATCATTTTCTTATACCATTTAAATATTCTTTAAGTTAAATGTTAGGAGAAAGAGAGAGTAAAGAGAAATCATTTAAATATTGTTTCAAATAAATGATAGAGGAATAAGAGAGGAAATTAAAAGTTTTTTATATTAAAATAATGTTAATGGAACCACTTTTGCTGCCGTAGATGTATGGTACAACTTTTAGTTTTTTTGGTGTTTCCTTCGTTTAGGGAACAACAATATAATTTGATTCAATAATTTTTTTTTTTTTTTTTTTTTTTATGATTAACGTGCATGCTATTTTGTTTAGAGGCTAACTTCAGAACCTAGAAGTTGACGTTTACGTCAGTCCACTCTATTAACACTGACTTGATGATTACGATTTCTCCTTTGGAAGCTCCACTCACAATTAATATTCAATGATTTGACACTATACTTATACATAGTACCAAAACATTTTAATTCAGTTTATAGGTCGTCCCCTCCATGACTTGACCATAAAGCCACGACATAGAATCTGGCTCTGATAACAAATGATAAAAACCTTAGGTAAAACCCACCATTGAGAACCGACTAGCAAAGGGTACCCAAGAAATTCTATACATATAGGACAAAAATTAATTTCCTACAAACCAGTTTATAGATAACTGATACAGACCGGTTTCTATTCCCATCATAGAACTTAATTGTATATATATGCTCCTCCAAAGAAGTTACCCCACTTAAAAGCACTTTTGGATTAGAAGAATGGAGTTGATTAGAAAAATCATCTTTTTTCTTTCCATCCCAATGCCAGTTTTAAGTATAAGCTAATAAAGGTGATGGTGCCCATTATTTTGACAACGCATTGGTAGAGGAAAAAGGGTTTCCATGAGCTTTATCTTCTCATTTCAAGACTAAGACAACTTAAAAGGCCCATTCTGTGGATCAAGATAGCCTTTTTAGGACCATTTCCCCCCCTTTTTTCCCGGTTGGACAACGATGATTAATGTATTTTAAAAACAGCATTTGATTGTTAGTTCATCACTCACACACATGGGACTGTACAAAAGTAGTGGATATCTCCATTTCTGTCCTACAACCTTAAAAGTATGGAGTCGTGCAACTTAGAGTATTGGGGATAAACCTTAAACCTTTTTTTTTTTTTTTTAATGACTTGATAAACTGGTAGAGGGGCAACTTAGAGTATTAGGGGATATGTTTGTTAATGTCACGTAAAAGTAAAAATTATTTTTGTGTTTTAACGGAATATGATTTATGTCAACAATATGATTTCCGTTGACGTGGCATATTAACGGATTTTGTCAACTTTTTTAACGGCAATGATCGATCTCTTTGTTTTTTAAGCTTTTATTCTATGGAGTGTTTAGTCACTTTTTAAACCTCAAATTATGACCAATTTAGCTTTTTCTTTTCATGTTTTTATTTTGAGAACAGAAAACAAAAAGATTTTTTATTTTATTTTCTTTTGGTGGGTGGTTTTAGTGGTGTTGAAATATTACAAACAAAATGTTACAACAAAGTACAGAGTATATATAATTTGGAGGAATGGGTTGGAGGGGAATGTGAGGAGCAGAAGGGCTGCCCTTTCAACCCTCATCATCATAGTTTGGTCGGCTCAAAAGTATGGAGTCACCAAAAGATGGAGGAGTGCAATGCTTTCATGATTTACTGGGAATGTTGGCTGCCCCACCCATAAATAAAGAAGAAATCCTATGATGATATTTCTTATATATTTATCCCACTACTTTAATCTTTTGTTTAATCAAAAACAAAACCAAACCAAATCTTCTAACAACAAGCACTAGGTTGGAAGCTCAAAAACCAAGACCTAACTGCTGCCATGTTTGGTCTCTTAACAGACTCTTTCTCTTTCTCTTTCTTAAGCTATCCAAATTTTGTTGGATTTGCCACAGTTTGTATGACTCTGTGTATATATATATATATATATATATATATATATATATATATATATATATATATATATATATATATATATATATATATATATATATAATATGTTTGTGTGTGTCTGGTTAATTAGAGTTAGGCTGGTGTTTGCTTTCCAGGAGGGGCTAGCTATGATCTGTATTTGATCCCCAGAGCTTCCTTACATTCTGCACTGCCAAAATAATTACCTTTTATCCTCTAGGAAAATGCTAGAATTCCCACCCCCATCCCACTCGAATCCCACCAACTCTAAGTGTTTTAATTTTTTTATTTAATAAATCAATTTTCAACTTTTTACACTTAGGGTTGGTGGGATTGGGGTGGGATGGGTGTGGGAATTGTAGCACTTCCCCTACCCAAATATTATAATCATTACAATGATGAGCTTTTAACTTTGTTAATTAAGATAATTAGAACTTTACACTGTTTTACTATGTGGGCATCTTTAATGTACAAGGCCGGGTGCTAAGAATCACATGCATTTTAAGCACGTATTAGTTTCATCCAATCCAGTTTAGAAGAAAAAAACCCTCAAAGAGAGTGAAGAAAAATAATCCCATTTGTCAAAAGGTCTAATTGAAAAGCTTTATAATTGTTCTTCGACCAAACTTAATAAACAATTGCATTATATTATTGTGTGAGGACGAGGTTTGTGTTTCTTCACCAGCATGATTGCTTAAATGATACTTTTTTATTTATTTATTTATTTATTTTATTTTTTATATGGGGAATTGTATTAATTTTTGCTTTAGTTGGAGACCATCATGCACCCAAAAACCCATAATTTTTTTTTTTTAATTGGTTGAATGAATATATTCTAACCAAAAGAGAAAAACCCATAATTGTTTTGCTAAGCACAAAAATTAATTATATCAAGGGCATGTTGGTATTTCAGTTCTCTGCTGCAACCTTTCGATAAGATAATGACGCATGTGCTTCCATCTTATGATGTGGCTCACCATCTTCAAGGCATGAATCTGTCATCTGTGCACATTGCTGCTGCAGAAAGCGATGTGAACCATACACTGTGATTTCATGGAGATAAATCATGTATGTTATGGGCAGAGCATCACCCTCCTGGGCTCACATAACATGTGAATTTTGATAAAGAAAAAAAAAAAGCATTTACCATGGAACTTTAGGCACTGAAATATAATTACTGTGACAGATGAGCTTCCTTCAAATGGCAATTGCAATTATAATCCAACAATTAACCCACCTTTTCTTGCACCTTTAGGAATGATTATCCATTCTGCATGTGCCATGTTTGTACCAATATAAAATGCTTTGAAAATTGCATAATTGTGATCTGTTAGTCAAAGTGCTTGGATCGATCTGGATTTTCAAAAATTAGCAATTCAGGCATCAAATATAAAATAGTTCTTATGAGGTTCACCTGTTCAAATAAATGGACGTGCATGTCAAAATTTGTTTGAACATGTAAGCCATATATTAACGCTTTCATATTTGCTGTTTGAATTGCTATTAAAGATCTATATCTCAAATTGCCAATACAAACATCATTCAAAGCTTTCTCCATTTACAGTTCATTTTATTTTTGTTTCAATTAACAGCACATTTTGGGGGACAATATTAAGTAATGTGACAAGCACAAAGTCTGTATCAAGATGTGATGTGCCCTTCCTTTATCTATTCATTTGTAATATATAGTTATACTAGTGCTACTAATTAAGGATATTATAATTTTTATTGTAAGTTCATTACAAATTAGTGTGATAGTTCACGCGATATTTATCATATCAACTGCTAAACAATTAAATCTGATTCTGATTGACGTGAGAGTGTTACGTAGAATGCCACGTCAGTTTGTAAAAAATTATAATAAAAACTATAGTACTCCAAAACTTCGATTATTCATTTTCCTAGTTATATTATGTACCGATTAAGGAAGCAAAGCAAACAAAAGGCATTTCTAATACTTAGCATTTAGTGCTCTAGTTTTACTTCAAAAGAATTACAAACTGATACAATAATAGAGTTGTCTATAAAACAAGAGTATACGTTTTTTACAAACTGACCTGACGATTTACGTTTTAAATTTTGTTACTTAATTTTTTGAGAAGTGATACAAATGTATTTCTTACAGATCTTCGTATAACTAAATTTTAAATTTACTATTAAATTTGTAGAACCTAATGTGGGCCTCATAAATTCAATAGTGAATTTGAAAATGAGATGTGTAGAAGATGTATTTATATCATTTTTCTAATTTTTTAAATTCACATGGCATCTGAGCAAAACTACCCCTAAGCTTGAGAGGACAGAAGTCCCACCAAAATTTGACCCTCTAAAATTAATTTTTTACCCTTAAAGATCTTCATTTTCTATTTCCGTCTCCCTTCATCTCAAATTCCGCCCCTTATGACATCACGTGGCACGTGGCACTCATGTGAATAACCACTTAAATTTATATTTAAGTGAGTCATAAACTGTAATATCACAATATATTTTCCTTCAAACAATCCCAATGTACTCAATCATCATTTCTCTGATCATACTATGTAGTGGCAAAAAACTCCAGCTTCTTCAAATCTGGATTTTACTACTCTTTTTTAACTCATAAGACAAATCACGCGCTTCCAGTGCCGGTGGTCCTGTGCTAGCTGCAAAGATTTTTCAGCTTGCCGGCGGTTGTGAAAATTATAGAACTGTCCAACCATAACATGACACGTAGGAAGGTAGAAGCCTCTTTGTGATAGGTGGCTACTTTTTATTGGCAATTTTTCAAAGGTTGCGCTAAATGGCAATTAGAATCAGATTCTCGTTCTGTGATATGCGTCCGTGAAAATAGGTCCCACTGAAGACGCTCCGCGTGGGGCCTCAGTGGTGTCCGAACCTGGTGGCTCTGGTGCCGAACCAACTATTTGAATTTTTTGAACGTTGAAGCCACCAAACATCCGAATTTACAGCTATGCCCTCATGTCAGTGTGCCTAACCTTTATATTATTCTAATCGTGACTCTTGCTTGTTGGGTATCAACTAATTGTTTTTTTTTTTTTTTAAAAAAAAAGGACTCCTTGAGTTTACTCTTTTTCTTTTTCTTTTTGGTATTGCTAGATGATTTTTTTTTCTTCTAATTGTACTAGATAATTATTATTATTATTATGTTTTTTTTTTAAAAAAAATACATTTAAAAAAGAGAAAAAATGGAACATTAAAGAGAATGAGAGGTGATATGCAAGGGAAACCTTCCCCTTCAGGCTCTTTTTGATAAAAAAAAAGAAAAAAAAAAACAAATTTAATCAAGAAGTGACATTTTTTGATTAAATTTGATTTTTTTTTTTTTTATCAAAAAGAGCCTGTTGGGGGACGGTTTTTCGTCCTCCAACAATAATTTTCCAAAGAGAAGTGGAATCTTTCTCGCTACATATGAGGGAAGAAGAAGCATAAGAGAAACGATAGGGAATACAACCAAGGTGAACTCTAAATGCGGCGGCCAAATAAGCCATATAATAGGCGCATAAATTTGCACTTTTGTGTACTTTTCTTGCCTTTAATCCAAGAAATGCTCTACTCTTGGAGATGAAAATTTGAGAAGTAGAGTATTTCTCCTCTTTGTTTTGCTAGACTTTTCTAGCGTGTCTCCGTGTTCCCATACATATTCAAATATCGTGTATGGGATCAGATAACATTTGTAATATTTTAATTAAAAATAAGAGGTAAATTACGGAGGCTAGATTTGAATTTAAGAGTTCTATCATGATAACATGTTGATTCGCCATTTATAACAAAAAAAAACTTAATATGGTAAAAAAATAAATTAATTTAACATTAAATTATAACTTTAACACAACATAATCTCTATCTTCATAAATTAGCATTTTTGGTTGGTCCGTAAAGTGGCAACATCTGTTGGGTAACTTCCATTGTCAGGCTGGAAAAAAATAGCCCAAGTGTAGGAAAGGGTTCAAAGAATCTTACTTGGATCACAAGGCCAAGGCTTCTTGTGCTGTCTCTGGTTAATTCCATGATCATTGTGAGCTTGGATAATCTGTTGGGTAACTGTTTTCAACAACCATTCCACTAGATGAGGAGGACACATTGCCTACCAACTGGTGGGACATTTTCAAGCAACAATTGGATGATCCAAATGCTTGCTTAGTTGCTTAAGACTGTGTTGGTACGTGGCAAATTTCCCTTTTTTGCTTTCTTGGCTTCCAAACTTAGCCAAGATCAGCAGGGAAATTTCTCAATTTGACTATTACATACACCTTTCTTGTTGATGCAAAGGAAACTTATGAATGGACATACCCATGAACGGAATCGAGATTTTTCAAGTCTTTTCAACGAGTAAAGCTCAATACGAGGAATATTTATTTAAAATAAAGATGAATTATAAAACAAAAATTAAACTTATAAGAAAAACTATATTTAATTATTTAATTTATCTTATAGTTATTGGAAGTATGCCTCATTTATAGGTGGGAAATAAAAAGGATGAACAGGGACAGGGGTTTTGTCCGGCTCTATTTCAGATAAAACCAATTCACCTCCTTCTCTCCAAATAAACGTTTCACCAATCACTTTTCATCATTGAGGTCAAATATAATGCTACAAAAAGGTATATAGGTAGTAAAATTTTGTCAGCATTATCTTCTTTTTCATCGGCAATCGTACAGCAATGGAGGAGCTTTTAGGTCAAACCTTTAGGAGGATTCTTAAAGCCTGGTAATGCTATTGTTAGGGTCTCTTTATCCTATTAGGATCATTTTAAATTATTTATAAATAAATGTGAGAGATAACTTATGAAATTTACGTGATCGGGTAAGCGGTTGAACAGTCTAATTTTTATTTGGTCAGGTAGATCTCATAAGTTGTCTCTTATAATCACACGCCCGAATTCTTTCAAATTTGAACAGATAATTTGAGAGGATCCTAATCCCTCTTTATAGCATACATTTTATATTAATTGACTTGTTTTATTTTAAGTGACTTTTTTATGTCGCAGCTATTTTACAAAAATAAAAGTTGAGTTATTTAAAATATGCTACGTCAATTAGTATGAAATAAATTTAATAAATAGGTGTGAATGGTAATATCACTCGCTAAGAGTAATGAATAAACATTTATAGATATAAATTTTGTTTGTTAATGCTTCTTAGATGATTTTTTTTTTTAATTTAAAAAAAAAATGTTTCAATGTGACATAAAAGTGATGTAGTTTAGAGTGTTATGTGATTGTTTTGTATTTATGGGTTATTTGCTAATGTTTTTGTTTTAAAAACAGAAATAAAAATTGAGTCTCACGTTGAAAAAATGTCGTTATTATGAGAAACTAATATAGCAAAATTAGATCCAAACTCAAAGGCTTAAATTTTAAGTTGAGTAGTGTGTGAACATACTATATTACGGTCTCACTGAAAAACTCCTTAAAATAATATCAAAGTCGATAATACTTTGCAGTATGATGAAGTGATGCAGGCACGGACGAAGCCCCGGAGTCAAAAGAGGTTGTTTTTACTTTGGATAAACTATGGATACAAATCTTTGCTTTTTAACACCTCTGCCCCCTCCACACAAATGCAATATGATAAGATGCTTGGTGATATAAAATGAATCCCTATGTAGAGAGTGTAGTTTGTCGTTTTCCTACTTGGTTTGAATTATAACATCACTTTGGGTGACGTTAATGTGCAAAGAACACAAACGAAATGGACAAGCCCCACCCCACTTGGAAAGTTTGAGGAGGACTATTTCAAACATTTGAATAGTATTTAATATATATATATATATATGTTTGAATAGTTTTTTGAACCGTGAGTGGAGAGATTTATTCCCTTCTAGCCGTGGATAGAGCTAGCCGCCCATCACCATCAAAATCATATGCATATATTGCATGATGTTTGTCTAAGGAGACATGTTGTAACAAGTGGCTTATATTTTTTTTGGTATAAAAAGTAGGGATAAATACCCTATTGGTACCTGAGTTTTACGTGTTTTTAAATTTAGTACCTCAGTTTTATTTGGTATCATAGGTGGTACCTGAATTAAGGGTAAAAACCCATTTGGTACCTCTATTAGATTTTCCGTCCGAATTTTAACGGCTCGCCACGTGTCAACCGCTGAGGTTGACACGTGGCACTACATAAAAAAAAATTAAAAATTAAAAATTAAAATCTTTAGAAAATGATTAAAAATAATAAAATTTTAAAAAAGAAAATTAAAAAAAGAAAAAAGAAGAGGGGTGGCTGAGCCACCCCCTTGGCCACCATGGGGGTGGCCGGCCACCCCCATTTTGGCCAAGGAGGTGGCCCAGCCACCCCCTTGGCCGGTCTGGGGTGGCCGAACCACCCCATAGGGGGTGGTTCGGCCACCCCACAGTTGAAAAAAAAAAAAAAAAAAATTTTTGAAGGGTTTTGGCCCTAGGGGGTGGCCGAATCACCCCCGTGGGCCACGGGGGTGGTTCGGCCACCCCCTAGGGCCAAAACCCATCAAAAAAAATTGAGGGTTTGCCCTTGGGGGTGGCCGAACCACCCCCTAGGGCCACGGGGGTGGTTCGGCCACCCCCAGACCGGCCGGACTGGGGGTGGTTTTTTTTTAAATTTTATTATTTTTAATCATTTTCTAAAGATTTTAATTTTTAATTTTTAATTTTTTTTTATGTAGTGCCACGTGTCAACCTCAGCGGTTGACACGTGGCAAGCCGTTAAAATTCGGACGGAAAATCTAACAGAGGTACCAAATGGGTTTTTACCCTTAATTCAGGTACCACCTATGATACAAAATAAAACTGAGGTACTAAATTTAAAAACACGTAAAACTCAGGTACCAATGGGATATTTATCCCTAAAAAGTAATATGAGAGTATTAGTATATATAGGGGCCAATTTTTTTTTTTTTTTAAGGGAAAATGGAGAAATCTCATTAATCAAACCCCAAAGGCAACAAAGTTAGAATCAAATTGTGACAATGCTCAGAACATTACAGAGACTCACATTATAGGTACCCCGTTACAGTTACCTTAAAAACTCAGATCATACCAACATTTGCTACAAATAAGCCTAGCCAACAGAAAGGTGCTTCTGCGATAACATAGAAACTACTACTTGCACTATGGAGTCGGTTATACAATCTGTGCATAAAGCAATGACCAGGATAATCTGACACAGAGCAAACTGTTAAATACAATTTGTAAAAAACAAGAAAACATCCTAACAGAAACATCCGTCGGAGAAGCTGCCGTCAGCGACGGCGCGTGTAGCACATGTGCCATCGTTGAGCATCACCCTCCAAACTCTCAAAACACCCCAGTGAGCACTGAAAGCCACCATACACTGCAAAAGGGATGGAGCATAGCTCTCACGCGTGACCAAGGTATGAACACACCCTGGCACGTGAGAACCACGCACCGAGCTCCGACGATCATTTCGGCCGTTACAACGCGGCGGCGGCGAGCAAGGCTGGAGGGGGCATGTCGAACTGAGGACGGCGGAACTTTGTAGATCTAGAATCAAAGAATGGAGACAAACTGAAGCTCACCAAATCCCTGCCACCGACGACATGAGCGGCGGTTGCTTCCCCCTTAGAGCTTCTCTGAAATGTTCCCCCTTGGTATTTTGGGATTTTTTTTTATATTTGTCTGTACAGTCGGGTTTAATTTGTTATAAATATGTTATGATGTAATCTTAAATTATTATTGAATATAACCACACTCCTATAAACGTAGACATATTGTCGAATCACGTAAATCTGTGTTTTGAATTTCTCTTGCTCTCTCTCTTTTCGATTCTATGTAATTCTTTATTGTTGTGCACGGTAACAACACGACTAATTTAATTCTAAATTAAAATCCCTTATAACTTTTAGTATATCTGTTCATAAGAATATGCGATTAGTAAGGTATTCTTGATGAATGATAATGTCCTCATATACATATAAAAGGAAAACATTCATTGGTAAAGTAAAAACAGAATTGAGAAAATATTAATTTGTAGCATATATAGGACCGGGGATGTATATAGTAAAAGTATAAATAGTTTGAGGTTGCGTTACGCTCACACTAAATCAGGATTTTTGACATTAATAAATACATGTTTTTAATTATCCAAATATAAATACATATTTTTTTTAATACTTTTTGGCTTGTGACAAAACGGGAGACTAATTAAATTTGAATTGATACTTTTTCTATGAAAGTAGATATGCACTTGGTATAGAGAGAAACTTATAATTAATCATTTAGATATATTGTGTTTGGAGGAAGAATTTCTAAAAAATATTAAAATGACATAATTAATTTAATAAAAATTTCAGCTAATTGTTTATTATTTGGAAATGTATATTTAGAAATTATAGTTTTAATATGTACAACGATACTAGTAATGGTGAAAACAATGACTCGTTGATGGTGGTGGCGTGGTATCATGGTATTAATGGTAGTGACGATAATGACAACGGTAACAATAACAATAACAATAACAATAACGGTGATAGTAATAGTAACAATGATTATGATGAAAATAAAGACTAATATGAGAACGATAATATTGTTGTAATTTGTAAAATGACTTCATCCCCATGTTAATTTTTTATTTACTACTTTGAATAGAAATTCACCTCAAAATATCTCATCCAAACACAATAATCTCCCAAAAAAATGTTGAGTTTTATCCTCAGTCAATTCATATAAAAATACTTGGCACCAAAAAAGAAAAAGAAAGAACAAAAAGCAAGGAACCTTCAAGGAGAATTGATCAAAGGGGACAAAAGAGTTGTAAATATTGAATTAATGCTACTTGTTGGAATTGTCATCTTGCATATATGAAAAAAAATCCAACTTCATGTATCCATCTCTATTGGACCAACACTAATCCTATGTCTTGTTACTAATATAATATACTTTAACCTTTCTTTTTAGTTGAAGAGGCTAACATTATTCATTTTTTTTGCTACATTTATTTAAGGAAAAAGTTTTCATTCAAAATTAAGTTAAAAAAGAAGAAAGAAAAAATTTAATTCAGTCTATTAAACTGACACCTGTCTTTAAAACATGTAATTTTTCCGATATATTTTTAAAATACATGTGATAATTATGTGCTAAAGAGTTTAAAATCATCGACTCATTCAAGTCATTATATTGTGGGTTTTTGTTTTTTTGGGTCTTGGTTAGGTTCAAGGAGAAGAATTGACCGAATCTAGCCAATTGGACCGGGTCAAAGCCCATATTATGCGCAAACCCATCTTACATTGATGCCCAACAAATATCAATCTGGAAATCCCACGCACCCTTAAATTCGCGTAAAATATCACAGTCCAATCAGTTTTAACTGCTCAATTTTGACTCCTTACTCTTTGTGGCGCGTATCATACACGTGCCATCAACGCAACCGGGGATACAGAAAAAAAAAAAAAACAGTTTGGGATTTTGAAGCTGGGGAGGCTCGGGGAGAGGTTCGGGAGAGTAGCTTTGGAGAAAGAGAGAGTATAAAGCAAAAGAGCAGTGAGTGAAAGCACCCACTTTTGGAGAGAAAAGGAAAGAGAGAAAGAGAAAGCAAAAGGTCATGGAGAATGTGACTCTCGCTGTGTATGTGATGAATTGGTAACAAAGAAACCTCAAACAAACACCACCAACAACAAGCATCATATCTCATCATCAAAGAAATAAACCAACCACAACTCCTCCAGATCTTCTACTTCTTCATCTTCGAAGATCATATCGTATCATATAGTTAATGCTACTGAGTTTTGTTTGAGCTAAGCGAAATAGATTCTGATGAGTTCGATGGCGTCGACGTCGGAGGGGGCATTGTCGTTCTCAGTGGCGGAGGTGGTGGAGGACGTGCTCCAACAGCACGGGAGTCGCGTCAGAGGTCTTGATCTCGAGTCTAGAAAAGCTGAGGAAGCCGGTATTTTTTGTTTTTGTTTTTTGTTTCTTGTTTCATTTTCTCAGCATCCAATCAGGGAAAAAACAGTAAGTTTGTGTTAGTTATGGTGATTGAATGGGAGCGAGTGATTGATGGGGTTGTTTTGTTTTGGTGACTGATAGCGTCGAGGAGGAGCGAAGCGGCGGGGTGGCTGAGGAAGACGGTGGGAGTAGTGGGGGCGAAGGATTTACCGGCAGAGCCTTCGGAGGAGGAGTTCAGGCTGGGATTGAGAAGTGGGATCATTCTCTGCAATGTGCTCAACAAGGTTCACTCTGGAGCTGTGCCCAAGGTTAGCCTTTTCCTCATCCTCATCTTCATTTCGATTCTTGTGTCTTTTTTTTTTTTTTTTGAATTTGGGATGTTTAAGCAGTAGTTTGATTTGTTTTCAGGTGGTGGAAAGTCCATGTGATTCTGCTCTGGTTCCTGATGGGGCCGCATTGTCCGCATTTCAGTACTTTGAGAATGTGAGGAATTTCCTGGTGGCTGTGCAGGAAATGGGAATTCCTACTTTTGAGGCGTCTGATCTGGAACAAGTATGTATTCAGGAATCAGGATTCTCAAGATTTCTTAGGATAATTTCACGGCGGAGGTGTTAAACTAACCATAATTTTTAAATGAACGTAGTGAGATACAAAGAATTAGGGAATTTAGTAACTTTGTTATTCATTAACATAGAAATTTCTGTTACTTTTTGCCTATTTTTCACATACATCAGATGCTGAGGATCGAACAACAATGGTTTAAAAATTGAAATTTTTAGAGTAATTTAAAATAAATTTGTTAAATTTCAGGGAGGGAAATCTGGAAGGGTTGTAAATTGTGTTCTGGCGCTTAAGTCCTACAGTGAATGGAAACAGACCGGGGGAAATGGGGTATGGAAATTTGGTGGAAATGTGAAGCCAACTGTGACAGCGAAATCTTTCGTGAGGAAAAATTTGGAGCCCTTCACGAATTCCTTGGCAAGGAGCTCCTCAACGAGTGAAAAATCTTTGAATGTGCTGTCCTCCGACATTGAGTTTAATAAAATGGTTGGTAAGCTTAACTTTTCTTTTTAGACTTGTTTATATATTTGCTTTGTCAAATTGACTGAAGAAGCTTGAATTTTGTTGTATTGTTACTTGCAGCCTACTAATGGTTCCTTGAGTATGCTTGTTCGTGCGGTTCTATTAGATAAGAAGCCTGAAGAAGTTCCGATGGTAAGGATTAAAATGTACAAACTACTGTTAAATTGGTGAACTTAGCTAAGAATAATTTGCTGATCAAGCTGGGCCTACTACAGATGGTATCATGTATATCAGTGTGCAAGGACATGAAACTATGAACGTACTTTGGAAAGATTTTTAGTAATTTTCTACATTGTATATGTTCCATTCAATTTACTACTTGAAAAATATGTGTACTGAGCCTTGATAAAGCCGATTGCCCTTTTCAACTTGTTAGTTATCCCATTACAAATACTATTGCTACTACTTATTTGTGAGTTAATATTGCTCCTCTGCATGAAACAGTTGGTTGAATCTGTTCTAAGTAAGGTTGTGGAGGAGTTTGAGCATCGCATTTCAAGCCAATTTGAGCTGGTATGTTAGCTTTGGTTATTCAAAACTATCGTTTTTTTTTTTAGCAGAAGGAAGCAATTTGGGCAGACAGCTCCTTTTTCAATATGGATTAGGTGACCAAATATGCATTTGCATGTGCTTTTGACATTCAACCTAGGACTAGGAATTGATGCACATTCCAAATCAGTAAACATGTTCTCTTGGATCCTAACCAAGTTTTTTTTTCCTCTACTTTTCCTTTTAACTTAATTGACACATATCTGACTCGTTATTTATTCATTTATTTGTAACCCTTAGATGAAAACAACTCCAAAAGATATGGCTGTTTCTCATGGCAACAAATCGCTGTTGAAATTTACTTCTGTTGATAAAAAGGTAATTTGTTGTTCTTTACCGTCTGAACAGGTACCTAACAGTTAATATACACTGGTGAATCACTAGAAAAAGCACGTCTTCAATGTCATAGCCTATGATTTGAATATAACTTGGATTTCTGACATTTTCTTTTTTGTTGCTGTAATATTTCAGACTGAAGCCAAAAATGAGAAAGTGATAAAGAAAGAGGAATTTGTCCCAAAAACCTACATTTCTGACGAGAAATCAAAAAGTCAACTCTTGAAACAGAAAATGGCCTTCGATCAACAAGAAGGAGATATTCAAGTATGAACAGTACTGGCATATCCTCCATTTCCTTTTTTCTGTTTCTTTGACTGCTTAGTGCAGTAAGGTTAATCTTACATTTCTATAGGAACTAAAGCATACTCTTCACGCTACAAAAGCCGGTATGCAGTTTATGCAAATGAAGTTTCACGAGGAGTTCCACAATCTGGGTAGGATTCAGGAAGAAATTGTTCTTTGTTTATTGGGTTCTTTCTATTCGTTTCTGTTCTTTCTGGAGGGTTGTTTGAGAAGGGAAAAAAAGGCATTTTGTTTTATTTGAATTTGTTTGTTTCTTTGTAGGTATGCACATTCATGGCCTAGCTCATGCTGCTTCTGGGTATCATAGAGTTCTTGAGGAAAATCGCAAGCTATACAATCAAGTGCAAGATCTCAAGGGTAATAATTTCACTGTTTTCCTGCTTGGGATAAAGGAAGAAGGAAAATCACTGACTTCCTCAAGCTTAAGTATACAGAATGGGATTAAATAGTTTTTTTTTTTTTTTTAATCAGGAAGCATTAGGGTTTACTGTCGAGTGAGACCTTTCTTGTCTGGGCAATCAAATCATTTCAGCACCGTGGATTATATAGAAGATGGAAGTATCACTATCAGTAATCCATCGAAGCATGGAAAAGGCCAGAGGCCTTTTAGCTTCAACAAGGTCTTTGGGCCATCTGCATCTCAAGGTTGGTTTTCATATAGATACTTTTCAGATACTCAGATATTGACATTACATTTACACTTTTATCTCCAAATGTATTGCAGCGGAGGTCTTCTCTGATATGCAGCCTTTGATTCGGTCTGTTCTTGATGGTTTCAATGTTTGCATATTTGCATATGGTCAAACGGGATCTGGAAAAACATACACCATGGTAGGATGCAATAAGATTTATTTCTGAGGATATGATATAATATGTGCATTGATGTTTGTTTGTCAAACTATGCAAATGTGGCTAACTTTTGTTGCTTGCGTCTCTAGTCTGGGCCCAGAGAGCTTACAGAGAAAAGCCAAGGAGTAAATTATCGGGCTTTGGGCGATTTGTTTCATATAGCAAATCAAAGAAAGGACACTTTCTGCTATGATGTTTCTGTTCAGATGATTGAGATCTATAACGAGCAAGTTAGGGACCTCCTTATCACTGATGGAACTAACAAAAGATATCCTTTGAAAGTTATTTTCGTTTTGTTGCTGACATGGTTATGTAACTAGATCATGATGAATTAATTCAACTTCTCAAGATGGCCATAGTAGGCTGAAGGCTCTGAATATCATTCTTTTTTGAACTTATTGTTATTGTAGTTCAATATACCTTGATTTTTCAAATGTGGCTAAGAATCCCCTCCCATCAAAAGGCTTTCCTTAATTGTTGATACATTAGAAATTCGTAATAGTTCTCATAGTGGACTTAGTGTACCAGATGCAAACCTTGTGCCAGTGTCATCAACGTCTGATGTTATTGATCTGATGAACCTTGGACAAAGGAATCGTGCAGTGGGTGCAACAGCCCTAAATGACCGTAGTAGCCGCTCTCATAGGTAGGACCATAATTCTCGATATACTTAAATCTATGGATGCTTCTATGACAATATTGTTTAGTTTGGCTGATTTTTTTTGTTCTTTTGATTTGTCATTTTGCAGTTGTTTGACTGTTCATATCCAAGGAAGAGACTTGACTTCTGGAACTATTCTTCGTGGCTGTATGCATCTGGTTGATCTGGCAGGAAGTGAGAGGGTAAACAAATCTGAGGTGACAGGAGATAGACTGAAAGAAGCACAGCATATTAACAAATCTCTGTCAGCTTTGGGTGATGTGATAGCTTCCCTAGCCCAAAAGAATCCGCATGTTCCATATAGAAATAGCAAACTCACACAACTGCTCCAAGATTCACTTGGTAAGGTTAAAATAGAACATTTTTCAGAGTGGAGGGGAACCATATTCTCTCTTTATGGTCTTATTTCTTGAAAGATTATTACTCTGATTTTGAGATTGTAATTATAATTTTAGGAGGGCAGGCCAAAACGCTGATGTTTGTTCATATCAGCCCTGAGCCTGATGCTGTTGGAGAAACAATCAGTACACTTAAATTTGCAGAGAGAGTTGCCACCGTTGAACTTGGAGCTGCCAGAGTAAACAAAGATAGCACAGATGTCAAGGAGCTCAAAGAACAGGTTCTTACACTCTCTCTGTCTCCTAAATTGTCCTCAATTGTAATTTTAAGAACCTTGTCCATTTGTATTAGTGTTCCATATATCTTTTCAATTTTTCTTCAGATTGCCAGTCTTAAAGCTGCATTGGCAAGGAAAGAGGGGGAACCGGAGAGCACACCAAATTCTATATCTGGAAGCTCTGGAAAATACAGGACGAAAGCTAGTGAGATATCACCTTTTCAATCTAAAAAGCCGGATTCGGGTTTTTTGGGAGATCACAATAGCTGCCGGCAACCAATGGGTGATGTAGGCAATATAGAGGTAAGCAATGTCCCCTGATCATGACTCCATAGATCTTTGACCTTCCATTATCTGATAGTATGTATATAGAGCTGAATATGTTTTTCTACTTTTGATTTGTTTTTTAATGGAAAGTGCTAGTGTGAGGGCATTAGAGTAGGATATAAGGATTTATCACCATGTATAGACTGGCAGATTTGTATCTCGTTCTGTATCCTTAAATAAAATTGTTCAGTTGCTTTAGTTTTGTGAACTTGAACATGAAATTAGATGAAATTATTCTGCAGCTCCATAGCAATTCTGCCTTGAGGTGAAAGAGTGAGTACATCAGAGTAGGATAGAAGGATTTATCCCCATGTATATGCTGGCAGATTTGTATCTTGCTCTGTATCCTTATAAAAAATTGTTCAGTTGCTTTAGTTTTGTGAACTTAAACATGAAATTAGATGAAATTATTCTGCAGCTCCATAGCAATTCTGCCCTGAGGCGAAAGACGCAAAGTTTTGATCTTGACGAGCTATTAGCAAATTCACCTCCCTGGCCTCCGGTGAAGAGTCATGGCCAGAATTACGGGGAGGATGAGAGAGAAATGGGCTCTGGCGAGTGGGTTGATAAGGTCATGGTAAACAAGCATGATGTAAGCAGAGTTGAGAACCCTTTAGGAAGTTGGACAGCGGATAATGGGGACTTGGCTGATGTATTTTACCAGAAATATCTCCCAGACTCCTCTAAAATTTACCAAGATCAATCCTATAATATGTTTATGGGAAGCAACCAGTTTAACATTGCTAGTACTGATGAAACGGATGATCTTGATGCCGCCACCAGCGATTCTTCGGAGCCAGATTTGCTTTGGCAATTCAATCATACAAAACTAACTGGCATGGCCAATGGACTAGGGGCAAAAACCAGGAAAACCAATCCAAAGTCAGCAAAGAGCCCAGAACTAAGGTAATCTAAAGTTGATCTTCTGTTGCCATATACTCTACATACTCCATTTTAACCAATTTAGCATGCGTTTTTTGACAAGTTATGGTTAACTTTTGCAGCAAGAATGCCAATGCTTCTCTAGGCCCTTCACCTTCAAGGAAACTACCAAATGGTCTGCAGCGGAATGGGAGGCAGCCGGCTCCAACGGATATGAAACGCAAGGCTGTGAATAGAAAATAGAAATGTACTTAGACACGTTAAATGGGTGATTTTTACGATTTTTTTTTATTTTTTTATTTTTTTCCTTTTCTTTGAATTCGTTGGAGAGGGAGAGAAGCTTTACTATATTCTTCATTTTCATTTTTTTGTTGTAATCTTATATATAGTTGAATGCAGCAATAATTCCAGTTGCTTGTAAATTGTCTACTGGCTGAGTTCGTTAGATATTTTCTGCCTGCGTGGATTGGATGACTGATGTTTTTGTTTACAGATGCTGCATTCCCCACTATTCTTTGCTACCTAATGAAACATAAAACCCAAAGATCAGAGGCTAATTGGAACAAATCAAGAATTTTGGACAAAGTTTCCTTCAAATTGGATTGGTAAAAATCTCTGTGTCTATTAAATTAACATTTGTCCTTAGGTACATGATTTTTATATGCATTTTTAAAGCGTATGATCGGTTAATCATTTTAAAATTGAATGTAACAACCACATACTTTAAAGTCAAATGTTAGTTTAATCTTTTAAATCATCAAATAACTATTTTCGTCCAACTTTTGTTAATTTTTTTTTTAGGGTTATATACCTTACACACTCTTGTGGTTTAAAAGCTTTATTTTTTGCCCTTTGAGTTTTCATTTTTATTATAGGAGGTACATGTGCTATGGGAAAAGACGGAAATGATACCTCCGTTTATTTTTCTGTTCAAAACTAACGTCTCACCATGTTATCTTACACGTGTCGGCGTACCTGTACTACACCTGTCCCCAGAACCATGTCAGTGCTGACGTGGCTACTATATATATATATATATATTTATATTTGACAAGATGTTAGTTTTGGACGGAAAAATTAATGGAGGTATCATTTTCGTCTTTTTTCATAGCACATGTACCTCCTCTTATGATAAAAACAAAAACTTAGGGCAAAAAATAAAGTTTGTAAACTACGTGGAGCAATTAGGTATTTAACTTTTTTTTTTTTTTTTTTTTTTACAAAGTAGTGCATTATACCTAATAGTATTGCGAAACGTGTAAACATTACACAATCAGCCTTTTTACGTTACCATGTCATCACCACATCATTAAAAAGCCACTTAAGCAAACCACTAAATTTGATGTTCAAAAAAAAAAAAAAAAAAAAAAAAAAAAAAAAAAAAAAGTGTCTGATCTTACCATGGAAAAACAGAAAAATTGAAGATGATTACAATTTTTTAAGAAGAATTTTGCATGACGAGTTTTCTAAAGAAGATTGTTATATTATTATACCTTTTACTATAAGTTATTTACAAACTGACATAGCGTTTACTATGTTATTTAGTAAAATATAAATTATTATGTGACAATTTACATGACTTTTATCATATTTATAAATTAACATAGTAGTACATGTGAGTGTGTTTGGATTCAGAATAGAATCCATATTCTATTCTGAATCCAATTCTGCCTTCAAAGATGATTGGGACCCACACACTGTCTCAATAAAATGCGTGGGTCCCGCATTTAATTAATAAAATAATAATAAATTATTTTTTTTAAAAAAAAAAAATAACATTTTTTTTTTAAAAAAATAATAACTTAAAAAAAAAAAAAAAAAAAAAAAAGGCAGGGTGGCTACCGGTTGGTAGCCACCCCTCAAAGGGGGTGGCGCACTGCCACCACCATAGGTGACCAAGGGTGGCCGCGCGCCACCCTAGACCACTTGGGGAAGGCCGCGCGGCCTTCCCCGACCACTGGGGGTGGCCGCGCGACCACCTTCAAAACC
Organism: Alnus rubra; assembly: GCA_028654335.1. Classification (NCBI taxonomy): domain Eukaryota; kingdom Viridiplantae; phylum Streptophyta; class Magnoliopsida; order Fagales; family Betulaceae; genus Alnus; species Alnus rubra. The sequence continues at coordinate 277,215 of JAJPGS010002138.1, read as the reverse complement.
TGGGGTTGGCCCGCGCCACCCCCCAGAGGTGGCCGGGGGTGGCAGCGCGCCTCCCCCGACCACTGGGGGTGGCAGCGCGCCTCCCCCGACCACTGGGGGTGGCCGCGTGGCCTCCCCCGACAACTGGGGGTGGCTACCAACCGGCAGCCACCCCTTGCTTCTATTTTTTTTTTTAATTTTTTTAAATTTAAATTTAAATTATGTTTTTTCTTTTAAAAAGAAAAATTATTTATTTTTTAATTAAACAATCAATATATAATAAATAATAATTATTTAAATCATTATTTCACACAACTTTTCATAATACCAATCATTATACACAACTTTTCAAACTTCTAATCATTTCTTACCATTAAAAATAATATTTTTTAATCTAAAAATTCAACACCTAAACACAACTTTTTGCCTCGAAATTTGCAATTAGAATAAGAATTCAATTCTAATACTAAAAATTCAATACCCAAACAGACCATATCTCGATCATTAAAATATAAACTATCATGTAGCACTCATTTTCACAAATATAGACTATCACTAAATATATATATATATATATATTATAAAAGCGGTAATACCTCCGACATTGTCCGAACACTAATTAGGTTGAATTCTAATATGCAATATGCAATTTGGAAGCCCAAATGTAGGCCAGAAATCACCCACTTCCAAGGACCACCACATTCTTTTTCACATGTACGCAAGTTTTGTGGCTGATTTGACGAGCCAAAAAGTCTGAATTTGTGGACTGGAATCTGATCTTTTAGACATTTACTAAGAAACATCTCCAACCTTCTAGCAACAACCTTTTTCAGCTACTTTCTCAGATTCTTTTTAGCAGAAATATCTCGTTTTTTATTTTTATTTTTATTTTTTATGAATGAATTTCTATTAAATATCTGATGACAAGAAAACTTATGGACTAAATTTAACAGAGATTTTAAGTTTGAATTCTGTCTCTTTTATATACTTCAGTACCTTACATTTATTAAAATGAGGTTTGAGCCCACATGTGAAGATGAATATTAAAATATGATTAAATTAAATAATTAAACTTACCTCTTTCTATAATCTTAAGTTTTTCAAACAAATGATAATTTAACATCCAAGACACCTATTCAGGTAGATTCGAATTGAAAAAAAAAAAAAAAAAAATTAAAAATATTCAATGTTATCTACTTATTTTATTTCCATTTTGAACACTAATATTGTTGGAGTCCGTACGGTATGAAAGAATTAATATTTGAGTGTTTTAAGTTTTGATGCCTAAACAGCACGAATGAATGTTTATTATATATAGTTGTTAATCATTTCCAACGTGAATGTGTATATATATATATATATATACATGAAGCTTTCCAAAGAAAAAAAATATATACAGTGTTGTAAAATACTTGTTTCAAGCATGATGCCATACATTATATTATTAGTTTTTCTACAAGGAAAATATTTTTTGAAGTCCCCCATTCACTTTGATCAAAATGTTGTTCTATTTGATCTTCGTTCTTGGAAGTGTGTTCTTAATTAACGAAGATAGACGCTATAGTCTAATCTTGAGAGGTTGTGTGTCAAGAGATCCGATCACACCGAGTTATATATTCCGGGAGGCACGAATCAACCTTTAAGAACAACGTTCTTGCGTGATTCTATAGCATTGTGAGATCTCTCATATTCTATAGTATTTATTTAATTATTAATTTTCATATTGGTATTTTTTTATTTCAACAATAATTTTGTACACCATCCATGTTTATTTCCAACACTAGCTACTCTCTGTCTTCTTTATTTCCTCTTAAAATCTCATTGTATATCTCTCTAGCTACTAGCCTTGAATATTCCTCGGCCTCTTGGCCAGGCTTTTCAGGCTCTTTAGGCTCTTCAGATGGTTGGTAGAAGCAGCGACAGTTCCTATTGATGCATTCCCCTCTCAGTGCGCCCTCCAATATGCAAAAAGCCATACACCTGATGTTGTCAATCCCCGGCCCCTTCCTGCACGTTCCCTTGAATCGTCTGCTTACTTTAGAATCATCAAGTCCACCTAATTATACAATACGAGAAGGTTTTGAAGCCCATTAGACACAGAAAGAAAGAGAGAGATCGATCGATCGAGAATATTATTTGCTGATTTTTGTGTTTCTCTAAAATTGACGTGCATGACTTTTAAAATTATTATTGAGTCAAAATATTCCAATAATAATCTTAAAACTTAACAATTTTTAGAGAGTTACGGGAAGGACGATTAGCATTACTCTTTATAAAATCGTGTTAATAAAATATAATTTATAAAACACCATTACATATAACGTTTTTTTTTTTTTTTTTTTTTTTGTATAACAATTTTTAGTGAATTTTATTGATCTTACTACGATTTGAGCAAAATTTGTCTAGAAATTATCGCAGGTTTAGAGCTGCACAAAATTTAATCCTGTAGGTGAAATATCAATTAGTGAAAATTTAAGAATGAGAAGGGTAAAATAGGATTCATCAAATATTTTTAAATGAGAAATGCTAGGGGTATCAAATTTTTTACTAAGAGATATTGGGTACCAAGTTTATGTGGAACTTATTCATTGGAGATGATCAAAACAATTAATAAAAATAAATGTTACGGGTACCAATGAATAAACTCTACATCATCTTAGTAAAAGATTTGGTACATTTAGCATAATCACAAGTGATACCCAATATATGGAATATTTAATTGAAATAAATTGAGAATTACGAAGACAGAGTTTGAACTCAAGACCTTTTTTTCTGGTATCATATTAAATCGAGTAATGTTACACATCATCCCCTTGTCCTCTTTTTGTCCTCCCAAAGATGTGGCTCTTAAAATCACCATTGAATTTTTGATATATCACTCTTGGATTTTGATCCAATGGTGATTTTAAGAGCCACATCAATTTTGGGAGGACAAAAGGAGGACAAGGGGATGATGTGTAGCATTACTCTATTAAATCACTAGTTGTTTCAAAAGTTTACGCTGATAGAAAAAATTTAATTTAATCAATCAACTTGTATTATAACACTGGCCTAACACATGAAATAATTAATCGAAATTTGGTAAACCGTAGAGTCATAGTTTGAATTTAAGACCACTGTTCTTATTATACTATGTTAAATTATCATTTATCTCAAAAATTTAAACTTATAAAAATTGTTGATTTAATCATTTAGTTGATGTTGTGCCAATAATTAGAAGAAAAAAAAACTTTATATAACATGCCCAATCAATAATGATTCGATTTTGGCTCGACAAATTCGAAGTTTAGGATGCTAATTATGGGGCATAACAAAGAAAATTGGAACTACTTGCCTCCGTTCACAGGAAAGGAGGAGGTGAAGAGGATAACAAAGATAAAAAGGGATATTATGATTTTGGCCATACTTCTTCTCCCTAATTATGCCAAATACAATGGGAAAAAAGATGTATTTATAGCAAAAGTCACTTCGTTTTTCAGGCTTTGATTATGCTAATTTATTGCATCAAGCTATGAATTAACGGGCCAATCAACCGTTGGATATTTCAAAGGGTTATTAGATTTGAGCCTAATTAAGAAAAATAAAATAAAAAAACAAATGCCTTATTAACCTTTTGTGCTACTAAATAGACAATTGGAGATTCTAAAATGATCCCCAGCTGGGTGTCATCCATACTTGGTTACCAAAATCAATTTTATTGATTTTCTGTTTTAGATTAGCATTTTACCGTTTATTTGAATTTTTCATATTTAGTTTATTTGATTGCCTTCATATTTAGTTGATTTAATTGCTTTTTTTTTTTTTTGCTCTTAGGTTTTTAGTATTAATGTTTCTTGCACAACTTTCGTACAATTTTTATTCAACTCTAATAACTTTTGTACAACTACTCCTAATATCTGCCGCTAGAAGAGAAATGATCCCTACACTCATTTCTCACAACAGCCTCACAACAAGCTGACGTGGTTGGTAATATTTTATTATTTTTTTGTTTTGTTTTCTTTTCTTTTTGTAAAAAAGTAATAAAATATTACCAGCCACGTCAGCTTGTTGTGAGGCTGTTGTGAGAAATGAGTGTAGGGATCATTTCTCCCGCTAGAATATTATTGTTAGCAGGGAAATGATACTTACACTCTTGGGGTACAACAATGATACAACAACAAGACACATTGGGGTGTGACCTAATGTTTAGGTCCCACCCCAATATGTCTTGTTGTTGTACCATTGTTGTACATTTGAAGTATTTTGATCATTTCTCTTGTTAGCATTAGTTACGGAATTATCCATTTTTGGATTCCCTTTTTAAATCTTTTTTATTTTCTGTTGTAAAAAGAAGACTAAATATATAGAAGAAGGAACAAAAAAAAGAAAAAGAAAAAAAAAAAAGAGAGAAACCTTACTCAACCCCTTAACTTTTATTACTTTTGCAATCTCTCCCTTCAAAGTTCAAAAATTCTCAATCTAATGTATTGAACTTTCAATTTTTTACAATCACGCTCATCTCATTTGGATTTGTGGTTAAATCAGATGGTCAAAAGGTTAAATAACCCTTATATCATTGTAAACTTTATAAAATTATCTTTAAATTACATTTTTTTTTTAAAAAAATAAAAATAAAATGAGGGTATTTTAGAATTTTCTTACTCTTTCGTTAGAATTTAACTTGTGAGATTGCAAATTTTTTAAGTTCGATGAACTAAATTGAAAATTTTTGAACTTTGGGAGTAAGATTGCAAAAGTGATGAAAGTTTAAGAGGCTAACTGAAGTTTTTTTTTTTATAAAAAAATAATAATTTATTTTTAAAAAAGAACTTGGAAAATTATTGAAACTTCCTATTTCTTTTGTTTTCTAATTTATGTGTATCTTGTCAATTTCTGCATCGAATCATGGTGTCAAGCTTCTGTTTGGGCCGCTATGGGGTTTGGGCCAACATCATTAGCTTTGCTGTTTATTGTCTTGGCCCAACTAACCCAGTCGAACAGATCAACACATGGAAACCCCATTGTGTCCTCCTCCGTTCTCTCTCACTTTTTCTTAATCATTAAAAATTTTAAATTAACTAAAAAAAAGAAAAAAAAGGTATTGCAACCGTCTTAACGCCCAAAAGCACACAAAAGGACCCCTCAACTAACTCCGAGACCCATCATGAATCATTTTGTTGGTATAGTTTTCGAGTTCTTCACGCTTTCACGATAGTTTTTACTCTGATGTATAAATTAGCTTATAAAAGAAAAGTATGTTTAATGTATAAAATAACTAGTCTGTGTTTATATTTAAGAGTATGAGCTTATTTATAGGCAAAGATGTAGATGTTAACCTGAATTAAATTTTCTGCACCTTCTTAACATAGGAGTGCTGTTAGAGTTTTACTTGAACTTTGATTCTTTAGTTGATAGAGTTTTACTTAAATTCAACTTAGAGTAGGACCTTTGGTGTCAATCTCTCAGGATATGACTTTTTAAGAGTCGGAGTTCAAGTCGATTGAGATGACCATGATTCCACCAAATAGCCCATTCCACAGCACAATTGTCAGTTAGATCCTCTAAAGTTCTAAACCCTACAGAATAACAGTTTTCAATTCTCTAAAATAAAATATTAACAAACAATTAAAACACAAAACACTTTTAAAATTAAAAAAATAATAATTTTCAAATTTATACCATTTCAAAATATTTTTTTCAAATAAAAACATGTGAATAATGTCTTATTGAATTTTTGTAAAGTAACACTAAAAATCACCTTCCCTATTTCATAATTATTTCACAATATGGATGTGGCGATTCTAATTAACTTTTAAAATAATTCATTTTTTTTTTAAATTCAATAGTTGGTTGAAACATTGTGAATTATTATGAAATATAAATGTAATTTATAACATTACTAAATTTTTGAAGTTGACACAAATTAAACCTAATGCTCCGTTGTTTCGATATAAAATGTTTTAGGTCGGTATGTTAGAAAATATTTTTCAGGAAAAAAAAAAAATCGACATTTGGCTCGTACGAAAAATGGCCGGTGACTTTCAACAACCTCCGACGGTGGTCTGTTGATAGTATGACGGAGGTCCGTATGAATTGAAAATGAGAAGATCAAAATCGAAAAATTGTTTACAAATTTATAAAAGGAAACAATTTTTTGAAACTAAAAATATTTTTTTGGTCGAATCAAAAATATTTTCGATTCTATCATTATTTTTGGATCGCACCAAATACTAGCAATTTATTTCTCGTCAGTTTTTTTGTTTAGAATTTTCGTCAGCGTTAGTCTCCCAGGCGGCCAACTGGCCAAGCGGTCGCCTAAACCCCAATAAAGTACCACTACGTTCTAAGAGAATCCCACTACTCCGGCGTCACGTGCTCTGCACCACTCTCCCCAATATCTTTCTTCAATCAGACCTAACCCTCCAATCCTCTGACCCTCACTCCGATCAAGAAGCTCATCGTCTTCCTCAGGTCCCCCCCTCTCTCTATGACTCTATCTACACACATATATTTGTGTTTATGTTGCTGATGATTTGGTGTTTGTGAGGTCAGGTAGGCCGAGAAATGGCGATGTATATTGCGTCGCGGCGATTCTCAGGTGGATCAGCGGTAGGAGCGTTGCGTTATGCTGCTTGTACTTTATGGAGACCCTATTCGACGTCGTTCAGAGAGGAGAAAGACACTTTCGGTCCAATCCTCGTCCCCTCCGACAAGTCAGTCTCTCTGTTTTTATTGCTTTTGAAAGCAACGCGGGAAGTGCTTCGTTTTGTTTTGACTAAATTGTTTCCTTGTGCTTTTAAGGTTGTGGGGGGCACAGACGCAGAGATCTTTGCAGAACTTTGACATTGGAGGCGAGCGTGAACGAATGCCCGAACCAATCATTCGTGCATTTGGCGTCCTTAAGAAATGCGTTGCCAAAGTTGGTTCTTTTCGGTTTTACCCTTTTGCCCATTTCGGATTTTTGCGCCATTTCTTCGTTAAGAAAGTTGAAATATTTTTTTAAAAAAAAAACATAATAATAATGATTTATGTTCAACAGGGTCTTTTTCCTTTAACATTACAGAACTAAAAGAATTGAATTTACAGTTTTTTTTTGGTTTTACATCTCCAGTTGAATGTTTACATCAACGCAAAAAACATGTTCGTTGTATGTTTTTTTGTTCGTCTGTAGCTTAGGCTTTGTTAAGATGTGCTTGGTATGTTGTTGCAGGTGAACATGGAGTATGGTCTTGACCCGGCCATTGGGAAAGCGATAATGCAAGCTGCCCAAGAAGTAGCGGAGGGAAAACTAAACGATCATTTTCCACTTGTTGTATGGCAAACTGGCAGTGGCACTCAAAGTAACATGAATGCCAATGAGGTTAGTGCTAGTTTCTGTATGACTTACGTTTTTTTTTTTTTTAAAAAAAAAAAAAAAAAAAAATCTGTTATAGCTTCAGTGTGTGTGCTGCAGGCACCCTATGTTAATTGCTTTCGTAATTTGTTTAAGTACTTTCATCGAGAAAAATTGGTGCCACTGGGTGCTTATTGTTTAACTGTTCATTGGGTAACTGACTAACGGTAACAAAATAAAAAAAAAAAGGAAGAAGAAGAGATGCCCTGGTTGATTTTTTTTATATAGATCGTCCCTATCAATGACCATCGTGACAGTGTATTTGATAGTCCGAGAGATATTCTATGTAGGAGATTTGCCATGCCAATGTAGGTAAATATATGCCTGAGTTCAAAACATTTTTGTTAGTGCTCATAAGTTCATGGAGGTGACAAGTGTGGTGTTGTCTATCAATGAAGCATTAGTTTCTCTTCTTTTCAAGCATATACTTTTATGCACAAATTATGCATGCTGTGGGATTACCGGTATTTGGGTGGTAAAGAATTTCTGACTTGTGTTTGATCATCAATATGATTTTTGCTTCTAAATTAGGTTGTAATTATTTACAATTCCAGGTCATTGCAAATAGAGCAGCTGAGATCCTTGGCCATAAGCGCGGTGACAAGTTTGTGCACCCTAATGATCACGTGAACAGATCACAATCTTCTAATGACACCTTCCCTACCGTAAGCCTTTTTGTATCCTTTCATGACCTTGCTTTCTTCTAATCTTATGCATGGTTCATTTTATTTTTTATTTTTTTTAACTGGTTCATTTCCATCACTTGGAAGCAATCAAGACTAATTTCTCCCTATGTCTTTATTCCATTTTTTTTGTCCAACCAGGTGGTTCTTGCTGCCTTGTGTTAAATAATGTGGTTTTCTTGTTCTCCAGGTAATGCATATTGCAGCTGCAACGGAAATAAATTCAAGAGTAATACCAAAATTGAAACAGTTGCATACTTCACTAAATTCAAAGGTTTGATGATTATTTTGTCCTTTAAAAGTGAATTGAAACATGATGGCCTAATTGGACTTTTTTTTTTTTTTTTTTCCTGTTCTATGTCATGTATACTTGTTGGATGTTTGATCTTTGGAAATCCCTTACTTTGATTCATACACATGGATCGAGCCCTTTGGGCTACATGTGATTCGACTTGGTATTTGTAGTCTTGCTATTTAGCAATATGATGTGAACTTTCCTACATTATGTGACCTTATAGACCATCTTAGTGTGACATACGTATCCTCATTTTATTACTATTGGTTTAAAAAGATGTCTTCTCCATGTCTGTATTCTAAGCATGTATATTTCAATTTTTACATTTATTGATTATCAAGCAATTCATGTGCATTTGCATGTGACTACGTATTCAGTAAGAAACATAACAAGTTTAGTATAGGCTTGAGCTTTTCTGAGATGCTTTTATTTTGTTTTTGCTCGTTGTAAATGCTACGAACCTTACAACGGGCTATAGCTTTGTTGGGATTTATTCGAATACCTCTTGGCCAGCTCTCTCTCTCTCTCTCTCTCTCTCTCTGTGTATATTTCAATTTTTACATTTATTGATTACCAAGCAATTCATGTGCATTTGCATGTGACTACGTATTCAGTAAGAAACATAATGAGTTTAGTATAGGCTTGAGCTTTTTCTGAGATGCTTTTAATTTGTTTTTGCTCGTTATAAAGGCTACGAACCTTACAACGGGCTATAGCTTTGTTGGGATTTATTCGAATACCTCTTGGCCAGGACATTTCTAGTGCTCTTGTTCACTAGAGATGGATTTTGATTACTATACATATGTAGATAGATATATGCATGCATACATATATGTTTATATATACATACATGTTTGTGTGTAGTTTTTGTGACAACATTCTAGCATTAAAATCTAGCCCCCCCCCCCCCCCCCAAATTTACGTGCTTTTATTATTGTTGCTTCTACCTTTTGAATTGTTTATTGCTTTTGCAATACTACACTATTTCTTATGCTTATCTTGTTTTTTACCAGTCCATTGAATTCAAAGATATTGTAAAAATTGGACGCACTCACACTCAAGATGCCACACCTTTGACTCTTGGGCAAGAGTTTAGTGGCTATTCTACACAAGTAAGATGTGATATCTTTGTTGGAAGGATAGACCAAGCTTTATGTTTGTTTGGATGAACTTATCATTGCTTTGTGCTGTTGCAGGTGAAGTATGGAATTGACCGGGTGTTGTGCACTCTACCCCGAATGTATCAGGTTAGCAACGCAGATGAAAGTATTGACTCTTTAATTTTTCTTTTCCTCTCCTTTTACATTTCTGATTGATTGGAGATTTTATTTGAGCAGCTTGCACAGGGTGGTACTGCTGTGGGGACTGGATTAAACACAAAGAAAGGGTATGTTATTGCTTTAAGGTTGAAGCAATTTTACCTCTTTTGGTTTCTGTGATGTGTGCTGTTTTAAATATGAGTACCATTGCTTTGTTCTCATTCTTCTGGATTGATTCTGCTCTGTTGTATCAATAATATTCTAAGGCCTTTCTATAGATAATGCTTTTTTTTTTTTTTTTCGTATCATCCCTATTAACACCTTTTCCTTATTATTTTCATAAAACTGTTTTGATGTTTGTTTGGATTTGAGCAGTAATGAACATGAATCTTGTATTGTTTACTTTGAATATTATTCAGAAATAATGCTTCTACACTTCAGTTGTTTTCTTAATGTTTAGTTTGACAGTAGTTGTCGTTTGACCGTAATTTAGGTTTGATGTAAAGATAGCTGCAGCAGTAGCTGAAGAAACAAACTTACCATTCATCACTGCAGAAAACAAATTTGAAGCTTTGGTTAGCTTCTAATCCCCCAACTCCTGCTTATCTTCTTTCATTTTTTATTCTTTTTGTAGTGTAAGAATAGATGTTTCATTTATTGAGCAATTGGTACTTTTCATTTTGTTCCCCATAAGACAGAATAGCATGCTCATATATTTGATCTTTGGCAGGCTGCACATGATGCTTTTGTTGAAAGCAGCGGAGCCCTTAACACAATTGCTGCTTCTCTGATGAAGATTGCAAATGACATACGTTTCTTAGGAAGGTTTGTATGCCTAGTATGACCCTTTCATTTTTCTTATAATATTTTCTAAAGGTTTTCACTGTGTTTCTCTTGTACAGCGGTCCACGTTGTGGCCTTGGTGAACTCATTCTACCTGAAAACGAGCCAGGCAGCAGTATTATGCCTGTAAAACCCCCCATCTTATTCTCTATATTTGTTCTTTGACTAAAAACCCCAAATCCTTGTCACTTGACTGAGCCTATTCTGTTTCAGGGAAAGGTCAATCCTACTCAGTGTGAAGCTCTCACTATGGTTTGTGCTCAGGTAAGTTTAGTGTCTTGAATTTTGGTTAGTTCAGATTAAATGAGCCATAGGGAGCTTGATAGCAAGCTAGTAGTAAGACATATAGAAATTATAGTCTTTCCTAGTCGTCCTATATAATTCAGTCATGCAGTGCTACTTAATTAATTAAATATCATTTTATAACCTTTCTTGACATCCTTTCTTTTCTTTTTTTGAATATCTTTCAGGTTATGGGAAACCATGTGGCCATTACAGTCGGTGGATCGAATGGTCACTTTGAACTTAACGTGTTCAAGCCAATGATTGCAAGTGCTCTTCTACATGTATGTTCTATTGTTATATTATTGTACTGTACTTATTAACAAGTTCAGTACAGTTTTAGAATGAGTTCCTTATTGGAGGTGCCTATTGCATCCATTGTTTGGCCATGGTTGTGTAGGAAAAGTCCTATTTTTATCTGACAGTGCTTTGGCCTAGAAGTTAGTTAGCCTGGTGGTTTTGCTTTTGAAATTTTGAAGCTATAACTTGGAAAGAGCTATTTGGGAATTTGGAAAATTTTATAAGAATAAAGTAAAATGTGATGGGACTGCCTAGAATAGTTTTATCCAGATTCCATTTGATATCTATGTTCCTAATCTCATGATATCTTCACGCAAAATTTCATGGCCTGCTATATCACTAATAGGTGTACATTTAAATCTTACTCAACTAATGATTATGTCCTATTCAACTGAAGTTTTTGTTTCCCTACTGACAGTCCCTGAGATTGCTTGGGGATGCATCGGCCTCCTTTGAGAAGAACTGCGTGAGAGGAATTCAAGCTAATAGGGAAAGAATTTCAAAATTGCTGCATGAGGTCAGTTACAGAATATAGAACTTTTAAATATTATACTACATTTTAGATTTCAGTGCTAATGAACGTTTGTTGTTGCTGTGTCGCATTTTGCATTGTGTTGCAGTCACTAATGCTTGTCACATCCTTGAACCCTGTAAGTTTCCACTCTGTTCTGCCTGTGTTCATGTCTATGCTTCCTAATTTTCTATGCTTTGTGATAACTTTTGTTGCTGATTCTATTCCAGAAAATTGGTTACGACAATGCTGCTGCGGTTGCCAAGAAAGCGCACAAGGAGGGAAGTACTCTGAAGGTATAATTCTTTCCCCCTGTCCATGCAATTCTTTACTTTATTCAGTATGTTTGGTCTCTGGTGACACTCATTAAACTTTTGTAATGACCCATCTTTTCTTGATAAGGGTCAAGTATGCTGAGATAAACTGCTTGTAGTAATATCCTCTTCTTGTTAGACATATGAGCATGTTGTTCGGTTGGAAGGTGCAAGTAACATTACTGAACTATTTTACTCCTAGGAAGGGTGGGTTTGACTTTAGGGAGAAGATAGTCTGTCGTGGAGTGTTTGATTCTGGTATTTATGTTGCAACTTTGGATGGCCCAAATACCAAACTAACCAATATTTTTACTCTGCAGGAAGCTGCATTGAAACTGGGAGTGCTAACCCACGTAGAATTTGATACTCTTGTGGTGCCTGAGAAAATGCTTGGCCCCTCTGACTGACAAGCTTATCAAGGCTTTGAAGCTCCTGAGAATTGATTTTAGCATTGGCTGATGTTTCATTTTTGCATCATTTTTTCCTCAATCAGTTGGATCAACAATTCTTGAGGTTTTCTCCGTGGCTGGCTTGGGTGTTTTGGGTAGTGACAGTAGCCGTTCATTGGGTAAATAAGGGGAAAAGCCTCCCCCATTTTGTAATTGATTGTATGAGAGAAATCTACACACCATAAATAAAAGAAATGTGATGTAGCATCACTTTATTATTGTGCTTTTTATACTACCCGTAAAATTTATAGCACATCTATTTGGAAATGCAATAATAATATGCTTCTTTTTTTCTTTTCTTTTCTTTTTTCATTCCCTTAAAAGACAACCTTGCACTTCAAGCTCTTCAGGTCCCATATCGCCGGGAGGAGGAATTTCCTGCCATTAGCGCCATAAACATTGTAACTTGCCTTGCTGATTTTGTCCACCATCAAGTTTCCTGGATACCCTGGATAAGCCCCCTCACCAAATATCCCTGGACATGCAGTAACAGCCTCCAGTGGAGCCAAGGGGTCTCCTTGAAAATACCCAGTGTTGAAAGGGTTAGTCGCAGCTCCGGCAAGAACTGTTGCAATGTTAATAACCACGCCATCAGCTCCGATGCCATTGGGTGCCACAAGGGCCGGGCCTGGCGGACCGTAAGCTGGAAGTGAAAAAGGCCATGCACAAAGTCCAGGGCACTGCACCGAGGGGTCTCCTACATGTGCATACACCACCCTACTCTTTGTGGACACCGCGACGCTGCTATGAAAACCACATGATCCCATGCAAAACCTCTCTACTGTCACGTCTCTAGCAGTCAAAACCAAGTATATCCCATTAGAGTCTAACGGTAATACCCTGGTCTCTATCTTGTTTTTGACATAGTTGGCTATTTGGGCGCGCTTAATGTTCTTGCCTAAAGAATATATGTCGCCTATTTGTTTAACAAGCCTAACGATGCCGGGAACGGAGTTCCCGGCCTTGTCCACATATGTCTGGAGAGATTTCCACCATGTTGCGGCAGTGGGTTCTTGGTGGGGGGCTACACCATTAGAACGACTTAAGGAAGCGAAGAAATCGGTTATGGAGGCTCTGTCCTTTCGAGAGGAGGCTCCATACCATATGAGGTAGATGTTGATGGTCTTTGGTGTGGTTAAGAGAGGACCTCCGTGGTACTGGATTGCGTTGGATGTGGGGGCTAAAGAAGATGTGTTCACTCCATGTGAGGGTGGGGCTAGGGCCAAAGCAAACACAAGGGGAAAGAGCAGAGACTTCCTTAGCATGAAGGCCATCTCAAAGTTGAAATGTTTGAGAGTTAATGATTGAGTGTCCGTGTTCAATGATCCCAAAAAGGGTTCCTTTTATAGACCTACTTCTACAGTAGATAAACTAGGAGTTTTATTGCATTATTGCCAAAGGGATTACCTAACCTGAGCATCATCTCATGGAAGATCCATAAACCTTTGTGTCATGGTATCATATTATTTGTTTAAGTTCCCAAAGTGGGTGCTAGTTTTTAATCAAATTCATGGGAATGACAACTCAAAAATAGATTCCCACTGCATACATCTCCAAATAATTTATTTGTCCTTTAATCACAATCGCTCCAACCATATGTGTTGAGCATATATGTGAGTGAAAAACAATCTAAGTTCCACAATGAAAATATATCATAAGAATACATGGTTAATATAATATAATTGGGCTTAAATTCATTAGCTTAAGCTTTTGAATTGAGTGGTATCCTAATACAGGGCCGAAACCAGGGGTCATGACCCTCAGTTTTGAAATTGAATAATGATATTTAGTAGATTATTATACAACTACCATACAATTTAATGACGTGACCTGCGTACTTGAGAGAGTTGTTTGAAGATTACAATAAAGCGGATTGACAATCACGAATTCCTTTGAATTTGATGCAGTGGATTTCAAGTGACTTGTAGTAAATATGAGTTATGCCTTTTCAGTCTTTTTGATGTCTAACCCGTGAAGTTCATCTGCATGAAATTGATTGACACCTACCCATTTTGCAAATGACTGGATTTAATTTGACTATGCCGATGCCAAACAAAGTTTTCCTCTAAACGGGATCGAAAGAAATTTTCTCGGTTCAATCTATTAAATTTTTCATACTCACGTAAGAATTACATGACTTAAGAACATATGTCAGTTTAATAGACTGAATTGAAAGAATTTTTTCTAATCTAATTTGGAAGAAAATGTTGTTTGCTATGCCGACGTTAAGTATGTATGGTGTGACATAATGAATCGAACTCGTCAAATTGCATGGGCTCCATGTGATTAATGAGTGATAAGTACAGTTAGCTCAGGATTATCAGGCTAAGCAAGATCAACATCAAAAACAGGTTCTTGGAACTTGGTTTTGTATATTGTGTGGAAAGGATAAAGATAACTTGAAACAACTCAATTTGTTCTTTCCTCTCATATTCCACCACAAATGTTGCTGTTTAGGCAACAGTCTTTATTATCCATATATGAAGGGTTGATAGCCGGTGGCTGTGATGACACTGCACCAACCGCTGGATGCTGGCTTTCAAATTGATTTTGATTGGCCGCCATGAGAATTTCCTCTCACAGTCCTGCAGATCAAACGATGATGGATTTTTTTTTTTGGTTTTTTTTAAAAGACAAAAAAGATAATTACTATCCGCTAAGCAATTGTACGAAAAAAAAAAGAAAAAAGAAGAAGCCTAAACAACAAGAACTACAAACACTTCCTCAAATCATCTATCACTTGCTCACCATGAGGATGATTGTTCATCCATCACTTTCTCACAGTAATTCTGTAAGCGGTAGTTGGTTATGATTTATCAGCTACTCTGGTTTTATCATTGTCGGTCAATGGTATCATGTAATGAGTTTAGGGTAGGTCTTAGGAGGTAGGACCAACCCAAAAGAAAGAAATTAAAAAATAAAAATAATAAAAGGATAAATAAGAAATTTACTTAAAGGGGATCAAGTGAATTTATTTAAAATGAACACGTTAATTTAATAAATTGAATTAAAAAAAAAAAAAAATCAACCCAAATTAAAGAAAAAATGTTAAGAAATCTTTTGTTCTTATCAAGATGCTTTGAGAAGGTCGATGGCTCTACTTTGTAGCTCGATTTGTTTTCTAGAGAAAGCAGAACCTGTTTAAAAAATAAAAATTCTATAGGGTGCCATTAATGTTGATGATTGATTGTCTCGAACTTAAAGAAGTTAACCATGTATCTTCAACTAACAAAAATGTATCTATAAAATAAATGTTATGGGTGGTGGTCTGCAATTATTTTTGTTTTCTTGTGCAAGCTTTAATTTATGTTGTTGGCGAAATTTATACTTAAATCAGATGTATGCTCCGTTTGTTTTGGAATAAAATGTTTTTCATCGTAAAATATTTTCAACGAAATCATTTTTCAGAAAAAAATTATTCATTTGAAAATATTTTTCGATGTTTGATTCTTACGAAAAAATCACCGATAACAAAAAACCAGCAGTGACAAGATTCTGTCGCTGGCCGGCAGGGTACGGCCAGAATTTGGTCCACCGGAAACTTGTAGAAATTTCTAGATTACAGCACCAGCCAGATTCCTACCTGTTTTGCCAGAATTTAGCTTGCCGGATTTCGGCAATCGAATTCCAAAATTAGAGGACCTTCCGCAGTAGATTCAGGCTACCAACAAACTCCAATACCTGGCGGTGACAGATTCCAACAAACGTGCGTGCAAGAATAAAGAGTTAAAAAAAAATTGTGAATCGTTTTCCCAAAAATTAAAGGAGGTTTTTACGGTCAAACTGTAAATAATTTTTATTGACCATAGTTTTCGGTTGCACGAAACACCAGAAAATAAAATAAAAAATTTTCCAAAAAATATTTTACGCCCAAACAAACAGAACAGTAGTCCTTCCTAATGACTCCGTTTCAATTTCAGCATTCTTAACCAATATCTAATAGAAATTAATCATACTTAACTATGTCTCTAACTCCATAAGGAGAAATGGTCTATTCTCTACAATTTTAATGAAATTGTATATTAAAAAATTATGTGAATTCAGTACATCAAACGGCTTGAAAAATACTATATATTAAAAAGGTGGCATATTACCGAAGCAGTAAAAAAAAAAATTCATCTTAAAAGGCCTTTTCTTCATTTTTGAAAAGACGCTCATTTTTTAGAAAATTAAAAGACAGTTTTTGGCTCAGACTTTTCTACAATATAAAATACAAGAACCTAATGAAAATATATTTAATTATCATCGATAACATGCCACATTTTCAATAAATAACATTTTTTAAGCCGTTCAATACAAGAAACGACATGAATTCATATAATTTTAGAATCTATAATTTCAAGGACATTAATCATTGAAGATATTCTCTTCGAATATCCTCTGCCACGTACTGAGAGTGCCACACATTCCCAATTATTGATGTGGCACTCCTGGTTTGCATTTAGTGCGAATCCGTCCTACTATACTAAGCCTCATGCTCCTTCTCCTCCCAAAATAAAAATAAATAATAATAATAATAATAAAAAGGACTTAGCAATGATTTGATGGGATTTTCCATAATATTTAGTATGATTTGCTCCAATAAAAAAAAAGAAAAAGAAAAGAATAATTTGGCTTAAGTGTTGTAAAAAATACTACAAGATATGTACTGTAGTTTTTTTAATGATCAATATATAGTTTTAAGTGTTTTATAAGAAAAAGAGAAAATAAAGTTAGATCTCGACCATTGAAAAAATTACAGCACCTATGTTATAATTTTTTTACAGCACCTAAACCTAATCCAGAAAAAAAAAAAAAAAAAGAAAAAAGAAAAAGAAAAGCCATTATCCTATGAATTAAAAGGATCATTTTTTTTTTAAGTGACTTTTGTATTACTCAGGCGAGCATGTCGTGGTAATTAATATGAACTTTTGGTAATGCATGAATAAATAGAAGGCGTTATAACAAAAAAAAAACAATGGACAGTATTATAGTTGTTGAGTCATAATTTTGATGTAGCAAATATTCCTAGTAAAAACTTAGGGTTTATTTTTTATTTTTCTTTTGTAAAAAACTTAGGGTTCTAAACGAACAGAGTTGTTTACCCACTCCTCAAGCTCGATCAACTACTTGTATAAAGTAAACTCAAGTTTAGTTTGTTTAATAAATACATCGGGCTTAAAAAAACAAAAAAAATGGTTTATTAAATAAGTACGGCTCGTATAAGTTTGTATAATTTTATGGTTATTATTATTAACATAACAATGGAAATATTTTAAATATTTAAAAAAGACAGGACAAAATATTTTTCTTGGCGTAATAAGGATCCGGCTTATGTACAGTAGTAAAAACTTCGGCTGTTAAAACAATTGATGGTCCAGATTTAAAAATATTCTCTTTAAAACAAAACGACATCGTGTAATATAGAGATAAACGTTTAAACAAAAAGACACTTTGACGCCGTAAACGAGAAGAGAAAACGCTTCATTCGGCAACTGTTTCTGTTCTTCCAAACCCATGTCAGTTTGACAACTTCTTCTTCCTCAATTCCAACCTTAAAAACTCTAGCCGTTCATCGCCAAGACGCCAACAACATCTTCAACTTCATCTTCCTCTTCCTCGTCCTGCTGATTCAAGACACAAAATGACAACGCACACGGATAGATCTGCACAAAATGACAACACACACGGCAAGGTGATCTGCACGTATTTCATGCCTTCTCGTTGTGAAGAAACTCATGGAGTCAAGTTAAAGAGCCTTTTTTTTTTTTTTTTTTTGCTCGTTTGAATTAGAAAAGACTGCACAAAATGCCTTCTCTTCTTCTTTTTTTACTTTGTTTTTCTTAAGCTCGCCACATGGCTTGCATATGAGAAAGCCCAAATCTTCCAACCACAAAAGAAAAGCCTTTCAAATTTTATCTCTTCAAAGTCTGCAACTTTATCTGATTTGAACTCTCAACGTCAACCGTTTATAGACGATTTTTTCAAATTTATGTGAACATCTTATTCTGAGTGCATCAAACGGCTAGGCAAAGGATGGAGGCCATAGGAAATCTACAATCTTCAAAGAGAGGTCTTTAGTCTTTTCGGGAAAAGGGGCTCCATCTATCCGTGTGTGTCTCTCAGTTTGTGTCTCGAATCAGCAGCAGACGAGGAAGAAATTAAAGGATGAAGTTGAAGATGCTGTTGGTTTGGAAGAACAGGAACATTAGCCGAAGGGAAGTGTTTCCCCTTCTCCGTTTACCGCGTCAAAGTGTCTTTTTTTTTAAACGTTTGCCTCAATGTTACACGATATTCTATGTTACACGATGTCGTTTTGTCTTAAAGAGAATACTTTAAATCTGGACCATCAATCGTTTTAGAGAAATGCTACGGGTAAAAACCTCTTACAAAGAGAACTTTACAAACTGACATGGAGCCGCTCCACTTTAGCTTAACATTAAAAAAAGTTAAAACAATTTTTTTATGCATAGACAAAAATACCATTTCTTCTCCTGTTCAACCCACTTATATCGAAACCATCACACCGCCGGAAACTCAGTACGCCGGCCACACAACTCCGAACCTGACCCACCGGAAATTCAGACAGTCTCGGACTGGACCTCGACCACGCTTCTGGTCGGGGAAGGGCCAAATCCCGGCCAGCCGGTCAGGATCTGGCCGTTCCCAGCCAGATCCCGTCCAGCCGGGCGGGATCCGGCTAGATCCCTTCCATCCTGGCCGTTCTGGCCGGGGAACGGCCGGGATCCGACCATTTTGGCCGGAGAACGAGGTCGTTGGGGAGACTAGATCCGGCGATGGCAAGAGGATTTGACCCATTTTTCTCTGGACACATGATGAAGGGCATTTTTGTATTTCTATAGCATGTAACGTCAGTTAGTAAAACTCTCTTGGTAAAAGTTTAAATACCCCTAGCATTTCTCATTGTTTTAACAGTAGATGCGCTGTAGTTTTTACTACAACATATAAGCCGGATCGGTGCAATAAATATAACTAGAATTCTTATGGACAAAAGGTTCGATATATGTGTGCACTGTGCAAGGACGTAACTACATATAAACCAACGGGGCTTTGCCCTTCCTTGGTTTTCAATTTTTCTTTATATATATATAATTTTAGGCCTAACAATTAGGATTGACCCTCATCAAAATTAGACTTAATAAATCGCTCATTCATATTTTTGGTTGCTCTGAATGAAAAATCATAGTTTCGTTCCTATACGTGTGTGCATATATATATATAGGCTCAAAAATTGAATTGTCCAAATTTATAAATTAGGTCATAAGATATAAGATTTTTTTTTTTAAAAAAAAAAAAAAACTTATTTGGCGATTATATATTATATATGATTTATTATAAATACAATGTTGATAATTTTATTGTATATTAAGTTCATAAATAAATTCTTAATCTATATAGTTAACTCCAACAATATAGTCTTAATAATAGTTAAGTAGCTAATAATTTGTATAGGATTTTTTTTTATGTTTTTTAAGTATAAATAATGATGGTATTTACTTTATATTACAAAATAATAAATTAATCAAATAACTCGCAAACAAGTTAGAACTTGTTTGAAAAATAAATAATTTAAGTTTGAACAAATAGTTTAGTTTCGTTGGCTTTAAAGTGGACTCGTATGAAACAAAATGAAAAATGTTAGCCATATGCGTGTTCTATGTAGAGGTAGTGTATGCATTGACGTGACTGTTAGAAATATTCAACATATTACTTAAACTAACATGCGCAGCGAAAAATGAATAAGACAGGATTCAGGTTTACCTCTAGCCATATTTGCTCAAGCGTTTCCACGATGCATCTGAAGAACAAGAAAAGATTATTTGAGGGATCTTCTAACCTATGCCTATGACTGTATTGCCGTATTGATGGTGTACACATGCTATTAATTTATAGGCTAGGTCAGGGACCCTCAAATATGGTAAGTACCGTATTGTTCCTCCCATCAAGGAAACAATATTATTAATTGATTTTAAATCAATTAATTGATTCCTTTACGGTAATTTAATTAATTAAATTACCTAACTGTAATACCGTATATACTATTTATTTATTAAATTGTTAATAAATACTTCCTTATGTGGCATATAGGCCATATATGGAGATAATATCTTACAGTGACATCCTCACCTCAGCCATTTTTTTTTTAAATGAGTTATTGAGGGGTAGTCAAACAGTTACCTCTCTCATCCCAAACTCCCATGATGGCCGGCAATCTTTTTGGGGTAAGGGGGTGGTTGGTTATCCTCGTCGAATCTCCAAGAATGGTTGCATTACCTCTCGACAAGTAAAATTTGGTGGTCTGCGCTACCATCACATGATGGTTGAGGGTGGCGCTGACCACCAAATATGGTATTTTGTTGAGATTTTACTTTATTTATTAAGGGATAACTACACTTCACCCCCTTTGATTTATCCACGGTGTGGCGATTTACCCCCCAATGTACGAAAATTGGTACATGACCCCCCCGAACTTGCCAGCGTGTGGCAAGTTATACCTTCCGTCCACTCACCCGTCAATTTGGATGGAAATTTGGTCACGTGCAAGTCACGTGACGTTTTAAGTAAAAATCATTCCCAAAATACCCCTGTCTCCATCAACCTTTATATTCGATTCAAACCTACCAAATACCCGGTTCAAACCTCCCGCGCAGCATGCATCTTCCTTCTTGGTAGAACGTCTCCTTCTTGAGGGATGGGCAGTGGACTGAAGTGAATCGGTAGAAAGAAAAGGAAACAAAAAAAAAAAAATCATTCGTCTTGTTCCTGCTCGAGTTGTGTCAAGCCCACTGGCAAATTTGTATGCAAATAGCACCGTGCCGTCGCCAACTACTCGCCCACGTCGACCCAACTCTGCCTGCTTCCCTTCCAAAAACTGAGCTATCAATCCTTGGTCCGTCAATCTCCATGGGCAGTCTAATAACTATCGGTGGAATAAAAAACCAGATCAGGTCCGTGGAGTTGAAGAAGCTGTACTTACCTTATTTTCTCTAGCTGCTTTGATTCTTCGTCAGAGAAAGCTACAAATTCTACTGGTTATTCACGAACTCATAAAGGATGTTGGTCCTAATGTGCTAGTACTCTCTAGTCTTGCAATGCTACTTTGCAAGTGCTGATGTTACAGCGATACTCTCAATCATATTTCCCTGAAGCCAATTCTCTAGAGGACTATCAACACATGGTTTTGGCTGAAAAGCGAAGTTCATATTAAAGAACACTCATATATATATATATATATATATATATACATATAAGTTCCCTGCAGGGCATTCTATCCATGTTTTCCACGTCCTCTGGTTGACGTTCACAAAACAGAGCATGATAACACTCAAAGCAGAGTTCAAAACAACCAAAAGCAGAGTAATAAATTGAGGATTTAGGAGTAGGCTCTATGCATTTTCATCGTCAAAATCACTTACAGCCTTTCATATCGTTACCAATAGCATGAAATCGTTGAAATCGACAAAAAAACTAGAAAATATCACGTACTTATAGTCAAATAAGTACGTGATATTTTGACGTACTTATAATATCCTTAACTGAGGCGCCCAACCCGTCCAAACAGCCCCGCGACCTCTGGTTCGCTCCTCAAATCCTTCCGGTAGCTCAACCGAGCCACGCCTGAGATCACGCCAAATCAGAATAATTTCACATGAAGTTGATATTTGTTGACTTTATGTGAGGAAGAAGAAGCTAGGTTGATGATGTTGAGTTGGAGCTCTGTTGCAGCAATGAAAAACAGAGTCGAACAGAGACTCTTGTTTTGTATGTTTTGTTGTTTGCATGGTTACAATGTTTTCAAGACATGATGGTGGCGAGATGTGCTACGTGAATCCACGTTCTATCAACCCAGGCACTTAACTGGGAAGAAAACATAAAGATTTATAATTATAAAAACTGCACGTAACTGGCCAATTCTTCCTCTTGATTGTTAATTTGTTTTACTGATTAACAACTGCACGTAATTGCAGATTACCCGCACATGCACGTAACCATGGCACCAGCTTCTAGTCCGTCCAGCAAAGGTGAAAACCTGCACATGACAGACTGCGTATGTTTATTAACAACTCCTTGGCTTTTCACCTCCATTAACAGCAAAGGTAAAAACCTGCACAATCGAAGTCCTTGGCTTTTCACCTCCATTAACAACTCTAAGGCACAACACATCCTCGCTAACCTGAACCATCGAGTTGGCACCGAATATGCTCCAATAAACACTCTTGTTCTGCAAAACAAGATAGATGGTCGGCACAGACACCCCAAGACGCGTGCTAAACATGTTGTCGGAGCTGAAACAAACGTCAAATGGCGCCACAGAAGCCACCCTCGTGATGTTCCTGGCGGCAGCCTCAGGGATAAAAGCCTCAGTCAATGCGTTGTAGATAGATTTCTCCACAACGGTGTAGGGGTTGACAGTGCTAATCTTAGTCCCGCCAAAATCTTCCTTGCCGGCAAAATCTTCCTCTCGCTCGTGAATTTGCTGTGCGTCGCGTGCTGTAGCAACGTCGGTGACGGGACTGAGGACCAGCTCGGGTTGCTGCTGATGCTCACGTGCTTTCAGAAGGATGCTTTCAGAAGGCTGAAATAAACGAGGGTATTTTTGGAAGGTAAAATGAATTAAAAGGTCACGTGCCATGCACATGACACACTTTCCGTCCAAACAGACAGGCAACTGGACGGAAGGTCGATTTTGTTACACGCTGGCAAGTTCGGGGGGGTCATGTACCAATTTTCATACATTGGGGGGTAAATCGCCACACCGTGGATAAATCAGGGGGGTGAAGTGTAGTTATCCCATTTATTAACTACCATGACAACATGCCTATTTATTGAATAAGAACTTCATTGTATTGTTATAAGTAATTTGTGGAGGCCGAGCCCTTAAAGTAGTCAATTCCTTTTCTTTTTATGTTTTTCTTTTATTTTTCTGTCAATCCCTTTTCTTTTTATGTTTTTCTTTTATTTTTCTCTAATTTTATTTGATAATAACTATGATTCTTACCCTACTTATTGTTGAGTTGCTCTGCCTTTTTTCTATATTTTTATTTGGTATAGTCATCCCCCCCCTCCCCCCCCCCCCCCTATTATTGGGTGGAGGTGAATTGGCTTAAGGGGAAGAGTTTTTGGCAAATATTTATCCCCAAATTTTGCTCTTGGAGTTGGAAAAAACTTCTTAACATGAAGAATGTGGTAAGGAAGTTTATCAGTTTCAAAGTAGGGGTTGGAAGTCAGATCTCTTTATGGTTTGATAATTGGCATCCTTTTGGGCGATTAATTGATAATTGTGATTTTTGGATTGTTTATGACTCTGGGAGTTGCCTTGAAGCTAGAGTGTCGTATGTTATTTGAGAAGGTGATTGGTTTTGGCCTAATGCTAGATCGGATAATCTTGTGGACATACAAAGTAGGCTTTTGGATGTAGCTCTTGGTGGTTCTGATGTGCCTATTTAGAACTCCCGGAGTGGTGTTTACTCTTGTTCGGAAACATGGGAATGTCTTAGGGCTAAGTACTCGGTAGTTCCTTGGAGTAATGTGGTCCGGTTCCCCATGGCCATACCTCGTCATGCTTTTCTGTTGTGGCTTGTCGTCAAGAATGCTCTTGTTACTAAGGACATAATGTGCTATTGGGGGTTTGATGGGAATTCTTTGTGTTGTTTTTGCTACGGGAGCCAGGAATGCATTGAACATCTCTTCTTTCACTGCAACTTTAGTAGGAGAATATGGTGTAATCTTATGGTCTCTTGCTTGGTTCCAGATCCATGTGTAGTCTAGTTGAAAGTTGTAGATTGGAGCATTGGCACTTTGAAAGGAAAAAGTCTGTGGACTTTGTTTGGCTGCTACGGTGTATCACCTTTGGAAACAAAGAAATGATTTGTGTCAGGAGAATACTCCTCGGAGGACTGAGGAAGCTATTGTTGCTCAGATTAAATGGGAAGTTAGGGCAATGCTTATGTTCAAGGGGAAGTTCAAGAAGACTCCTCTTAATGTTAGACTTGTTAGGAATCTGTAAACGTTGTTTGTTTGGTAAATTAGTTGATAGTATTGTTTGAGTTGTTTTCTTCCCGTGGGTTGGGAGAGTGTATCCAGTTGTTACTTGAGAGATTGTATTTAGATTGAGTTTGGTTTATAAAAGTTTTAATTAAAAAAGGGAAAAGTACACCTAACCCCCTCAAACTACCATTCAATTGTCAATGTACCCCATAAACTACCAATTGTGTCAATCTCCCC
Source organism: Alnus rubra (assembly GCA_028654335.1). NCBI lineage: Eukaryota > Viridiplantae > Streptophyta > Magnoliopsida > Fagales > Betulaceae > Alnus > Alnus rubra. Next base: position 252,703 of record JAJPGS010002138.1, on the reverse strand, counting down.
CCTTAAACTACAAGAAAATGTCAATGTCCCTCCTAAGACCAACAAAAAGACAAAAATGACCCTAATTTTTTTGAATAAGGCAAAAATGTCCTCATAAATTCAAAAAAAATTAAAACTAAAACTAAAAAAATAAAATAAAATAAATAAAAAAAATTAAATAAAAAACAAAAAAAATATTTAAAAAAAAGAACAAATTTTTTAATATTTTTTTTTAAAAAAGTAAACAAAAAATAACTGATTTTTTTTTTTTTTTTTAAAAAATCAAATGAAAAAAATAAAAAAGAAAAACCAGTTTTTATTAAATTAAAAAACGAAAAATAACAAATTTTTTTAAAGAAAAAAAACGAAGAAACAAAAAATAACTGAAATTTATTATTATTTTTTTTTAAAAACAAATGAAAAAAAACCAGTTTTTATTAAATTAAAAAAAGAAAATGAACATTTTTTTTAAAGAAAAAAAAAACGAAAAAACAAAAAATAACTGAAATTTATTTATTTATTTTTTAAAAAATAAAACAAATGAAAAGAAAACCAGTTTTTATTTAATTAAAAAAACGAAAAAGAACAATTTTTTTTTAAAAAAAAGGGAAAAAAACTGAAAATTATTATTTAAAAAAAAAATAAAAAACAGTTTTAAATTTTAATTTTTTTTTTGGAATAATTTTTTGTTATTTTATATTTTTTTAATAATTTTTTTTTTAGTTTTTATTTTATTTTAATAATTTTATGAAGGGCATTTTTGTCATTAGGGGGACATTGACATTTTCTGGTAGTTTAAGGGGGGAGATTGACACAATTGGTAGTTTGGGGGGTACATTGACAATGATGTGGTAGTTTGAGGGGGTTACCTGTACTTTTCCCATTAAAAAAAAAAAAAAAAAAAACCGCCCCGGTAAAAAGAGTACCTGTGCTGGAATAGTGCTATCCGTGCACTGGAATAGGAACTCCTACTAAGTGTTGCACCCAAACAGCCTTCTTCCACAAAATAACCCAATCGCACGTCCTTACAAATCACAAAACGAAATTTGCAGCGCCAACGGTTGCTTCCCACGGCTGCACACCGCCACGCTCCTCACTTCGCAGCTCGTCACCGGAGAAGCAGCACTGCAACTCCGCTCAGCCCGTCACCAGCACCCCGGGCAGCATTGCAACACTGCACTACCCAACTACCGGAGTAGCGCCGTTCAACCACCGCACGCGACGACGGCGATTCATTCACGGTTGCTCTAACCGATTCACCCAACTACCGTGAGAACGACGCCCTGCACTGGTAAGTCGCCCACCTTAATCGATCTTTGTTAGGTGACAATATTTACCTTAAAACACTTAGGTTCATAACAATCCTCACCGCCCGAACGAGTGCTCTGATACCAGATGGTAAGAACCGTAGTTCTTATCAACTAAAATCATAGAAAAACGAAAGAAAACATAAAAAGAAAAGGGATTAACCACTTCGGGGGGTTCGGCCTCCACAACTTACTTATAGCAATTGTCTGAAATTTCTATTCGGTAAGTTAGCCATACGGCATCTACACTTACTATATAGATGAAGATTAATCCTAACCTAGTAAGGAAAGGATTTATTAATCTAATATCTTAATAATAATACTAATTTGAGGGTTCCTAACATTATGTTCCAGTTAAAATTTGGAGACTATTTGGAATTTTCAATGCTAAAGAAGAGCAAAATGGAGGTCTGCGGAAAACGTTCATGGAGGTGAGTTATAATTTCGATTGGCTTCAGGTGTTTGATTGCTAAGAAAAAGTATTGCAATTTTTGAGTCTCAAAGCGTGCCTAGCAAAGCTATTTTTGCTTAGTGAAACTGAAACAGGGAAGTGATTGGACTCAACTATAAAAGATTGCCAAATTACGTCAACTTTAAAATATTACCAGCTTCTCATGTTTAATAAAATGTTTTTTGTTTATGATTCTGTTTGATAGTTTGGAAGGTTGTGATAGCAATGCACTAATCTTGCCGGATAAGAAAAGGAACAAAAAGAAAGGCATGGATAAGGTATACACAACAAGCTGATTAATTTTTTACTTACATTTTTTAAATTCCCGTGTTGGTTTTATTGAAAGTTTACAATTGCGCTTGTACAGGAACCTGAAATGGTTAAATTAGATAAGAAACAGAAGCTGAGCAAATCTCAAAAAAGAAAGCTGAAGAAGTTGGAGGTGCTTGCGTGTATAATTGTGGCTTCTGTTACATTCTTGTGTATAGTAGATTGAAATTGACTTCATTTTTGGTTGTGCAGGAGGAGAAGGAGAAAGCACTTTTGCTGGCAAAAAGCATCGAGACCTTGGAGTATGTCATTGTGTTTTCCTGAATTGATTTCTAGTTTAATTTATTTCTATTAGAGAAACTCATGGAATTTTTACAAATGCCTTAAAATCTATACTTTCAGGAAATACAAGCTTCCAGAGGATGCATTTTCGCTTCTGCACTCTTCACGAGATATTGGCCGTGTTAGTATTGTTAAATCAGTTTTATCTTTAGTTGTTATGGTGAAACTCTTTTTTGGTGTTTTTTAATCTTAATTTACTATCTTAGTGTAGGCTGAAACTATGAAAAATGCTATTTCTTTAATGTTATAGTGACATCACGTGGAATTGTATTTACTTGATGGTATTATATCAATATAGGCTGAAACCATGAAGGAAAAACGTAGGAGGGCTGTACTAGTTTCTAAGGCTGGATTAGAAGTTCCAGACAGTGACCAGCCTTTTGAGAGAAAGGGTAATGATATGGCTGATGGCGGAACTGAAGCTGAGATGGACAATATTCCCTCAAGTCCAGATTTCGACGAGGATGATTCATTGCAACCAATTATACGAGAAAGAGAAGCCCTGAAGAATGCATCTGAGATAGACAAAATTGCTTCAAGGCAGGATTTCAAGAAGGATGATTCGTTGCATCCAATGATACTGGAAAGAGAAACCGCGAAGAATGCGTCTGTTTCTTTTGACTCCTCAAAAGGGGCAGCATGTGGCAATGCAATAAATGGATCCGTATGTCTAATACTGTACTCTTTTCTTTCCACTAGACAACCAAGGCAAAGGACATATGTGTGTCCTAGAGTTTTAGCTAGTGTATATGAACATAGAACTATTCATTCCTATGGACAGTTTCACACAGTTTATGATCTAGTATTGTTTCTTAATATTGAACTTTTCAACTCAGCTCAATCCAACCTAGCCTTGAAACCATCTGATTTGAGTTAGCTCCATGAATCCTTTGTATCAAACATTTACTTTAAATAATTATATGTGGTGTGCCATAGTTGTTATATATCTTTTAGTTTTAGCTTCCATCTTACAATCTTTAGCTTTTCAAAAAGCATGACATATATTATGAATTCTGAACATGTCATATGACGCTAAAGGTTACTGCTCTTAATTTATTGTAAAAGGATTTTACCACATCTTGAGCACTTGTAAAACTACCAACAAGCTAATATATGGAGGGCAGAGGTTCAATTATATATGGGGTAGGTAAGAGAAACTAAGGGAGTCTTTGAAAAGAAGTTATCTAATTTTTCGATACTTTAAGATGATAATCTAAATGGAAGTTTAAAAATAATTTATTATTATTATAAAATGTCAACAAAATAAGTTATGTTTTGCCATTACAGTTTGTATTGTTTGCATTTTACATCTGATTGTATACCAGAATTCAATCAAGAGGCAATACATGCAGAGTTATGTATCATTTTTTATGTGAATTATACAATGTCATGTTTAACAGAATATGGGAACTACAATTCTGTCTGTTGACAGTGTCATGTATGACAGAATAATAAGAACTAAAATTCTGTCTGTTCATTTCTGTATATGTTATTGTTGACTAATAGGAGACTGGGCATTTGGCATGTGACAGGGTAAGGCAGATGAGAGCCAAAAGGTTGATTACAGCAGGACAATCAACCTACAAGGTTTAACTGCACAGGGACCTCTGACTGCCCCAACTGTAGTGCATGTATCTAGGCCAATTGAGGTTCAGAATACAAGGAAGGATCTTCCGATAGTCATGATGGAGCAGGAGATAATGGAAGCTATAAATGACAATACCACTGTTATCATATGTGGAGAGACTGGGTGTGGTAAAACCACTCAAGTTCCTCAGGTGGGTTTTGCTTAATGCTTGATTATTGTATACCGCCTGAATATAAACTAAATTTTCCCCTTGAGTCACTATCCTGACTCTGCATTTTGGTTGACATTGTTCAGTTTCTTTATGAAGCTGGCTTTGGTTCAAGCCAGTCCGGTATTAAAAGAGGCATTATTGGTGTTACTCAACCACGTCGTGTTGCTGTCCTTGCCACTGCCAAGCGAGTGGCATATGAGCTTGGTTTCCATCTTGGTAAAGAGGTTGGGTTTCAAGTTAGGTATGACAAGCGGATTGGAGAGAGTTGCTCAATCAAGTTCATGACTGATGGAATTTTACTACGAGAAGTTCAGGTTTTGCTTCCCTGACTATACATTCTTCTTGTAGTTATGAAGTGAACAACCATGCATACAAATGATCAATTTTGACAATACGTATACATGTTTAGGTTCCTGTACAAGTTGGATAAGTTGATGTGTGTGTGTGTGTATTTCATTGTCTGTTGTGTGTGGGTGTACGTGGATATATTAAATTTCTGTTAAAATGTACTTTCATTGTATGTTGGGGCTTCTCAAATATTCAGATTATGTTGGTAGGTTTCTTGCATATGTTGATGGGGTTTAGATTTTTCTCCTTTGTATGGATCCATTGGTTAAGATAATTTACAAGAAAAAGAAATAAACAGATGAGTGAGAGAATTTTAAGTAATGCTACTAATTGCTATGCTGATAAGGTTTAGACTTTGTGTTCACAGCGGTGATGGCTGATAAGTTGGTAAAATTTTAAGTAATGCTAAGAATTGATTCTTTATTGTAATGGAGTTTTGTTATTTAAATCCTAAGCTTTTACTTTGTTGGGGAAGGATTTTTTTAGAATTGTAGTATTTGTATGCTTTTCAGCATTATGCATTAGATATTGATAGTTCGGCGTTTGGACTAGGGACCAAAGCCTCATTTAGTTTGTTTTTCACTATTTAGCTTTATACATGAATTTCTTCTTTGTGCTCTGGCATCTGTTAGTATGCCATGGTTTGCTTGTGTGTTTTACATCAGGTATGTTCAGTTTAAAATGAGTTGTCCTCTTTTGAACGTAGTTGAGCGCAAACCTTTTTGCTGCAGAATGATTTTTTGTTGAAGCGTTATTCTGTCATAGTTCTCGATGAGGCTCATGAGAGAAGCTTGAACACAGACATACTAATTGGAATGCTTTCACGTATAATTAGAATTCGCCAGGTATACTTACTATTCCACAATCCAAAATCAAATCTAATGGCTCATCTATCTTTTCTCCTTACAGAAGCTCTTGTGCTTGATGACAGGATGAACATGAGAAGCAGCAACAAATTTTGCATTCAGGACAAAGTGTAAGTACAGAAGATATGATATCTCCGTTAAAACTTGTGCTGATGAGTGCCACCTTGCGAGTGGAAGACTTTATTTCTGGGAGAAGGATATTTCATGATCCTCCACCTGTTATAGAAGTTCCCACTAGACAGTATCCGGTGACTGTACACTTCTCAAAGAAAACAGAGATTGTGGATTATATCGGCCAAGCATTTAAAAAGGTTCTGGCAATTCACAAGAGGTTGCCACATGGGGGCATACTTGTCTTTGTCACTGGCCAGAGGGAAGTACAACACTTATGTCGGAAGCTACGTAAAGCTTCAAAGGAGTTGATTATGAAAACATTGAAGGGGAATGCTGGGAATGATGAGACTGCAGTCTCAGAAACTAATTTTGTTGAGGATGGAAATATGGAGATAAATGAAGCATTTGATGTTTATGGGAATTCAGTTGACCAGTATACTGACAGATTCAGCTCTTATGAGGAAGACGAGGGCGATATGGATGAGGAAGATTCGGATGTTTCATACAATTCAGAGACAGAGAGTGAACTAGAAATTGATGTTGATGATGGGGATCCATTGCATCAGACATCCCAAGAGGATGATCGCAATCTTGTAGATGTTTTAGGGGAGGATGGGAGCCTTGCTTCACTAAAGACTGCTTTTGAAGCTTTGGCTGGAAAATCTGCATTAAATTCTATTTCTGATTACAAACAGGCTCTTCCTGTTAGCCCTGAAGGATGCTTAGACCAATCCAATGCTAGCACAGGGAAGAAAAAGGGAGGCGAAAATGATTTCTGTGCTGGTAAATTGTATGTTTTGCCTCTTTACGCCAAGCTGTCTGCTGCAGACCAGCTTCGTGTTTTTAAAGAAGTCAAGGAAGGAGAGCGTCTTGTTGTCATTGCCACTAATGTGGCTGAAACCTCTATAACTATTCCTGGCATAAAGTATGTTGTTGATACTGGGAGAGAGAAGGTGAAGACCTACAACTCCTCCAATGGCATGGAAACATACGAAGTACAGTGGATAAGTAAGGCATCGGCTGCTCAACGTGCTGGCAGGGCTGGAAGAACTGGGCCTGGACACTGTTACCGTCTATACTCTTCTGCAGTTTTTAGTAATATACTTATTGACTTTTCTCTTGCTGAAATATCTAAAATGCCTGTTGACGGCATCGTCCTTCTCATGAAATCAATGCGTATTGATAAGGTTGGTTTAATGTGTTTGTCAGTGCTTGATCTACCTTTTTCTAAAATCTTGCACGACATGTCTTTCTATATCCACATTTGGTCAGATAACATGTGTTGAGGTTTGATTTTGCTGGACAAAAGTAGACCTACACTGGCAAAATCTCGTGTATGAGAATTCAACTTGATGATTTACACAAACATGTTTTTGGGGTGGGGTTTTTATTCTTCCTCTGCTTTTCCCCAACTGTACATAAATTTCATCAATATCATGACTGATTTGTATAATTCGGTCAGATATTGGTGTTGGACTTTGTTGAGTTGTGAATCTTATTTTCTATGCATGACTTATCGCCAGTGTTGTGTTCATGGTTTTGAGCTGCTGCTACTTGGTCCATAGGCAGTAACCACTACTTGTTTCGTTCATATGTAAGCCTTTTCAGTTGATACTGTCACCAAATTAGTATATAGTTTGTGGAAGTTTCGGGTGGTTTAGTAATTCAGGGACTACCTGATCTAACTTCTATTTTTACTCCGAGATTTGGTGATTTGTTTGTTTTGATAATTTGTCTTTTTGTTTTATGCCAGGTTCAAAACTTTCCATTTCCAACTCCTCCCAAGACCACTGCATTGGTTGAAGCAGAGCATTGCTTGAAGGCTCTTGAAGCACTTGATAGCAATGGAAAATTGACACCGTTGGGGAAAGCCATGGCTCGTTTTCCCATGAGTCCACGCCACTCCAGGATGCTCCTTACTGTTATCCAGACTATGAGGATGGTGAAAAGTTACACCCGCTCAAATCTAGTCCTGGGATATGCGGTTGCAGCAGCTGCTGCTTTGAGTTTGTCAAATCCTTTTGTCATGCAGTTTGAAGGAAGTCACGTAAATAAAGATGACTTAGAGCAGGATGAGAAATCTGGTACCCTAGAGAATGAGGAAGTCATTGACAAGCAAGAAAAATTGAGGAGAAAGAAACTGAAAGAAACTGCAAGAGTGTCCCGTGCAAAATTTTCTAACCCTAGCAGTGATGCTCTGACCATAGCATATGCTCTGCAATGTTTTGAACTTTCCGGAAGCCCGGTGGAATTCTGCAATGACAATGCATTGCACTTGAAAACCATGGAGGAAATGTCCAATCTGCGAAGGCAGCTTCTTCAACTGGTTTTTGAAAAAGGCCTTTGTGGTACCGAGCAGGATTACTCATGGACTCATGGAACTCTAGACAATGTTGAACATGCTTGGAAGAGGGTTTCCTCCAATAATCCCCCTCTTTTACTGAATGAGGAAGAGCTCTTGGGCCAAGCTATCTGTGCTGGATGGGCAGATAGGATTGCCAAACGCATTAGAGGAGTTTCAGGACTGTCAGAAGGAGACAGAAAAGTACATGCCGTTCGGTATCAAGCTTGCATGGTAAAAGAAACTGTGTTCCTCCATCGTTGGTCATCTGTTTCTCGTTCAGCCCCTGAGTTCTTGGTTTACAGTGAATTGCTACAGACAAAACGACCATACATGCATGGTGTGACAAGTGTGAAATCAGAGTGGCTTGTTAAATATGCCAAGTCTTTGTGCACCTTCTCCTCAGCCCTTACAGAACCCAAACCTTTTTATGAGCCTCAAAGTGACCAAGTATTCTGTTACGTCATTCCTAATTTTGGGCCTCATTTATGGGAACTTCCCTTGCATAGTTTGCCAATCTCAAATGATGTGCAACGAGTAGCAGTGTTTGCTTATGCATTGCTTGAAGGAAAAGTGTTACCATGCTTAAGATCTGTTCGTAAGCTTATGGCAGCCCCTCCTAGTTGCATTTTGAGGCCAGAGGCGTCAGGTCAAAAAAGGGTCGGAAATCTTTTGACCAAGTTAAAGACCAAATTTATTGATAGCTGCACAATGTTAAGGGAGGTCTGGATGGAGAACCCTATGGAACTGCATTCAGAAATTCTGGGCTGGTTTCAGGAGAGTTTCCACAGGCACTTTGAAGTGCTTTGGTCACAAATGCATAGTGAAATTCTTTTAGAACCTCAAGAACGCTTTACCAAAAGGGAAAGAGCTAAAAAAAAGCAGTCTTTCTGTGTAAAAGCTGGACTAGAGATATTATGATTATTTATTGTTGGCTGGTACATCTGAAAGAGCTTGACTGAAGTCTGAACTGAGAAAGGGATAGAAGATCTGTACATTCGAGACCTATTGACAAAAACTTCATTGCAGTTGATGATATTAGTGGAGTCAGGTAGTCTTATAAACTCATTTTGTCTTCTTTTAATTCAAATGATTAAAAAAAAGGTAAAAAAATCTTTGACACTTCCTTAATTGTTAAATTTCTTGCTGTTTACATTGAACTTTGTAGAAAATAGACATTTACAAGACAGGTAACTTTTTATGTAACCAAGACTGTCTTTAAGTTTTCATACTTATTTTATTATTTATGCTATGTTGGATTCAGGCTATTATGATGAGTTTTTTTTTTTTTTTTTTTCTTTTTTGTCAAAAAAATTATATTAGCTGTTTAATTTTGGGCCTTCAATTTTAAAATTTCTGCCTTCTAGTTTAAATCTTGTTATCTTGACTTTAAACCAACCCAGGAAAAATAGTAAGACTGCTGCTTAGAGACAGTTTCTCATAATGAGTTTTTCGTGTATTTTTTTTGGTTTTTGGGTCTATATATGATATGAGGTAATTGAAACTCGATCAGAATTATGGTATCCTATATGTATTTTCTCTGAAGATATCCTATCTAGTTAATAATTTTTAGAGATTGTTTATATTGTATTTGCTACTTTCTTTGATTTCAGTTCCTTGATGATCATACAAAAGATTTCTATGATCCATTTTGTTTGTTAGCTGATTTGTGCTTTTCATGTACCACTGTTGCCTGTGGGGCTTTACAATGTCATCTTCTTCCCCTTGCTTCTAGTGTTGAATTGCATTGACCACATGATATCTTGTCAAACATTTATAGGGTACATATGGACAACTTGTGTATATGGGAGACTAAAAACTTCATGAAATGGAGTCACTGTACTTATCAAAAAAAAGAAATGGAGTCACTGCAGAAAATGTAGGATGGCTAAAAACTAATGCGGCTCTATCTTTTTACATCTTGAAATAGTTTCTCAATGTGCTGGGAATTCGTACTCAATTTACATGCAATGACGATTGTTGAAGACTAGTTCTCTATTCGGCCCGTCTCAAACAAAATGAGAAGAAAGGAGAGGCATATTGACTGCATTATAAACTTGATGATTCCCACCAAGAATTTGATCTCCAGGTCATGGTAACTAGAGCACTACTAACCAGGTTGCTGAGGCTGGCTATTTGTGGGAGCTAGGACTTCAGTTGAAGCCTTAGAAGCAAGCAAGCACAGGGATTTACTTGATCGATGGAGCCAGTTCGGATCTACCAAAGAAATTTTTTGAGTTAAGAGTGAAGATCCGCATGTCAGCCAGTGTTAGCCAGTTGGGGCTTTTACCCCTTCTTTCTATATTCCAGGGATATAGGCGGCTGCCCTTCTTTCTATATTCCAGGGATATAGGCGGCTGAAACATACTGTAGTCTCCTGTTTATCTCTAGATTCACTGAAAAGCTGAGTTTTAGTTAAACTTTGCCATGTTTTTACTGGTGAATTTATCTTGCTTTACGAATGTATGTATTGTGGCCATTATAACTTCATTTTGTTTTATCAGTTTGATTCTTTAACTGCATTCTCAGCCATTAATGTCTTTTCGCACTTTACAGATGGGGTGGAAGATTCTTGATACTTATCGCTCTTCTTGTTCAATCATTGGTAAAATGATCGGGATGTCCTGTAATTGGCTACTTGAATTGCAGCCAATTCGGATAGCCCATTGAGAGAGAGAGGGCCATGATGGGTCCATTTGTCTAAATAGGTGAGCTCTACACCTTGAGCTGTTTAGACGCCTGCCAAGATAGGTGGCCTTATCAAACTCTTAAAATCTTATTTACGAGTTGCAATTGTCTATGTGTATCTAGTAATGTAATTAGCTGCCCGAATTGGTTGCAATTCAGGCTACTCATTGAGAGACGGCCATGATGGGTCTGTGTCCAAATAGGTAGACCATATACTTTGAGCTGTCCAAACACCTATTTAGATAAGTAATCTCAAGACAATTAAGTATTCAGACAAGTAGGTTTCATTGGAGTTTTGGTAATGTAATTAGCTGCTCGAAGTGGTTTCAATTCAGACTATTTCATTGAGAGACTACCATGATGGGTTTGGATCTAAATAGGTAGACCATATCTCTTGAGCTGTCCAAACATCTATTCAGACAAGTAGTCTTAAGAAAAGTAGGTATTTAGACAAGTAATCTTAAGACAAGTAAGTTTCATTGGAGTACTCCTTTATTCACGATCGGGCAGGCTCCAATATTGGGCACGTCTAGTAAGTAGTAATGTTCCAATTGATTAAACAAAACCTTTATCTAGAGGAAATTTTTGGAGTAAACATCACGCTTGAGGGTCTGTTATATTTGTTTCGGTGATGTGATGCGTGTGACAAAAGTATTGCCACCATTCTCCAAATGCAATGGACCTGCCCCTTTTCCTTTCTATTTTCTATTTGACAGATTGGATAGCAAATACGTTAGGTTTGATTAGTGTCGTCCTGCGAAATTTTTGTCAAACGGCTATATTTTTGTTTTTTTTTTTTTTTATAGGACTCTCACATCACAAAGGAGTCACCGAAAGAAAGAAAGAAGTAAATATTTACTTTTTCCTTTTGGTGAAAGAGATGAATAATAGAGTGAGATTATTCGATAATCAAGGGTTAATTTAACAACACTGAAAATTTATCACCTTTCAGGATTTGGAGAGTAGAACCTAAATTAATTAGGAGAAGTCTGCTGCTAAAGCCAAGTGTTAATATATATGCATGCATACATTGTAATGAAGATTTTGAACATATATATGCATGCATACATACATACGGGATAAGATTTTGAAACAAACAAGAACTATATGTACATGTAATGAAGCCCAAATAATAAACAATAATTTTTTATTGAAATTTTTACTGCAAATCCGAATCCGATTCTATATGTTAAAACATTGGACATTCTTTGTTTCTTTTCATGAATTACACAATTATTATTATTATTATTATTATTATTTTTTGAATAAATGTCACGAAACATGAAATGCTAAATTAATGGGAGCATGCATGGGATCGAGATTCTTTTTGTTTTCTTTAATTTGAGTTGTTCATTTTAAATTAATTGAAAATAAAATACAAATTTCTTTTACATGGTAGATGACTAGATGTTGCCTCGGTCGTTTGTTTAACAAAAATTGAGAAATGATTTTTTTACATCACATTATCCTATATCAATCTTACACTAAGACACATAGAGTATGAGATCAATGCATGTAGGTTCCATATACGTGGGTCCCACACCCAATATGTCTTGGTGTAAAATTAATATAAAGTAATGTGATATAGAAATAACATCCCAACCAAATTAGAGTTATTCCACCATAAAATATTGCACATAATTTCAATTCTAGATACGGATTACGGAAGTATTTTGATTTTTTTTATTTCTTTTTTTTGGAATTTTATTGTCACCCCACTACCTAATTAGGTAACTGGGTTTTGCCCCACTCACACGTATAAGCTCCCTGCACAATTTGTGCATGATCTGTTGTGCAGGAATCAGTCGAGAAATATGTAATTTAAGGTCTTTTGGGATCCAAGGGACAAACGTCTCCAACAACCTAGTCAGTAGTCAGTCTACGCACGTGCGAGACTCCCTTTGTGTATTTTCTCTTGTACGTGATGCTTTCTCTCCCCTTCGCTTTACTCATTTTCCACACTTCTTTCCACTGCCTCTCTTCCATGAAGCAGTTCCACTCAGTTTATGGAACCCCCACATAAATGGACGTTTCAGATCACATGCTCAGAGCTCTGCAATTAATCCCTGGCCGTCCTTTTTTTCTTCCTTAGCTTGGTAATAGTGATATTCTTTTTGTGTTCTTTTCCTTTAGTTTTGGAAACTTGGGTTTGTTGTATATATTTTAAGGAAAAGTTGCGAGTTGATTTTTGACTTCTTGGGCTCTGTCTATTTTGATAGATAATGTTACTAAAGAAAAATATTTCTGGATGATTATTTAGAATTGGTGTGAGTGTGAGTAAATAAATATTCCATCTGAAGGTGATTGAAGAGACTTGATAAAAATTACCCAGAACTTGTTATGAATAATGGGTTCTCTGGTATTACTTTTGTGGAACTGTTTCCTGTTGAAACAAGTGAAGCCTTAAGTTGAGTGTTTAAAATTGTGAGAATCTTAATAACGTTATTCAGCATCATCACTTTGTGGAAACACCTTTAAAAGAAAAACCTTTTTGGAAACACTAGTGTTGGTGCAAATTATTGGTAGACAGAATGTCTGATTATATGGGGAGAAGAAGAGAAATTACAAGTTGTTTGATGGACTTTTTCTGACTGCAATAGGTTTACTACAAAGAAAGAAAGTATGCTTTCATTTTTTATAAAGGTGTCTTTGGAAATCCCTTAGAAATTGTTTGGTCCATGATCTTTCAACACTGCATTTGAAGTTTCAAGTTTGTTGTACAACTTGGGCCCGTCTAAATGGGTGGTAGTCATCACCACACTTGATGTAATTGGATCACTTTGTTGAAATATCTTGTGCAGTTTTACCAATTCAGTTTTCTACTCATACGATGGCGGTTGTCAGTTTCTATGTGGTCCCGTAATGATGTTGAATTTGCACGTATAATCTTGAAGAAACCACAACTTTGTGATTGAATTTCTGCCTGTCAAACAAACCATAAATGAACCACCCCTTAGCTTTCATTTCTTCTCTGTGAGCTCATATTGTTTAATGGTTTATCCTTATAATATATTCCTTGAAATTCTCAGATTTGCTGAGAGAGTTATTGGATAATGGTGTCCTGGGATTGCGTTGACCCGCAATGTCCCCATGATGAACTCCTGGTTAAATATCAGTACATATCAGACTTCTTAATTGCCGTTGCGTATTTCTCCATACCCCTGGAGCTTATATATTTTGTTCAAAAATCTGCATTCTTCCCATATAAATGGGTGCTTATGCAGTTCGGTGCTTTTATTGTTCTCTGTGGAGCTACCCACTTCATAAACTTGTGGACCTTCTCTTTCCACTCTAAAGCTGTTGCTATGGTGATGGCAGTTGCAAAGATTGCTTGTGCTATTGTATCATGTGCAACTGCATTAATGCTTGTTCACATTATTCCTGATCTGTTGAGTGTCAAAACTCGGGAACTACTTCTGAAAAACAAGGCTGATGAGCTTGACCGGGAGATGGGGCTTATTCTTACACAAGAAGAAACTGGAAGGCATGTTAGGATGTTGACTCACGAAATCAGAAACACGCTCGACAGACATACTATATTGAGAACCACACTTGTTGAGTTGGGTAGGACTTTAGGCCTGGAGGAATGTGCATTGTGGATGCCATCACGAACTGGCATGAATCTGGAACTTTCTCATACTCTAAACTACCAAATGCAAGTTGGGTCTACTGTTCCACTAAACCTACCCATAGTCAATGAAGTTTTCAATAGTGCTCGAGCAGTGCGTATACCATACACATGCCCACTGGCTAGGATCAGACATCTTGTGGGAAGATATGTGCCACCTGAGGTTGTTGCTGTGCGAGTACCTCTTTTACATCTCTCAAATTTCCAGATTAATGATTGGCCTGATCTCTCTGCTAAAAGCTACGCAATCATGGTTTTGATTTTTCCTACAGATGGTGCTAGAAAATGGCGAGACCATGAATTGGAACTTATTGATGTTGTCGCAGACCAGGTTTTATTTTTTATTTTATTTTATTTTGTGATTTACTTGCTCTATATCATTAGCTGCGTTATAAATGTCATATATATCATTCTTATTGTCTCCTTAGATACTCCATACTTGTTCATGTTCTTCAATGTTCAATTTATCCTTAATGCTCATACAGGTAGCTGTTGCTCTTTCACATGCTGCTATTCTGGAAGAGTCTATGCGGGCCCGTGATCAGCTTATGGAGCAAAATGTTGCTTTAGATTTAGCTCGACGTGAGGCAGAGAAGGCTATCCATGCTCGCAATGATTTCTTTGCTGTCATGAACCATGAAATGAGAACACCAATGCACGCAATTATTGCATTGTCTTCACTTCTTTTAGAGACTGAGCTAACTCCAGAACGAAGGGTTATGATAGAGACAATACTGAAGAGTAGCAACCTTTTGGCAACACTTATTAATGATGTTCTAGATCTTTCTAGACTTGAAGATGGGAGCCTAGAATTAGAAATTGGAAAATTCAACCTCCATGTGATTTTCCGAGAGGTCGATATCCCAGTGTATATTCTCAAATGGAATTAAAAATTATCTTGATCTGCTGCATCATTTACTTATATGATGTTATCTGTCTTAAATTTGTAGGTCACGAATTTGATAAAGCCTGTCGCATGTGTGAAGAAGCTATCCATGACTTTGCTTCTGGCCCCAGATCTACCTAAATGTGTTGTAGGTGATGAGAAACGGCTTATGCAAACAATTTTAAATGTTGCAAGTAACGCTGTGAAGTTCACGAAGGAGGGATATGTTTCAATTATAGCATCTGTTGCAAAACCAGAGTCTTTAAGAGATTGGCGATACCCTGAATTTTATCCAGTGCCAAATGATGGCCACTTCTTCCTTCTAGTACAGGTTGATAAATACTGCATCTGACCTTCATTTTTCTTATTTTTACAGACTAGTACATTTGCGCGGTTTAAGGCATTCCTTGTTATGTTGTGGACAAGTGAAGTTTTGGTGATTTGGGCAATCCTTTGAACTTAGGTCTATTATCTCATGTGACCTAGTGCTTTACTTTCATATTTAGGTCGTCATGTAGGATATCCATGTCAGCTTCTATTGCTAGATGCCTGGATATGAGCTACTAATGCATTATCTGCCTAATTTTTCCTCGTGTTATAGTTACTGTATACAATCTTGTTTATTATCAACCTTAACATCGCTGTTTCTGCAGGTTAAGGATTCTGGCTGTGGCATTCTCCCACAGGATCTTCCACATCTTTTTACCAAATTTTCTGAGTCTCAAAGTGGAATCAGTCGAAAGAATGGTGGCACAGGACTTGGACTTGCCATTTGTAAACGGTAGATTCAGAAAATTCAGACTTTACACTAGAAATCTAGAATACACTGCATGGAGAATTTCTGGTTTTTCCATCCTAGTAGTTTTTTTGACCATTCTATGCGAGTATGGAATGTTTTGAAAGATAGTTCCCACCATAGCTGTTGGCACTGCCCTTTTTTCTTTGGCCATTACTGAGTCGCACTATCTTTTCTGGGAAGATGTTGACCAACTGAGTTGCAACAAATTGGGTTGCACTTCCGTAGTAGTCTTGTTCATAGCTTATTCATTGTTGCTTAACTTCCAAATCTTGATGAAATGACTTATCTTTTCAATCGATTGAATCAGTTTTGTACACCTCATGGGAGGCGTCATTTGGATTGAGAGCGAGGGCCTTGATAAAGGGAGCACTGCCTCATTCATTGTCAAACTTGGTATTTGTGACAACCCAAATGATTCATCGGTGCACCCGGTCGCACCCCGAGGTCGTGCTCACAACGGCAGCGGAGATCTCCCCGGACACAAACTTGTATTTAGAGATATTGATGATGTAGCTTCATCAAGTTCCCGTTACCAAAGAAGTCTTTAGATGCTAATGGATGCATATTTTATTGCATCATATGACTCAGCCAATTATGAGGCATTATTTTTTCCTTCTTTTGATAGTGATTTGAGGTTCAAAGTGATAGTGTTGATGGAATTAATCTCAAATAGGCTAGATGTAGTTCTTGCTCTGAAATTAATTTTGCAAGGTCTCTTAACTTGCAACCCAAGAATAGGATCATATCATAATTACATGTTTTCCTTGGAGATCTTATATGCTCTTATTGATGTTGAGATTTGAATTGGTATTGTATATGAAGGCCAAGTCAAGAAATCATCAATGACTTATTCCAATACTGTTTAGTACGAGGGTTTGTCTGTAATTTACCCCAATTAGGACAATTTTCCCACACGACAATTCTTGTCCAATTTAAAAGATAGAGGGTATAGGAATTTAAAAAATAATACCTTTAATCATAACTCATTAGACATACTTTCTTAATTTTATTTAATTTAATTTTTAAAATAAAATATCAGCAACAATCATCCATTTGTTTCATGGGCCAAGTTTTTCTCTAAATTAAGTAGGAGAAAATTCTTTCAAACTAATTTATTAAATTGACATTTGCTCTTAGGGCATGTAATTCTCATATGAATTTTTAAATATGCAAATGAAAATTATGTATTTTATTAAAAATACATGTGAGAATCATATGATTTAAACTGTGTTTTAAGTGTTAAGGTATTGAACAGAGGACAATGATCCTTTTTATTTTATGGTTAAAATTTTTATTTTATTTTATTTAACGGTAAACTTGATGCTGCATAATTAAAATTTTGTCGCATCATTTTAAATTTTAAAATAATATAACATTATATATAACGTTAAAAGAAATAAAATAAACTCTTGGTTCCTTGACCATAAATTGGTTGAAATGGAGGGATCCTAGTCCTAGAAGTAAAGCCCAATTGTAATGAAGAAACTTTTGGAAGCCCAAATTTATTGCTTAAACCATGACACGTGTAAGAATCTCTCACCGTTCATATATAAATCCAGCCCAAAAGGCCCAATAATAGCGAACCCGAGGCTTCACAAACCCTAGGGCTAATCGCATTTCTGTGGCGGATATATAAGGTCTCGCATTCGCTAACTTTCATCCTCTCTGCCGTAGCAGCAACCACTAAGCGAGAGAGAGAGAGAGAGATGGTTTCACTGAAGCTCCAGAAGCGGCTCTCCGCCAGCGTGCTCAAGTGTGGCCGAGGCAAGGTGTGGATCGACCCAAATGAAGTCAACGAAATCTCCATGGCCAACTCTCGTACGCTCTCTCTCTCGCTTTCTCTCATTCATTTCTTTCTGCCTTTCTAAGTTTTTGAGATCTGTTTTACTATTTGGATCGCTTTGTTTTTAAATTTACTTGTTCGGGTTTTGTTTGGTTGCCGAGAAATCGTGTGCGTAAGAAAATAAATGATCAGATTTTAGAATGTTGGTATATATTGCAGCTTTTGTAGTTGCTGGTTTTTTTTAAAAAAATTATGAGTTTTATGTTATTTTTGTATGCTTTTTTGTCAGCGGTAAAAGCGTAGCGTTAGGGTCTGAATCCGATGGTTTTTTTTTTCTTTTTCTGTTTCCTTCTATTTTTTATCTGAGCTATGGTTTTAGTTCACCGTTGGGGATTTGTATGATTTGCTTTTGTTCAGTTAAATGTGAGCTGGAAGTTGAGGTTCCTGATTGATCGTAAAGGATAATTTGATTAATTGGTCTGTATGATTTGCTTTTGTAGTTGCTAGTTTTAAAAAAAAAAATTCTGATTTTTATGTTATTTTTATATGCTTTTTCTCAGCGGTAAAAGCGTAGTGTTAGGGTCCGAATCTGATAGGTTTTCTTTTTCTTTTTCGTTTTATTTTTTATCTGAGCTAGGGTTTTAGTTCACCGTTGGGGTTTTGTATGATTTGCTTTTGTTCAGTTAAATGTGAGCTGGAGTTGAGGTTCCTGATTGATCGTAAAGGATAATTTGATTAATTGGTTTATTTAAAATGATAGTAATTTTGCGTTCTACGGTTTTGCTACAGAAATTCTATTCTTTAGTTTCACAGAAAAGTTTGGGCTTGATTGACTCTGGTTTTTTTTCCTTTTCTGGGTTTCGTCGGATCTTGTTATTATCAGAACTTGATGTTGTGTAGTTGTGCCTTTTTTATGCTTTTTAGAATACTATGGCAATTGTAAACTGTTTCTAGTATTTCGTATATTAGATTATGTTTCTATGTGCCACTAGGCTTCACCAATATCGAAATTGAGAAGTGTTGAATGTTTGATGGACGAATCAGAATAATATTATTAAACATTCAGTACTAAATGTTGTATCCGGTATTTCATCATTTGGGTTTTTTTGTTTTGTTTGGTTATTAACGTTTGTGGATTACTGAATGCAGGCCAAAATATAAGAAAGCTGGTTAAGGATGGCTTCATCATCAGGAAGCCGACCAAGATTCACTCGCGTTCTCGTGCTCGCCGCATGAAGGAGGCCAAGAGGAAGGGACGCCATTCTGGATATGGTATTTCCTCAACTCTCGAGAAATATAGAAATCCGGTTTCAAGTGAAATGAATTCTGAATTCAGGTTTTAGATGAATTGTTACATATTGCAACAAATTCTCCTATATTTCTAGGTGGAATGGTATGCTTTATTGACACCTGACATTTGCACCACCTTCATGCATGTACACACATATACATGTAGTTGGTCAAGATGTTGTTTAGCTGCTGATCAATTAGTGAAGTGTATTGGTGAATAAATCATCTATACTTCTTTGAGAAAACTGAAATGGTAGAATTGTTATGCCTCTTTGGGAAACATTATTATCATCTTTTTCTTCATGCTGCCAATCAGGCACAAAATGGTTAGGGATTTGGTTGCGGTCAAAAGAGCAGATGTTAGTGGACATTTTGTAAAACTGAGTTCTAATTGCTTTCAGGTAAACGTAAGGGTACAAGGGAGGCAAGGCTTCCAACCAAAATTCTATGGATGAGGAGGATGCGTGTGCTCAGGCGCTTGCTCCGCAAGTATAGGGAGTCGAAGAAAATTGACAAGCATATGTACCATGATATGTACATGAAGGTAAAGGGTAATGTTTTCAAGAACAAGAGAGTTCTAATGGAGAGCATCCACAAGTCTAAGGCCGAGAAGGCAAGAGAGAAGACCTTGTCTGATCAGTTTGAGGCGAAGCGGGCAAAGAACAAGGCCAGCAGGGAGAGGAAATTTGCTAGAAGAGAGGAGCGCTTGGCCCAGGTAAGATTTTTGGTTCACTGTTTTATGTTAAGCTGCAAATGCTCTTCTGGGTACATGAATGTTTTGTACATTATGTGAATATGGTCTCCGGCTTTGGTTAAAAGAATGATGATTGGAATTGAGTCCAGTTTGCTGCTGAACATATGAATACAGATTCAGTTATAATCGATTACCTTGGATTATGACATTGTTGTGTTCTTTGTCAAAATGCGTAGGGACCTGGAGAAAAACCAGTTGCTCCTCCACCAGCTGCTCCACCTGTTGCTGCTGCTCAACCTACTCAGTTAGTACAGTAGATTTTGTTCCTCGCATATTTGATTTGAGAATGTTTGTCAATGTGTAAGTATATTTCTTTCATTTGCAGGGCATCTAAGAAATCCAAGAAGTGAATGAACCCTTTGTGAAGAGCACTGAAGGATGTATGACCTTTGATGGTCCATGTGTCCTCGGTTACGTTATTGATAGAGTAGTTTTGACAACTGTGTTATTGGTTGGTTTTGGAACTCGATAGTTAATATTCTAGATAAAAGGAGGTTTAATGTTTTGATACTTTGCTTAATTAAATGGTTTCTTTTGTTTTATTGATCTATTCTTCAAGTAAGACATTTTGAGGCTGATCTTTCATATATGTGAGCTAGTTTTATTCAATGGGCTTGTAGACTAGAAGTGGCGTTTATTCTCTTAATAAATTATATTGTAATGGTATGTTTAAACAAGCAATTTTACCTCGAAAGTTGGGACTTGAAATTAATTTCACATATGTTAAAGATAATTGAGAGGGATTTGCTTCATGCACAAATTGCACAACCTACTCACAGGGTCCCACTCTGTGATAGGCAGAGTGCTATGGACTAGAGCAAGAATGCTACTTGCCATTAGGAGTGGGAATAACCCGCACTAACCCTTAAAACTGCAATTATTCTCATTCTCGTACATAACATATACATACCTATGTTGCTCCGTTCTCTCTCCTGTAGGAAGAAAACGCCCCGTTCTCCCTGATGTTGCTGGTCGCCGGGGAGGATGTTCGCTACCTCCTCCTCCCCCCTTTTCCCTCCTCCTCCTCCTCCTCTACAGATTGTCCATTTGCAGCTTTCATGTGCCGCCCACAGCCTTGGATCCACCATCTCTTTGAGGTTTTTAAATTTGTTTTTTTTAAAATGGGTTAAATATCTTATTGGTGTATGAGTTTTCAGCTTTTTTTAAATTTAGTACCTGCGTTTTCATTTGTTTCACAGGTGGTGTATAAACTACTTTGACATTTCTGTTACATTTTTCGTTTAAATATTAACGGTTTGCCATGTGTCAACAACTGAGGTTGACACGTGGCACTATATAAAATAAAATTAAAAATTAATTAAAAATGTAAAAAGAAATCGAAAAAAAAAAGAAGAAAAAAGAGGGGTGACTAAGCCACATGGGTGGTTCGGCCACCCGCAAGGGCTAATACCCATCAAACCATTTTTTTTTTCCTGTCATGGGGAGATGATTCGGCCACCCCAGATCAGCCAAATGGGTGGCTCAATCACCCCTCTTTTTTTTTCAATTTTTTTTTTTAAATTGTATTATTTTATTATTTTAATATAATTTTTAAAGATTTTAATTTTAATTTTATTATTTTATATAGTGCTACGTGTCAACCTCAACATTTTACACGTGATAGATCGTTAATATTTGGATGAAAAATGTAACAGAAGTACTAAAGTGGTTTTTATTCCTAAACTCAAGTACTACCTATAAAATAAATGAAAACTTAGGAGTCAAATACTAAATTTAAAAAAGCTGAAAATTCAAATACCAATAAAGTATTTAACCCTTTTAAAATTAAGATCTATCAACTTCAGAGAACTTCACCACCACACGCATTGCTCTACCGTGATTTGTGCTTTCTCCGCTTCACGGTGCCACCAACCTCTCCCCCTTATGGCCTCCATGCGTCGAAGTGTGCCAAACACGCACCTGTGCGTGGCTCACATGCGTCGACGCGTGGACACTGCAGAACTGTGCGTGGTGGCTTCCACTGCCTTCCACAGCTACCTCCAACCTACCGCGAAGTCTCTGGCAAACGTCATCGGTGCGTGGTCTTCACGCACTGGGGAGTGGCCTCCACTCCGCCAACTTTAAGATGATTCCTCCTTTTATTTTTTTGGCTTGTGTTTTTTCTAGGCTTTTTGCTTTGTCTTTCATTTTAGTGTTCTTTTTTGTTTCTCCTATAACTGCTACCAAACAAGTGTTTGGGTCATCTGGATTCTTTACACACCTTTAACCACACTTATTGGTTGCTTGGGTTCTTTGCATCCGTGCCAAAACCAATTGGCTCGCGTCATTTATTTGATGCATTGTCACTGCGTTCTTGCTTTTTTAAGAGTTTATTGTTGGGTTGCTCAGCCTTAGGGTTCATTTGGTTCGTGGAATAGACCTCCGAAATGGAATAAGTCATTCATATGTTTGATAGGAGTATTTCTTAGAATGATTATTCCCATTGGAATACCTATTCCTCTAAAAAATGAGACGTATAACTATTACAATGGGAATAGACTAAATTTTCAAGGAAAAACCATTATTATTTTTTATTTTTTTTCAATTTTTTTATTTTTATTTTTTTTAAAAAAGAAAAAACGAAAAAAGAAACCCAAACCCCAACCCCCCCCCCCCTTTATAGTGGCTGGCTGACCACCAATTGGGGTGGTCGGCTAGCCACATATGGCATTGGGGGTGGTTGCACCACCCCTAGAGACCACTCCAAGAGTGGTTGCGGCCATCTCTTGGCTATTTCGTGGGTGGCAGACCACCCCAATGGGTGGTCGGCCACCCTATAGTTTTCAAAAAAATAATATTTTTTTAATAATTTAGTTTATATATATATAATGTGAAGTTTTTTTAGTAATTTTAATTGTATTCCAATTAAAGTATATGAGTTGTTACCAAACTAAATATTAAGAATAACCATTGCATTTCACCCCCTTCTATTTATAGGAATAACTATTTATTTTTCTAATGGAATAGTCATTCCGCAAACTAAACAAGGCCTTAATTTGTTATAATTTCCTTTAGTTTGTAGTTCCTTTTCTCGTTAATAAAAAAAGAAAAAAAAGAAAGAAAGAAAAAGACTGCCGGGGCCTCAGAAATAACGGACCCCATTTAAAATTTTGGACACGGGCTGGATTGCATTGGAACCGCACGGACCGGGCTGGCTTGGGGAAATTGGGCTTTCAAAACCAGCAAATCTGCCCCGCCCTGAACCCTAACCTATTTAACCTAAACCTAATCAGAAGTCACAAGGCCTCTCAAACTCAGTCCCTGCACGACGTGCAAGACTCTTGATCTTTCAAATTCCAGACTTCCAGCCTTAAAGGTCGAAGCCTCTTATTCTAAATGGGTTCTTCACTCTTCAAGATTTCAATTGGCCCTAAATCTTCGCTCTTCAACTTCCACCGTCGGCATGTCCGTACAGGTATAACTCTCTTCCGTCTATAGCTGAATAATTCAGTCTCTATCTCTCTCTTTTAGCTAGGTTTCTAACTTTCTAGTTCCTAACAATATTTCTTTTAAAATATTTCAGTTGATTTCTCTCCAAATCAATCTGTCCGAGTCTTTCAATCTCAGATTCTCAGGTAACGGAATCTGATCTTGATGTGTTTTTTTTTTTTTTTTTTTTTTTTTTTTTTTTTAATTTCATATTTGAATATAAGCGTTGATTATTGTATATAAATTTTGTTGGGTGCTTTTGTTTTGACTACTGCCTACTGGGTTAGTGGGTTCGAATCGTTTGATGCGGTGAGTGTATCTGTTCTGTTTGCATAGAAATTAAATTGAGTGTATCTGTGTATGATTTTTGCTTGGTTATTAAATAAAATTTTTATTGTCAATAGAATTAAAGAATCCTAATGGGAATTATGTATTCAGTATTTGTTTTTGCATCATAATAATAATTATTTGAATATGTGAATCCTAATATATATTTCCGGGGTGTTTTCAATTTCTTTGGAAGTTTGTTTCTTATGTTTTTGCTATATGCTAACAATAAATGGTCATATTTGTGCATGTTATTTTTGTTGTACGCTAATTATGTTATTATTATTATTATTATTATTATTATTTTTATAAATTGTTCATTATGATTTTTTTAAAGACTAATTGTAGATTCACGGATTTAAATTCAAATTAGGGGTGGGTATGGTTGGGGTAGGGCGGGTTTTCGGTTTTTGCAAAAAAAAACCTGACCCGGGGTCATCGGGTGAGGAAATTCAAGCTCGATACCCGATACCTGAAACATAATACTGGTGCTTGGCAGGGCGAGGTCAGGGTCGGGTATTACCAGTATTGGGGTTGGGCCTTAAACTGATTGGGTTGGGCCTTAAACATAAAATAATTGGTTTTTATTTATTTATTTTTATTTTTATTTTTTATTTTTATGTGAATCAAATTCAAACTGGGCTTAAAAAAATGGAATCAAACTGAAATTAGACTGTGCTATTGCCAGTATGATTTCTCTGTAGAAACAAAATAAAACTAAATCCACCATAAACAAAATAAAACAACTAAACTTTAGTAACTTAAAATCTCGAATTTAAGCAAAACACATAAATCTTACATAAAAGATAAATCAGCAAACAATGAAAGATAATCTAGCAACAAAATCCAGCAACCATCAATGAAACAAAACATAAGTACAATCATAATTTAAACCAATAAATAGAATTTGTAAAAAACTAAATAAATTAAGAAACAAATGATAAAAATATTATCTGATTCGAGCCTATAACTTTTAGAATCATCAACTAACTTTGAATCATTGTCATTGTCATTACCACTACCTATGTGTTTTGACTTTAACCAATTTTGTGAGCGTATCAAAGCTTCAACTACTCTTGGAGCCAATGAACTCCGAAAAGGGTCCAACACACGCCTTCCGAAAATGAGCCAATGAAGCAACCATTGTAATAGGTATGGCCAAAACATCTCTTGCTATTTGAGTAAGTATTGAGAATTTGGTTGGGTTGACCTTCCACCAATTTAAAATATCAAAATTAGCTCTTGGTTTTTCAACATCCATTAACAAATACCGATTTATCTTTTATTTGTTTTATACATCACTTTTAGAATTTCGGTACTGTGAAACTTATTCATGAAATGAAGTGAAAGGTTACCATTTTTACTTTCATCTATTATGATGGAGGAACATTTTGGCAATTCACCACCATGTTGAACATGACATGAACTCCCACCAATGTTGTTGTAGTGATCATATAAATTGTTAATGTGGTGCCCCAATTTTGTAATCATATAAGTTGCTTGCTTAGCATCGAGAACTTCTTTGAATAAAAAATCTAATGAATCCAATTTGGTGCGGATAAAGTATGACTGCAACAAATAGCATCAAGTTAACCTCATCAAGATTTACTCCAATACTTTTTGTACTTCACCTTCATTTTTTCCGTCATGCTACTCGATACATAATTACCACTCTCACTAAAAGCTTGTAAATGTTCTTGAATACTACAAATTTCTTGGAAGTACATATTATATGTTATATACAAAGTGCCCAAAAGTCGTATTGCCACATCATAAAAAAGTTAGAGAAATTGAGAAAATTCTTAACATTGTCCAAATCATCAAAAAGTAGGAGGTCCAAAACCCCTGCTCCATTGCCTTCCTCAAAATACCAATATTCTTCTTTCATAAGTTGTAAAGCATTTTGACATTTTTCAACGGCTTCTAACATCTTATATGTGGAGTTTCATTTAGTTGGTACATCAAGACACAACAAACCTTTGAAAGAAAGTTTTTCTCTCTCCACACAACCCTTAAACTTCTCATATCTTGAAGGTGATCACTTCACATATTTCACCACATTTCAAACCTTCACAATTGAGTCACTAACCTCTTTCAAACCCTCAGTCACAATAAGATTTAGTATGTGTGCACAACATCTCATGTGCGTAAACAAATTCTCCAATATGGTGCCCATCTTATCTCTTGTGCAGTATTATTGGAACTAGCATTGTCAACTGTGATAGTAAAAATGCTATTAATACCCCAATCAAGCATACAAGACTCTACCTTTTTCCCAATTGTCTTTCCTCTATGATTAAGAACTACAGAAAAGTTTACAATTCTTTTGTGTAAATTCTAATCACTATCAATAAAATGGCAGGTGATACACATATAATTAAAGTTTTGCACCGAAGTCCACTTATTAATGGTAAGACAAACCCGAGCACTATTTGTCAAGAACATTGCCCTCAACTTTTCAATCTCAGAAAGGAAGAGCTTAATATAGTCCATCATCACATTGTAACGGAAGGAATTTGAAACCTAGACTCAACTATTTTCATGAAATCTTGAAACTCTTCACCCTCCACAAACTTAAAAGGTAACTCATCCACAATTATTATCTTAGCAATTGATACCCTTATTTTCACAGCATTGTATTTCCCAATAACAAGAATACCAGCAAATCATTCTCCCAATTGTCCGTTCTTCTTAGTATTAAAACTCAACTTTGATTGTGACTTATCTATGTTAAGAATATTGGTTCTATTGCTGGTGTTAAGAATAAGTCACAATCAAAGTTGAATTTTGATGCTAAGAAGAAAGGACAAGTGGGAGAAGGATTTGTCAGTAATAATGTTATTGCGAAATGCAATGTTAGGAAAATAAGGATAGCAATTGCTAAGATGATAATTGTGGATGAGTTTTCCTTTAAGTTTGTAGAGTGTGAAGGATTTCTAGTTTTCATGAAGATAATTGAGTCGAGGTTTCAAATTCATTCTCGTTACACTGTGATAAAGGACTGTATTAAGCTCTTCCTATTTGAGAATGCAAAGTTGAGAGCAATGTTCTTAACAACCAGTGCTCAGATTTGTATTACCACTAATACGTGACTTCAGTGGAAAACCTTAATTATATGTGTATCACCTGTAATTTTATTGACAGTGATTGGAACTTACACAAAATAATTTTGAACTTTTCTTTAGTTCCCAATCACAAAAGAGAGACCATTGGGAAGAAGGTGGAGTCTTGTATGTTTGATTGGGGTATTAGTAGCATTTTTACTATCACAATTGACAATGTTAGTTCCAATGATACTGCTATTGAGTTCTTGAAGAGAAGAACAAGAGATAAGATGGACACCATATTGGAGTATGAGTTTATGCACATGAGGTGGTATGCACACATACTAAATCTTATTGTGACTGAGGGTTTGAAAGAGGTTAGTGACTTCATTGTAAAAGTTCTAAATGCGGTGAAATATGAGAAGTTTAAGGACCAGTTTTTTTAATTTCAATTTGATTTCAGTTTTTTATTTTTTGTTTTTTAAAGCCCAGTTTGAATTTGATTCACATAAAAAAAGGGGTGACTACATTTTTTTCCTATGAACTACCAGCCTCCGTCAATATGCCCTCACAAATTGACATTCTCACCACCCAACCGCATCGAACTACCATTTACTTACCAAAACCCTCATTTCGTCAATCAACCTCGTTAAAAAACTTGAAATAATACAAATACATTAAGTTTATATATTTGAATTTTTAATGTATTAATATTTTTTTTTATTAAGAGTGACACGTGTCATCATATTATTGGTATTGACATGACACACTAACGAAATTCGTCAAGTATTTTGACAGAATTTGATTGTAGGGACTAAATTGTTATTTTGACCTACCTCGAAGATCTTTAAATTATTTTTTATTTTTTTATGTCGTAGTGAGCGATTTTTGATTTAAGCCAACCACATGGACTGATTTTGCATTTATCCATTTTTTTTTGTTTAAGTAAATTTTTTTTTTTTTATTTTGATTTAATTAATTTTTGATTTAATTTTTAATATTGATATTTTTTTATTAAAATATTTTTTTTGAGGGTATTTCTGTTTTTAAACGAAATTTAACGTTTAAAAAGAGAATATTTTATCCGATTTAACAAGATTCCCTAACAGCGGAGGGTTTTGGTAAGTAAATGGTAGTTCGATGCGATCGTGTGGTGAGAGTGTCAGTTCATAGAGACATATTGACGGGGGCTGATAGTTCATAGGAGGCCTCATGCCTTCCCCGCCGGGCGCTGTTTCTTTGTTTTTTGTCCCCTTGGCCTTATGTGCTAAGATTTTTGTTCCTCTTGACTAGTTTCCAGTAGTGGTTGCCTCCTCCAAGCCTTTAGGGCTGTAGGAGTTTTGGTCCTTCCGATGTTTATACCGGTGAAAGTTTGTTCTATTTGTTTTTCTTGGGCTAGCAGAGGATTTCAGATTCTGGCTTGTGGAGAAAGGCTGGTGTTGGAGGATTTTTGGTGGAGACGTTGTTCAAAGCTAGATCTTGTAAACTCGGCCGGTTTTTCTTTAACAAGAACCCTTCTGTTGCGGTCGTTATCCTTCTCCGGTCACGATGGATGCCTGATGAGTTTGTGTGGTGCGTTCCTGTTTGGCACGTGACCTGCACGTGCTGGAGGTTTTCTCTTTCTACTCTCGCGCATGTGAGCCACAGCTAGCTTTTTCGACTTTGGAAGGTGTCGATCTAGGATCTGGAAGGTCGTTTGTTGTTGAGGGGGCTCCCGGAGAAGGCGCGTGAGGAGAAGGCTCGTGCTCTACACGCGCCTGTTCTGACGGCCTTTTTCCAGAGCCTGTATTTCTAGGTTTCTGTTTGTTTTGTTTGTATATTTTTATCTTGATTCACAGTCTATCGTAATGGTAGCTGCTTTAAGTTATGTTTTCTAGCTTTGTGGATAGAGAATCTTTTTCTCTAATCACTACGATGGCTTTCGGGCTTTGTTGTTCTTCGCCAATGGGCGTTTGTAGCTTTGTATTTGGTGCTTTGTTCTCTGTATTGGTTTACAGTTTGTATCCCTTTGGGGAGGATTCTCAGTAATGAAGACGACACTATGTTTAAAAAAAAAAAAAAAAAAAAAAAAGCCGAGATACTGATATGTAGAAAGCTTAGATTCTTGTGAAATAAACAAATTCATCTTAAGACTGTTGAAAAACTCTTTCTGCAATTGAAGCCTCTCTCATGCAAAAGTCCTATTTCTTGGTGCGTCCGACAAATGGGAAATTTACGAACTTTCTTCGGTGTATATTTCTAATCACTCTAAAGGTAATTTGACCCCGCATATAATCCTGCATAAATTATTTTCAAGTGGTAATTCATAATTAGGGGTGTAAACTTGGAGTTGGTTTCCGGTTATTGGGCAATAACCCGGATACCCGGTACTGATTTTCAATAACTTGCTCCGGAATTGGGTACTTCGGTTACTCGGGTGAAACTGGTTTGTAAAGAAATTATTTTTTAAAAATTACTTTTTGGGCTTATTTTAGGGAGTAATGCTACACATCATCCTTTTGTCCTCTTTTTGTCACCCCAAAATTGATGTGGCTCTTAAAATCACCATTGGATCAAAATCCAAAAGTGATATATCAAAAATTCAATGGTGATTTTAAGAGCCACATCAATTTTGGGGTGACAAAAGGAGGACAAGGGGATGATGTGTAGCATTACTCTATTTTAGGTATTGAGCTTATTGTTTTTGGATTTCATTTAAACTTTTTTGGGCTTTTTAAAAATGGTTTAGCTATTTTTTAAGGTATTTGCCCTAATTCAATCAAGAAATTAAATTAGGGATGTAAAAATCTTAAATCTCAAAGGAAACTTTTTTTTTTTTTTTTTTTTTTAATGAATCAAATTTTTTATAAAGCTCAAACACAAGAGAATATACACTTTAGAGATTTAAGCCTTCATTTACAACAAGATTTAATACCCAATCCAGGTGTGCCGCCTAGGGATGTAATCGAGCCGAGCCGAGTCGAGTTTGAAGATTTCAAGACTGGCTCGTTTATGAGTCGAGCCTAAATAGTCGAGATTGAATTCGAGCCGAGCTATAAATTACATGTTCAAGCTCGGCTCATTTAAAACTCGGGCGAGCTCGAGCTCAAGCTCGAGTTCGTTGAAAATGACATTCGAGCCAAGCCGGGTTACTGGACAAGCTCGGCTCAACTAAAGCTCGATGTAAACTATTAAATTTTTCAATGAGTAATCAAAGCAGAATTCAAGCCCAAGTTTATGAACAACCTCTATGCATTTATTAATAACATAAATATATAATATTTAAGTATATAAGGCATATTATAAAATATATTACATAACTATAGTTTATAAGTAACAAATTAATAATATGTTATTATATATAACTACATAGTATAAACAATGGTATATGTATAATGTGAACAAATAGTAAGTCTAATATATTCTATATAACTAAGTAACTATAATATAAGTATAATATATAACTATTGTTAACCATGTGTGATGTGATATATGTGTTTATATATATATGCTAACTATTTAATATTGTTATATTGTTATATACTAACTATTAATAACTTAATATGTTAATTTAACATACTAAATATTGTTATCAAAGTATTATAATTAATATGTAATACTATATATATTATACTATGTTTACTATTTACTAATATATATGTAAGATTTGAACGAGCTAACGAGTCGAACTAACGAGTCGGGCGAGCGATCCGGTCGAGCTTTAAACGAGTTGAGCTCGCGAGCCCCTATCGAATTTTGTTGAGCGAGTCGGGTATGTATCACTTACTAATCGAGCGGGTTTCAACAGTAACGATCGAGTTTCTACAGTATCGAGCTCGAGTTCGGATCAGGCTAAACCGAGCGGGTATCGAGCGGGCTGTCGAACGGACTGTCTTATTTAAATCCCTAGACTGCCGCCCATATATTAAATTTTGTTGTAAATGAGGGCTTAAATCTCTAGAGTGTATATTCTCTTGTGTTTGGGCTTTATAAAGAATTTGATTCATCCAAAAAAAAAAAAAAAAAGCTTTCCTTTGATATTCAAGATTTTTACATCTCTAATTTAATTTCTTGATTGAATTATGCCCAATACCTTAAAAAATAGCTAAAATCGTTTTAAAAAAAGTTTAAATGAGGTTCAAAAAAATAGGCTCAAAAAGTAATTTTATTTTATTTTTTTAAAAAAATTTCTCTACCCGGTCTGGATAACTGGTTTCACCCTGGTAATCGGGGTCTCCGTGGTACCCAGTTTCGGAGTAGATTATTGAAAACCAATAACCGGGTACCCTGGAGCCGGTTGGACAGTTAGAGGTAAAGTGAGTCATCAAAGCTGAAGTTTCATTTTTCCAGTAACACCCTAAGATCCTATTGCAATAATTGCATGCTGCCTTAAAGTTTTCATTGTCAATTGGTTCCACTTTTGTATGGTGCGATCATACAATTGACTGATTCACAGCTTTTAATTTTTTTTTTTTTTTTTGGGATGCAATTCTGTTTGTAAGGAATGCGAGGGGGTTTCAACATTTGTAGATGGTTTTGCAGGCTTGCCATATGACTCATTGACATTTTTCATAATAGGCCTAGTTGTGACTCACTCCTATAATATAACACACTAATTGTTCAAATCCGAAAAAAAATCAAGCAAGAAAAAATCCAATAGAACAATGCACTTGCAGCACCACAAACAAGAATGTAACACATATATCCGGATTAAAAAATTTCACCTTACTCTAGCTAAAGAAAAAACTGATCAGCTATTTAATAAGTTGGTGTTAGAAACAAGGAGAGCTAGACAGGTATTTATTTAATAAACTGATCAGGTATTTATTTAATAAGTGGGGAGATCATATACCATCAAGCACTAGCTTTAAAGCAAATTGTATTTTTCTTTAATAGCTTTGCCATTAGACGTCTATGTCATTAAATAGAGAAGAATTATACCTACTTTGAAAATAGAAATAAATGCAGGTTTGACAATATAAAAGGAAACCAAGGAAATAAAGACAATAACAGAAATACAGTAAGGAAATAAATGAAAATGTAATCAATAAATAAATGGGAAATATTGGGTTTCCTAATTTTTTTTTTTTAAATAAATGGAATTAATTAAAAAGTGCAAAGACACTACCCAACCCAAGTACAAAGAAAAGTATACAACATAAACACCTAACCAAAAAAACAAACTCCTTGAGTAGCTATTGCACCCGTCTGACCAGCATCCTTAAGAGGGCAATATCCAAAAACTAAAGTGATCCATTCTCTGATCTAGGCTCGATAGACTAATGAAACTCCAATTACGAAGGATGGGAACTTGCATGCAGGAACAATTTGGCCTCATAATGGACTTTTTTCTCTCATTTTAATCATCACCCTAATAACACAATTCAAACAGCACATAATTCTCGAAACTTTGGTGATTCTTATGAAGGAATAAAAGGCTAGTAGTTGAACAATCAGAATAATGGATTTAGGATATTATGAAATTGTTAACTTGCAACAAAAGAAAAAATAAATTGCAAAAAATCAACAATGACAATACGAAGGAATCAAACATCTTTTTTCTTCAATAACAGTCCAAGGCAACTTCAAAACTATAATTAAGTAAGCGCAGTTTAGCACATTAGATTCACATAACCTGCTATAGATTTGAATTCACTATTTTTCCTTTAAGGAATATAGATTAATGTTAACTCTAGTAGATGAAAGATCAAGAAAATTGCATAGCAAAACATAATAATATAAATTATTTAAAATCTTAAGAAGTCATTTTTCCAAATTTGAAGATTTTCAATATATTGATAAGAAACCAGAAAACAAAATTTCGAAAATAAAAAACAGATAAAATCTTCACATCTAACTATAGCTTGAACATGTTAATAGGATTTTAATAACTAAAATTCCAAAATAAACAATAGCACCAGATCAAAACAAAAAGTATTCAAAGTACTCAAGCACCAAAACAGTAGCAACAAAAAACAGATCTAACATTGAACTAGATTTAAAGAACAAAAATGAATCAGTTCTAAAAAAATGAACCAAATTTAACCTAACCGTCGTTCTTCTGCTTCTCTTGCTCCTTCTACTTCAAAAATCACTAGATTTGTAGAGAAAAAACAGGGAAAAACGAAGTCAGTAATGATGATTCAGCCAAAGGAGAAGAAGAACTAAGAAGAAGAAGAAGCACTAACTGAAGACGAAGAATTGAAGAAGAAGTGAAAAGAAAAACTGAAGAAGAGGGCGTGAAGAATCAAGAATGGTGTAAAGAAGGCAGGCGTGAAGTCTGAAGAAGGCAGTGGCGCAAATCGGCAAATTGCAAAAGTGAAAGAAGAAAGAAAAAAAGGTAGAGAAATTAGGGCTAAAGTGTGAAAAAGGAAGAAATGTCCCTTGGATTAATTGTGTAACATTAGGTTAAAAGGGTAGGTGGGTAATTTTTTTTTTTAATAAATTAATAGACCTGGAGCCGGTTACTCGGTTATGACCGGGTTTTTTTGAAAACCAATACCCGGCTCCGAGTACCCTGTTATAAATAATCAAGTACCAACTCGGTTATAAATAATCGAGTACCAACCCAGTTTCCCGACCGGTTATAACTGGTATAGATTTACACCCCTATCCATGATATTGGATTGCCTAAATAAAGAATTGCTGGAGATGTGATTAATGTGTGAAAAACAAAGGTAAGATTTTGTCAATTTTTATGTCATGATATATATATATATTGTAGTGAATTTCTTCTTGTTCGATTGTTCCTATGAGTAGATACTATATCTATAGTGCAATATGAATTTAATTTTCTTCTCTTCAGTTGTGGCTAGTTGTCTGATTGTCTCATCCAAATGTAGAACTTAAACTACTTGAAGTTTTCTATCATGAGATCTATAAGTTGTAGTTGAGCAGAGAAAAAAAATTTCTGATAGTTAGTTTCATTAATAAAAAATAATATTTAGTTAAAGTAGATAAATATTTAGAGAGTTCGATATTTAATAAATTTGAAAATTGGCTAGCTTTTAGTAGTTTTTTAATCTTTTTGTTTCGTGTGCCTGATCAGTAATAAAATGCTTTCTTTTCGTGTTTTATTTTGCCCATGAATTTCTTTTCGCTACTGAATTGACATAAGAGATTGTTATGAAAGTAGAATTCTACATGTAATAGACGTTGACATAACTTACATTAGTTTATCTTAGAATAATCGTAGTTTAATTAAAAAATTATAGGTATAATTATCTATTTAAGTCAGAGTCTTTTAATTATTTGTAGCACTATCGTGCAAAAGTTATTTAGTAGGTTTCTCCAAGTTAGACGTTGAGTTATTTCCAAGTAGTTTATTTGTATAATGAGTTTATCTTAGGGTAAATGTAGGAGTTCATCTCCTATTCTATGTATTTGTAATTCTTTTATTTATATGCGTGAGTGATTAATAAAAAGTAAGCAGAATTAATCACAAACCTTGTGTTTGAAAATGTCTAGGTTCCCTAAGAATCCAAAAGGTCTAGGTTTCCTCAGAATCTAATGTCTAGGTTTCCTTAGAACCTATCAAATTATCCAATCCCGTTGTGTTCAAAACTTATCAAATTATCCCGTTGCGTGTTTGCCAAATCATTCACATAACAATTGGGTATCAGAGCCAAGTTGCTCGCTCAATGGCGAATCCAAGAGTTGATTGGTTGGAGCAGCAATTTGCTAGCCTCATGGATATGTTCGAAGACATGATGAAGAAGATGGAAGAAAACAATGCCAAGTTGCGCAGTCTTATCTTAAAAAAAGTGTTGGATTCACAGAAAAATGAAGTCCAATGACCTCAGAATCTATAAAATCTAGTAGCATGGAACATACCGCACCATTGTGTTGTTAAGGCCACACCAAAATCGACGTCCAAGTCTGAACAAAATGGTGTGCACCATCGATATGGGTCACGACGAGAATTGTTATTTGAAAAGACCAACAAGATGCATCATGTTCCATACCAGTTCTTTGCACAAATCATGACACTTGTAGACGAAACCACGGTGAAGATGGAGATCCAACCGCAACAGAAACTGAAGCGACTTTTTGAGGAGGAAGTCAACCTACCTTCGGGAAGCCTGGTACCTAGGAAGCGAATGAAAAAGAGGATTTTTCGATTTTGCTCTTGAGAAAAAGGACAATTCTAAGGGGAAAGGAATGTTATGAAATTAAAATTCTGCAACATGTAATAGATGTTGACATAACTCACATTAGTTTATGTTAGAACAATCGTAGTTTAATTGAAAAAAGATAATTATAGTTATCTAAGTCAGAGTCTTTTAATTATTTGTAGCACTATGGTGCATAAGTTATTTAGTAGTAAGTTTCTCCAAGTTAGAGTTAGAGTTATCTTCAAGTAGTTTATTTGTATTAAAAGTTTATCTTAAGGTAGAGGTAGGAGTTCATCTCTTATTATATGTTTTTGTAATTCTCTTATGTATATGCTCAAATGATTAATAAAAAGTAAGCAAAATTAATCAAAGTCTTGCGTTTGAAAAGGTTTAGGTTTCCTCATAATCTAAAAGGCGGGGAATCTATGGTCTAGGTTCCCTAAAAACCTATCAAATTCTAGGTACGTGCATATTGCTCCATCAAATTTTTTCCAGTGACAATCCCATTCTACCCGACCTCTTTTTGTCCAGTTAATGATTTATTATGATGTTCTTTGCGTGTTTGCAAAATTGCAAGTGATTAATCTCATCTCCAACAGTGTGTTACAAACCTAAGTTCGTAATGTGATAATTCTAAGAGGGAACCTGGACCTCACAATACAAGCGCTGATTTTGATTAATTATTCTCTTTATTCAGAACATATCAATCTTTAAATAGAGAAACTATTACAACATCCTAAGGAAAATTATGACTGAGTCATCAATCAAGCGACTCTTATGAAAATACTTTTATAGAAATACATACATAATATTACGTACCTAATATGACTGTAATTGACTTATACTACTTAACGTGAAAACAACAACTAACAAGAAAATAAAGAGATTAACGATTACATGAAAATAAATAAAATAGTTACTACTCTTAGCAGATATTTATTTTTTCAAATCAAGAAGGATTGTAACACACTGCCATTGCCTTCTTTTTATTTTAGCTTTAACAAAGTTTTATTTGCTGACTATTCTTTCTAAACACACAATATCTATATTTTTTTCTTCTTGAGATTTGGACAGAGCTTCACACAAAAGCAGTACTAGGTGGCATTTTCACTCGTATTTTTTCTCCACCTCACATATTTATGCTATTCGTAATTCTCCTGTGTCCCAGTCTCTTCCATGATAAACAACAATAGTTTTTATAAAAAAAAAAAAAAAAAAAAAATGAGTACTTCAACCATATATGATTTATTCCATGATTATTTCTATTCAAATTATTTTATGATTGTTTATTTTCTTCTTTATCCCTCTTATAGGATTGTAATTTAACTTGAAATATTTAAGTTTATGAATAATGTCGAAGTTAAAAACTATATATTCATTCTTCAAAAAAAAAGTTGACATTCTAGAAAGTAAACTCCCGTTGAGAAATACATCCAAGAAAATGAATAAAAAGCTGTAGTTCTAGAAAATTATGTGTCATTGCGTATCAATAATCTAGAAAATTGTTTTTATAAAAAAATTATTTTATAAATTAATGTGACATTTATCAATCGACCACTAATTAATTTTATAAACCGTACAACTTAATTCACATCTAATTTACAACGTCCATAAATCGACCGCGTTCACGTAACATAACATTTACCGTGTCAAACTGAAACTCTTTTTAGAAACGTACAAGTTTCTTAGGCCCTGAGTTTATGGGAAGTACAATTCTTTTTAAAGAAACGTACAAGTTTCTGAAGCCCAGTCTGTAGGCGCCCACCGGGACTCTTCCCGCCACGTCCGTTGTTTTCCAAGGAAAAAGTAAAAGGAAAATCCGAAACCAGCAGCGCTGCTAGTTTTTCGGTAAAATGGAGCACCCCCACATGATAGGCTCGGGGCCCCCTAAAGCAGCCTTTTAAATTATTCCTGTTTTCTAGTCTATTATTATTATTATTATTGATTATTTAATTTATTACTGCCTAGATTAGGTTAATCACACTCGGTTGTCCCTCTAATGGGGAATAAAGAATACTCTTACATCCACGTGTGGTACTAGGTTCGCTGCATAGCTGCACAATTTCGGTGGCACATTGTTTAGCTAATACCGTCGTTAAATAGATTATAGATTATGGGATTATAGATTAGGTTTAAATGAAAGAGATTTTTAATTGTATTTGCCATTTTGTTTTATTATAACAAATTGATTTATTTTCACGATTACGAACAAAATTCATATATTTATTAAAAAAAAAAAATCTGTGTTCTTAGGTTTATTAATGATCCAATAAGAGCATTACTAGTAGCCTTATAAAAATAGTTTTTTAGTTATTTTAGTGTGTCAATTTGATAAAAACACTAAAAAATCACTCCCAGCAGCCTCACCATTTTAACCAAAAAGTTTTGATGAGTGAAATTACTCACCAAATTTTGTTTCACCTTTCTCTCTCACATGATCATCACACTTTTTTTCTTTTTTTCTCTCATTTTCTTCTCCCATCTCACTTACACGATAATGTCCTTATTTCATGGATATGAAAAATTCTTTGTAAAAAGAATAAAAAGAGAAAGAATAAATAAATATGAAAAAATATTATTTAAATAGAATAGTGATAATAAATAGTTAAAATGGTGAGGCTGCCAGAAGAATTTTAAAAAAGTGACTCATCTCATAATAGAGAAAAATGATTTTTAGCTACTTTAGTGAATAAAATTTAATGAGACTATTAGGAATGCTCTAAAAAAATTATAACACGTGTTGTAATTTTTGACGGTCTA
This sequence comes from Alnus rubra, assembly GCA_028654335.1. Classification (NCBI taxonomy): domain Eukaryota; kingdom Viridiplantae; phylum Streptophyta; class Magnoliopsida; order Fagales; family Betulaceae; genus Alnus; species Alnus rubra. Next base: position 215,405 of record JAJPGS010002138.1, on the reverse strand, counting down.
AATTTAACTTTATTTTTTTATTTTTGTTTTTTATTGTTTTTAGTAGGGTATTAATTTTCAGTTTTTCTTCTTTGCTGGATTAAAGCACATTGGCTGTTGGAAAAAAAAAAAAAAAAGGAATATTTTTGTTTTTCTTTTGGTTCTTATTTGTAAAATGATTAGGTTTAAGTCCCAAGTCCTACGAAGTTTTCCTTTTAAATTTGAGTTGAGAAAATTAAATTGACGTTTATCCTAAATTTTTTTCGTACAAGAATTTCTTCCTACTGAAAGTTAAAAGGACAACGTTTCTTCGAATAAGGAATAAGGTGCAAAATGCAATTTTCAACAGATTCAAGGAGCTGTACCAAATTAAAACAAAAGGACTAACATGCAATGGTCAGAGAACATTAATAGTCCGTTTGAGAATCAGAATTGATTAATCTATATAAAAAAAAAAAGAATCAGAATTGATTCTAATCTACTTTTTTTCATTTTTTTTATAAATTTTTTTTTTCAACTTTTTAAAATTTTATCTCACCAAATTAAACTTTAAATTCTAATAATAAATTAAAATTAAATTTTAATTTTAAAAAATTCAACATCCAACTTTAAAATTCTGATAATAAATTAAAATTAAATTTTAATTTTAAAAAATTCAACATCCAGACAGTAAGGAATAATCAAACCAAACAAATTTCAAATTCAGAAAATTTCATTTGGAAAATTAGAAAAATAGAAGACTTTTGCAATAACATGAAGTTCTTGCTTTCTATCAACCAACAAAACTTAAAACTACGTGTAATACTAGAAGGAAGCAAGAACTAATGAACAAAACCATCAAATTCCCCAAATAAATTTACATTATTCCCCCCAACCAAACAACACCTTAACAATTTGACAAAAAAACAGGAAAAAGGAAAAAAAACGTGGACGAGAGAGAGAAGGTTCAGCAACAAACGACGCCGTTACATAGCCGAAGAGGTCACAGAGGCAGGAACGATCTCCGAGTCATCGAAGCTCCAGAGACGAGCCACCACGTTTTCCTGAGCAGCGTTGGGCGCTGGTGGTGGCGACTGGCCATCGTAGTACGGAATCTGATAGAACTTCATGAAGTTTTCGTACGCCAGCAGCTCCTCAGACAGCTTCCGCACCTCGTTCTCTTCCTCCTCAATCGCTTTCTCTTCCTCTTTGGTCTTCACCTCCTGACCATTCGCGCAGAACAACGTAGTCGATGAATGAGCCCCCTCTGATCCAGACCCAGAAATCTCATCAACGATTGGGTCGTTAGCGTTCACTGCCCCAACTGGCTCAAACCCATATTCTCCAATCTGATTCAGATCGTAACCAAACTCAAAACCCGAACCTTTTATAAAGCTATTGTTCAAACCAGCGTCGTGATGGGGTTGATGATGAGGAAAGCTGGCGCTGGGCGGATTACGGCGACTTTGGGTGGGGGTGAAGTAGTAGCAGTCCTCGTGGTCGTCTTCGTTGGGGAAATTGACTTTAGCTTTCTTTCCACGGATCTTGCGTGCCTCTCGGTCGTAGGCTCGGGCCGCTTCCTCGGCGGTGTTGAAAGTGCCGAGCCAGACGCGAACCCCTTTCCTCGGGTCGCGTATCTCTGCGGCCCATTTGCCCCACGGGCGCTGCCGAATCCCTCTGTACAGGTTCTTCCTTTGCCTCTTTGCTGGCTTCTCTGCTTCTTCGCGCACATCAACTGCTTGTATAAATTCCACACTCAGAACCTAATAATTTTTTTTTTCCTGAAACAATATAAGAATAAAATGAAGGGTGCGTACCTGAAGGTGGCTGGGGTCGTTTAAGGGGGACTGGATCAGCATGGCTGAGTCGGCTCAGATTTGACTCGAAGGGGTCGAACTTAGGGTTGGGCCAGAGATCAGAGGCAGCGGCACGTTGGCCATGTTGGCGAGGAGGAATGAGATTAGCGAGAATAGCACCGCCACACATTCTTAAAGCCTAACTATTTGTGTCTATGAGTGTGAGAGGGTTTTGAAAATGAAAATGAAAATGAAAATGAGAGGGTTGTTGTTGTTGTAATGAAGATGATGACAAGAGGGTTTAAGAGAGACTCGGGAAACAGGATGAGCAAGAATGGAGAGAGAGGATTGGCTTTTGTAGTGCTGAGCTAGCGAGAGGTCATGCGTCATTCATATTTCGTAGTGCGTGGCAGCGTGAGTCACACACTGGCCGTACAATCGGGAAGAACTGGAAGTTTCCTTAATTTTCCTACTCTAATCTTTCGGTCTTGCTTGGCTGGCACGTATTGCTATTATATATGCAAGTGGTTTGGTGAGTGCAGTCTATTATAAGTTTCGTTACATATCAATGTAATATTTATTTATATGTCACTTGTTACGTCACTCAGTTTACATGATATGATATTTATTAGTAATTATATTTATAAATTCACGTGACAGTTTATGTATGTGATAGCATGTGTATGTGGTACTTATGAAGTCAATTCTTTAAATATAGACTGACACGTGAATTTATAAGAAATTGTAGAAAAAATTAAAATACTCTAAATATTTTTTTAAAAATTTAAAAAGAAAAAAAAAAGTAATTGGTTTGAAAATAGTAAAATACTATTCATTTCTATGTGTAAGAGCATTCATAACAGCCTCATCAAAATAGTAATTTGATGAAAACACACAAAAATTATTCCCAGCAGTCTCACTACTATAATAAAAAAAAATTTAGTGAGCTAGTTCACTTACCAAATCATTAAAAAATTATAAAAATTTTTGATCATTTTTCTCTCTTCATTTTTTTTTTTTCATGTACATCTCTATTTCGTTCAGCAATATTTTAGGCTAAAAGTATATTTTTTCTCTCTCTTAAATTACAATATTTCCACACTTCAGACATCCAGTACCGTACAAATTTCTTCTTCACATATTTCAATAGGTTTTGTGAAATTGAAGGGACGTGTTTAGGTAGCATTTTATTTTTAATTATTTTTTAAAAACATGTTTGAGCAAGGACATGTTTTTCTTGGTATTTGCAATTTAAAATATAGTAAAGAATAATATAATATAATACAAAATTTTAAAAATATGACCATTAGAATAAGATAAATATTTAAAAATATGACAGTTAGGAAAAGATAAACATTCAAAAAAGATTAAATAAAAAAATAATAAAAAAATTTAAAAAAATATTATTTAAATAGAATAATGATATTCAAAATGGTAAAGCAACTGTAAATGCTTTTAAAAAAAAAAATGGCCCACTAAATTAAAAAAAAAAAGTATGCTCTAACTCGACAAAAAAAAATACAAATCGAACTTTTGTTGAGAAGTGCACACCAAGACGAAATCCTACTCTGTTAATGCCAAATGCCCACCATCATAATTCATTATTTTTGAAAGTTGAAACTTCATTGGTTTCTCTTTTTGTTAGGTCAGTGGTAATTAACATCTCCTTTGACCCCATGAATGAGGTGGCTTAGGCCGTTTATTTATTTATTTTTTAAGGCTTTAGTAATAATAGTCAAAGAACGAGAAAGTCGTAGAAGAATGAGGCTTCATTATTTTATGTAGTTCTCTCATCTACAGGATTCAAATACCAAAAAAAAAAAAAAAAAAAAAATCACCGACAGGCAATAGCAGTTGTGCTTGTGCTTAATCTTCATAAAGCTTAAAAAAGTGGCTAATTAAAGAAATCCAGTTTACTAATTTTGTTTCCATACATGCATGCATATTCACAGTTCACTTGGACTATCGTCCGAAATCTGAGAAAGGAGGAAGCAGTAAAGCTCATCGTATATCAAACTCGTGGGCATCATCCGTGTCCGTTGACTTTGACAAAAGAGGACGACGCGTCGTTTTTGATGGGCCGACCAACTCTTAACATATATATATTCAAATTAGCTGTCTAAAACAATACAGATACAGATGTTTAACTGTTCAAGGGTCTCTCCCTTTTTGACCGAGGTATGTTGGGCGTGATATTTCATTATTTTGTCGTCAATTTGACTTGGTAAATGATGCAAAACAAAGAACCCCAATATATAAATCGACAAAATGTTTGAATCGGAGAGAATTTAAATATGTGATTGTAAGAGACCACTTATGAGACTCACATAACCTAATAAGTAGTTGAACAGTCAAATTTTTATTTGATGAGGTAGATTCTATAAATGGTCTTTCACAATTACGTGTCTGAATTTAAATAATTTGAGATGGTGTAATCCAACAAGATCATCCATGATTTTTTATTTTTTTGGCGTGGTAAGAGGGTTACATTGAAGTGATGTACCATTTTCATGTGCGTAGAAGTTACTGGCGACACAATTTGGAATAATGTGGTTTAACTCGGCAAAAGAGAGGCACAAAACAATGTAATGATAAAAATATTATATGGAAAATGATTTCTTAGTAAGACTAGCTGACTAGGCGCAATTGACACAAGAAGAGTAGTTGCCCTATACATGAAAACATATTGTTCAGGCAAAACATTAATACATATGTTCGGACACAACTCCAATTCAAAAGCTTAAACTAATGCATGTTGAGAGCTATCTACATTTTTTATCGGAGCCAAATCGAACACGTCAAAGATTTAGACACTCGTTTAAGCGGATGCCGAACTTGGCTCTGATACTAATATGTTTTAGTTCACTTATGTATATTAACTACTCACTTCAGTTATTTTTCTTAATGTGAAATTCAACAGTATTCGTAGAGTGCAATTTAGTATTTGATTTACTATATATCATTTAAAATATAGTAATACTATTTAGTAGGCTATTATACAGTTAGAATGACGTGTCAGTAACAGTTAGTCTTTGAATTTCTTTTTTTTTTTTTTTTTTTTAAATATTAATTTTCACTATTACACTACTCTTTAAAGATATCTTACACTACTCTTTAAAGATATCTCAAATAAACCAATAATGAGTTTCGGTTTCGTTAGTTTAGTGGGTGTAATTCCAAGACTTTGATTCTTTGATCATAGGTAACCTCGAATTTAAAAACAATAAGAAGATAGTGTTAGAGGCGACTTGGCTATTGAATAATGAGAAATTGTAGAATTAGTAAATAATTATAGTGAAAAACTTTTATAGATGATTATCGTTACAGAAATGTTTATAAGACGAAATTGGCCGTTGGAAAGGCGGAATCGCCTTAAGCGACCTTTCAACGAGCAAAGATTTGTTACAGTCGTGTTTCTTAACGCGATGAATTTGACAGATCGAAATAGTTTATATGTTAACAATATTAATATTTAACTAGTCTAGATTACAAAATAAAAATGGCATAAAGTTATTTAATAAATGGATAGGACAATATCCATTATGAAGATTGTATGATTAACCCCTAATTGAGCATGGTGGTTTAAAAGAAAAAAAAAGTTCAAAATATGTTTTTTCTAAAAAAAAATGGAAAACTTCACAAAACTCCATCAACTTCCATTCGATTTGAATTAACCCATTTAAAGTTTTAAAATTCTCAATTTAAACTATCGAACTTCTAATTTTTTGCAATGACTCCATTCATTAAGGTTTGACGTTAAATTATACGGCAAAATAGGTGAAATGATATTTATGCCTTAAAAACTTTTATAAAATTTCAAAAAGTAAAAAAAATATGACCCAATGCCTGACCCACGGCTGGGTCACCACTCAGACCCTACCACGGTGTCCTTTGACCCACGAGTCACCACAAATTTCTTTTTCCTTTTCTTTTTAATGAAAAAAAATGAGGTTATTTTGGTCATTTTTCAAGGCATCCATTAGGATTTTACAAAAAATCATAACGTAAAAAGTAGATGGTTTAAATTGAGAGTTTTTGAACTTTAGAAATGTAATTTCAAAACGTGTGAAAATTCAGGAGGATTCTGTAAAGTTTCAAAAAAAAAAAAAAAAAAACACTAGAGGATTAAAACCTTGCAAGTTGAAGTTGGTAAATTAAGCTTTTAGAATAACTGGTGATTCAACATAGTATCAAAGCAGAAGTTTTAAATTCAAGTTTTGACTACAGTTTACCTCAAGTTCACATTAATATTTCACGCCTTGGGTTTTATTTATTGAGGAGTAGTTTGAACCCAAATGTGAATGAGAGTATTGAAATATCAATTAAACAATTAAATTTTCATTTTCTATCAACTTAAGCTATTGATTTAAGGGTACGTTCGATACGCGGAATGGCTATTTTATTAAGAAAATGAATAATTTTTATTGAGAATGGAAGAAAGTTAAATGAAATAGCCTTGAAATAGCCATTCCCCATGAAAATAACTATTCTAAGTGTTAGAGTATATAATAAGATTCTATATCTTTATCATATACTCTAAAACCAAGGCAATTTTATTCACATTCTTCCATTTCTAATAATTTTTTTTTAAAAAAAATAAAAATAAAATAATCACCCCTTATACCAAACATACCATAAATGTTGGGACATGCATGACCATAACTTAATTCATGGCCATTTTCAAATAACATCATGCACCTTAAATGTGCAAGCTATATAAATTGGCGGTTAAAGACTCCTTTGCGGTGGCTGTGACAGTTATTAGTGATGATAAGGAGACCATTATTGCGGATGTTACTTTCAAGCTTCATTCCCCTGATGTTCTACAAGGGGAAGACTTAGCAACTCTCTTGACTGTTCGATTAGCTGCCTTGATCTTTGGGTTTTGATTGCCTCTTGTTGAAGGTAGGGCTGGCAATTGTTGACACGGCCCACGAACTAGACACAAAATTATAAGGTTAGGGTTAAGCTTAAAAGGGTTTGGGTCATAAAAGGGTAGACCCGTTAGACCCGTTTAATAAACAAGTCATTAAAGGGTTAACCCATTTGACCCACGGGACAACCCATTTGATCCGTAGATTATTATTATTATTATTTTTTTTTTTAAAAAAAAAACAAGTTTTAGTTTCAACCATTACCATTCCTGCATCGCATAACTTCCATCAATGCATCACAGACAAAACCATCAAAAATTCAAAATGCAAGACATACCATTGTAACATATAAAACAAAGTAATCTGACTAATTTGACTTTCAAGTCTTTCACTTTTTCTTTTTCTTTTTCTTTTAGAAAAAGTTCACTTTTAGTTTACAATTTTTCACCCAATTTCGTTCCTTTCAAACTAGATTTTTTCACTTTTTACTTTTTAGCTTACATTTTTCAAGCTTTGCATGAGTAATGAGTTGCATGATTGCATGTCACAAGTAGAATGGCAGAACCTGTTGGAGTCTTGGGACTTGGGTGACACGTTGAGCACTTGAGCCGTTTGCTATTTGCCTACTTAGCTGTTCTACAGTATTGAGCCTGCAACACAGTAACACAAGTAGCATAACGCACGTCGCACACGTCTTCACTCTTCACTCTTCACTCTTCACTCTTCACTCTTCACAGTAAGTCAGTAACAGTGTGATACCTATTGATGTGTGTTTTAATGAGTAATAGCAAATGCACGAATCGTTTGTAATATAGTATATGCAAATGCGAGGTCGAATCCACAGGAAAATGGTCAAATATTAGTGTCTTGTTTAATCAACTTCATTTTAACCTAGTTCCAAAGGTTTGAGGATTGATTCAAGAGTAAAAGACTAAATAAAAGAGATGAAATGAAATATGCAAATTAAAAGGAACTAAAGCTAAGAAATCTACCAAACCAAATCCAACAACTCACACTCTTGGTTCCCACTTGAACACCTAAAGAACATTAAGCTTAGAGAGTTATTCAAGTTTCTCAACCACATACTCTAGAACCATTAAATGAATTCAACTCAAAGATAAATCACAAAGAGTACCCATTTGAAATCAAATCATCCAAAGTATCCATTTAGTGAACAAATCACAATGGATATCATCATTCAAACCGATAAAACAATGTATCTATCGGTTGAAACACATTAAATGTCCTATATCTACCAACAATCACATTCATTGCAAAAGATAAAACATTTAAATGAATGGAACTTGAACAACAAATATGATATATTATCAAATGTGCAAGTAGTATAACAAGAGTGTGAGTGTCATCAATGAAAAGATTTCATCATCAACCTTAGTTGAGGTTACTAGCCTTCCATGACTAGAACACCACAAGAAAATGAAGAACAAACATGGAAATAAAAAAAAAGCTTTACAAAGAGAAAGTGTCTAGATTTCATCATCAACCTTAGTTGAGGTTACTAGCCTTCCATGACTAGAACACCACAAGAAAATGAAGAACAAACATGGAAATAAAAAAAAAGCTTTACAAAGAGAAAGTGTCTAAGAACAAAAGCTACTGAAATACATTATGAAATGAACGAAATTAAACCTAACTACTCTTTTCTGAACTCTCCCAACAAGGAGGTATGACTATGACTTTTATAGAAGGAAATTAGGGCTAGAAACCCATGTAAAATGACTCCTCTGACCCTCTCTAGGGTTCCTCTCTTGCTAGAGACAACTAAGGTTACGAAACCAGCGTGTTCTACTGCGAAAATCAGAGGGGGAACTGCTTTTTGTCATGGAGAAGCTCCTGATTGGGTGTTCTGGCGCGCTTCTACAAAAGTACGTTCTGGAAAATTTTGATCGATCGACTTCAGGCAAAATTCGATCGATCGAATTTAAGTTTGATCGATCGAGTTCTTCAGAACTTTCAAATTTTTCAAGCAATTACACATGAATTTTGTCATTCCTCACTTATTGACCTACAAAACATAAAAATACAAAAACTAACCAAAGCATCAGAAAATAACAAGGCTAAAGGTCTAACTAATGTAAATCAAGGGGTCCAAATACACAATATTTGGCACTCATCACCTATCAAATATCAATCAATCTTTATGATACCTCGAGCCTTGTTTCACTTCACGCACGCACGTCGATCAGTAAATTCAAAATTCAATACACAGTCTCCTAGCTAGACGAGACTCTTCGGTCTTCCTTTACACTTTCATCTCAACTCTTCAAGCATTTGTCTTTGTTCTTTCTTAGTTTCTGTGGCTCTGCCTCTAGCTTCAATCTTCTCCTTTACAGTTTACACTTTCATTTCAAGGTTCTTGCAAATGCAGTAAAACTCAAAATTCAGCATCCGAAAAGTTGATTGCAACTTAACTTATTAAAAAATCAATTGAATATTAAGAAAGCTCTTCCTTGTACTTCTTCTAATGATGTTTCTGTTGACTTATTTAAAAATCAATTGAATATTGAGAAAGCTCTTCCTTGTACTGGTGAGTTTTTTCACCTTCGTTGTTGTGCACATATTCTTAATCTTATAGTACAAGATGGGTTGAAAGAAATTGATAGTGCTCTCCATAAGGTTCGTGAGAGTGTTAAGTATGTTAAAGGATCACAAGAGAGGAAAAAGGGGTTTCTTGAATCTGTGAATCAAATGTCTTTGGATGGTAGAAAAGGGTTGAGACAAGATGTTCCAACTAGATGAAATTCCACCTTTCTAATGCTTGAGAGTGTTGTTTATTATCGGAGTGCTTTTTGTCATTTAGAGTTGATTGATTCTAACTTTAAGCATTGGCCAAGTGTACTTGAGTGGGAAAAAGGTGGATAGTATTAGAACTTTCTTGGCTTGTTTTTATCATGCTACTTGTGACTTTTCTGGAACTAAGTATCCCACAGCCAACTTGTATTTTTCAACAGTTTTCATGATCTATGTGACCTCGAAGCAACATAAAGAGAGTGAAGATGAATATAAGAGATTTAATGACAAATCGAATGCTCTCTAAGTTTGAAAAATATTGGTCAGAATTCAGTATAGTACTGTTAGCCATTGCAGTTATCTTGGATCCTCGTTTCAAGCTTCATTTTATAGATTTCTGCTATAAGAAGCTTTATGGAGAGAGTAGTTCTAGAGAGTTCTTGCTTGTTCGTGCTAAATTATTCTCTCTTTTTATGGAATATAATGGTATGTCTCCTATAACTTCAATCAACATAGCTGTTGAAAAACCTGTTGATTCCCAAGAATATTCCCTGGAGACTACAGAAATGATGAAGGTACAATTATATGTTTATTTATCGAATTATGTGACATTGTTAGTATATATCATTTTAGTACATTATGTTTATTTTCTCTCTTTTTTATGTAGGAGTTTGATACATTTGAAAGGGATGATGTTGGTATACAAAAGACTTAAATAGAACTTTATTTGGATGAACTTAGGCTGGATAGGAATGCGAAATTGGACATTCTTGCATTTTGGAAAGGAAATGAATTTCGTTATCCTGATGTAGCTTGTATGGCTCGTGATATTTTGAGTATTTCCGTTTCTACAGTTGCCTCAGAATCCACTTTTAGTGTTGGTGAGCGTGTAATTGATCAATTTAGGAGTTCACTCAAGCCAGATGTCGTTGAGGCACTAGTTTGTACTAGAGATTGGTTATATGGAGAGCAATGTAATATTATTTCTATTATTAGTTATTTGCATATTTAATTTCTTTATTAACTTGTAGAAGTTTTTTAATACACAAAATATAAACTCTAACTCTTTTCTTTTGATATAGAACACACACAAATGAAGTTGGATGAGCTAGTAGAAGATATTATGACAATGTATATCAATTCAGAGGACATTTCATCTAGTTCCAAATATGTTATTATTCCTTAACTTTGTATGTTTTTAGTTTTCGGTTTTAGTTGATACAAGTTATTGGTGTAAGTGTATAACAAACTTGTTGTGTCACTGTTTGCTTCAAATGTGTTTAGTTTCTATAATGAAACATAATTTTTCTTGCAACCTACATGCCTTGTTCGGGAACACAGGTTTTTGAACTTGTATTTGTATTTTTTTTTTCCTTTATTTTGCAAATGAAATCAAACCAAATTCAAGTTTTATCAAAAACTTGAATTTTTATACAAGTTTGTATTGTTGTGTCTCTTTTAAGTCCCACATTTTGTCAGGGAAGAGTTCATACTTGGGCTTGTTTTTAGGATTGACATTCTCTTCTTGTGTCTCTTTTTCACTTAGGTTCTCAAAGATACAATTTCAACTCTGAAAGTGCAGTAAGCCAGTAAGTAGTATGGCAATCCAACCAATCAATTGTGGAGCTAGCTGGCTGAGCCTCAGCCAATGATTAAAACCTGATTTTGGGCATATTGTTATGATATGATATGAAGGCTTATCATCCTTAAGCTTAAATTTTGTGGAGACCATCTTAAATTTTAAAAAGATGTTATTAAGTTCAACATTTTGGAAATTTTATTACTTATTATGTTAATGTAAATTTTATTTGCAACTCAAGTATAGTTCAGTTTTTGTAATATTTGAATAGCATTTCCATGACAAAGAATCAAAGATTATCACATTTAGTTGGCTGACTTGGCTCTTTGATAGACATTTTTTGTAATGAAACTTGAAAGTAGTAGATTTTCTTTTTTAGTTTGGCTGGATAGTGGAAGTGGAATACAATATAATTTAAGTGGGTCGTGTTATGGTCGAAGGATCTGACCCTTTTATTTAAACGGGTCGTGTCAAGATTGACCCTTAAAGGGTTGACGGGTCAAACGAGTCGTGTCAACCCGTTTTGACAGCCCGGCCTACTTAATGCTATGGATAGAACTGCAGTTAATTTTCCACGTCTGATAAATTTAGATTGTGTAAGCCTTCTATATTAATTCCCATCGTGCAGCCCATTAGCTTCCTACTTCATTTTTTCTTATTTGAATATAACGAGATTAGACCTATCTCTTAAAAACACAATAATGGTACGTATACGTACGTCAATCTCCTCAGGTTTGTAGACGTGTTTTAATACAGAAAATAAGGATCTTGCAGGAATTCCGATCGTTATCTAGGAAATCTTGGTCAATCTTAACTAAAAGTTTTAGGAAAATGTTTAAACTAATTATTTATAATCAATAATTACCCGTGTATGCACACCATAGTACCATATATATATATATATATATATACAGAGAGAGAGAAACCTCTAATATTGTATAGCTAGCTAACTCATGGACGTGTCTATGTTAATTAGTTCTAAAAACTAATAACAATAGCGTTTTCTTACAAGTTGGATCAGAGAAAATTCATCTAATTAAATTTATTAAATTGACATTTATTCTAAGGTATTTTAAAAAATATGTAAAAATCATATACTCTAAAGACAGATGTCACTTTAATAGATTAAATTGAAGGAATTTCCTCCCACCTAATAATGGTTTCTGTGTAAGCAAGAGTAAAGTACTTTCTTTTTTCTTTATAAGTTTTTAAAAATTGTAGTCACAGTCTATATAGGGACTGATCATAATCCCTCTCTCATTCCAACATTATCGATCCTTGCCAACCAATGGCCTCACCTTACTAAACGAAAGATATATAGTATACTAGCTAGTTTAATTTGGCTACAACCTATACGGGACTTTGTGCAAGGATGACACTCAAAATTCTCGAGAAAAAAAAATTGACTACAGTCTACACTCAAAAGTACGTACTACATATGAATCTCGATCTATAACTACACGAATTGGTGCAGAATCAGCCATCCATTGTGTAATAAATTTGAAATTCAAACATGTTTGAATTTTGCTTATAGGCAACTGCATGTTTGAGAGAAAGCCATGGAAATTTTTTTCTGGGTAGCTATTACTAGGTTGTAGCTACGTTTTGGGTAATATTGTTCAAAAAGATGAGCATGCATGTGTTGATTATCGCTTTTAATTTCTTCACCGGCCAAATCATGCAATATCCATTAATTATTTTACACGTTGTTGACGACAAGAGCCCTCTTTGTGCGTGGTAAGCATTATGCCAACGCGCGATCATCAAAATCCATTACTTTATCTGCACATTATTGATCGATCGTGCAACCAAGTAATTCCTTAAATAATACATATTTTTATTTCTTGGTTTATAACATTATTGAGCCACATATATCCTTATAAAAGGCCATGCAATTCTAGCCTGTTCATCCATATCCTTAATTGGTTCGATCGATCTCTTTGTGCATACATATCACGCAACATAGAAATGGCTTCCACAAGTTTCTTGTTGGTGACTCTTGTGCTTCTCCTGTCACTCATAGTTATTGTCTCTGCAAACGATTATGGATATGCCCCGAAGCCCGATTATCAGGAGAAACCAAAACCCGAAAATAAACCTCTCCCCACAAAACCAAACTATGAGGAGAAACCAAAACCCGAAACACCGGATTTTGAGAAATCAAACCCAGCAAAAGAGGATAACTTACTCCCGACAATCATTGGTATTCAAGGGACTGTTTTATGTAAATTAGGCTCCAACATCTTCCCACTTAAAGGTACGTAATCTCTTTACGTACGATTGATTGTTCTTTGTTAATATATAAGATTGCATTTGTTTAATTTTTTTTTCGTTTTGATTGATCTGTTGTTGGTAAATGCAGGAGCCATTGCAAAGATAACATGTGTAGCTATTAATGAGAATGGATACGAGACAGCTCCTTTCTCCACACTGACTGATGGATGCGATGAAAACGGCTACTTCTTTGCAACATTATCAGGGCTTAAAGATAATTGGAAGCTAAAGGAATGCAAGGCATTCCAATATTATTCTCCACTGGAAACTTGTAAAGTTCCTATTGACGCTAATCACGGTTTAAGTGGTGATCTCCTATCTTCTTACCGCATCCTCAACGACAAGCATACCAAGTTATATTCTCTGGGATCTTTCTTCTACACCTCAGAATCCCAGTCAGCCCCTGGTGGTGGTGGTGGTTATTAGAGAATGAACATGCATATTTGCCTATATATGTTGTTTAATTTGATTTCTTTTTTTTTTCTTCTTTTCAAATTAATTTATTATTTTGAGCTTTGGGAAAGTTGTGGGATTGAGTACCATATGTTGTTTATCACGTACGTACTGATCATTTCATTATAATAACTTTTGTTCAATTATTAAGTTGAGGCATGTTTCCGCAGCCCTTTTGTTTTAAATATACATGCGACTGCATGTCCTTATTTTTTTTTTCAATTGATCATGCACGTTGAAGTTAATTTTAGACACCAGTACCTGCCATATATTGTGATCAAAGTTTGTTTCACATAAGTGTATTCAATTACTTTTTATAATTTCTGCAAATTTTTCTCTTCCAACAATTAACCTCATAATTAAGTAAGTAATAACCTTGGCTAACGAACTCCAGTTCAAATATGAGAATATTGTTTCCTTAATGAAAAACGTTTATCGATCAGGAAGATATATCATAACAAGTTTGACACCATAAATGGATAAAACACATATTTACTAAGTAGAAACCTTATGCTAATTAATTACAAACTCTAGTTCAAATATCACTTAGTAATTTTCTTAATGAAAGCACTAATCTGGTATATTGCATTACTCCATATATATAATATGTTAATTTAAATGAAGAAGTTATGGAATACCCCCAAAATTTATCATTTTTTTTTTAAAAAAAAAATAATGACAATTGTGATATTAATTGACACATAATGATTGATCTTTTACACTTGCCATATCTGTATTCTAGAATAATAAATAAAAAAAATAAAGTGAATTCCTTAAACGTACGCTGCTCTTAATTAATCGATCTAGTCTATGTCATTTAGATTAAGAAGGACCAGTTAATATTTCCTAAATTGGATCAATGTCAATCTCTTGGAAAAAGTATTGCATGCCCACTGTTTATGGACTAAATACTTCTAATTAAGCAAGTGTGGCCTGCTTTGGGTAACCGTTTTGCTTCGAAGTGCTGCGTACGTAACTTAAAGAGATAGAGAACCTCGTGTTGGTAACTTAAAGAGATATAGTTGGAGAAACTCAGGGCTCAAAATCATGCATAAAATACTTCAAATTGCCAAAGTATATATGGGCACATAATTAAGTTGGTTAATGTAGGTAAACTTCTGTCGTTGAGGATTTGATCTTGTTCATCATTAGTTGCCTTAATCCCTTTTTTATATATCATTATCTCTTAAAAAACAATAATGGTCAATCTCCTCGATCACTTTTGTAGAAGTGTTTTAATATAGAGAATGAGGATCTTGCTGTAAATTAAAAACTTTAAAATTTAAATTTTTTAATTAAAAAATAAATATAGAAGAAGAAGAAAAAACCAAACCTCGGCCACTTTTAGGGTGACTCGCGAGCAACCCAAAGTGGGGGTTAGTCTGCACGCCACACCAATGGTGGATTTGGCCTTCAAGCCACCCTAGAGGAAGTTGAACGTGGCGCTTGGCTACCCCCATGGACTGGTGGCATAATGGGGTGGCGCGCGCCTTGAATTAACATCAGATTTTAGAATTATTAGCCCTCTGTATTTTCAAATGTACTAATATGACCCATCAAGCTATTAAAGTGTGCAAAAAATTTCTTTTTTGTCGAAATATTCATAAATACCCCTATTCACTTAAAAAGTAAAAAAAAAAAAAAAAAAAGATTAATGAAAAATCAATCCATGTTGTTGGTCTAAACTACAAATCGTTCATTACGGAATAAAAAATAATTCAAAGGTTTTCAAGGTAGGCAAGAAATAACAATTTAGTCATTGTAGTCAAATTCCGTCAAAATACTTGACGTAAGACCAATAAAATGATGACATGTGTCATTCTTACTAAAAAAATTTCAATATATTAAAAATATATATTTATAAAACGAAATTACTTATTGCAGTCAGATTCTGTCAAAACACATAACAGATTCCATTAGTGTACCGCGTTAGCATCAATAAAATAATGCATGACACGTGTTACTATTAATAATATATATATATATATATATATATATATATAAAACTAAAAAGTTAAAGAAAATTAAAAACTTAAAAAAATTAAAATTTTTTAATTTAAAAAAGAAGAAGAAGAAGAAAATGAGTAGCTCACGGGCCACCTCCAATGGTGGATCTGAGGTGGCTCAAAGGTCACCCCAAAGGAAGTTGGGGGTGGTGCACGCCACCATCGGCCCATGGCGGCGGCCGCGGGCCACTTCGGCTCCTTCTGGGGTGGCCTTCGTGCCAACCCAGATCCACCATTAGGGACCTCGGGTGGCCCGCGAACTACCTCAGAGGTAGCTGAGGGTGGCCGCAGGACCACTCCTTTTGTTCTTTTTTTTTTTTCTTTTTTTTTTTAATTAAAAAATTTTAATTTAATTTTTTTAAAAAATTTAAAATTCTTTAACTTTTTAGTTTTATATTAATAGTTTTTTTAAAAATATAAAATTCTTAAATATTTTTTTATTTTAGTTTTTAAGAGAATAAGGGTATTATAAGAAAATTTTGATAAAAGTAGCCTTTTTGGCACACTTTGATAGTTTGATGAGTCATATTAGTGCACTTGAAAATTCTGCGAGCTATTCTAAAATCGGCCGTTAGTTCAGGGTTTTTTTTTTTTTGATATATTTTTCCGTAAAAAGTAATTGAATACACTTATTTGAAACTTTGATCACATTTAAAGTTTTTTATTTTTTTCTCCCAAAATCTTTTGGTGGGGTTTTCATGCACTCCACTTAGTAATGGCAAATCACAATGGAATGGTGCTGGTGTCTAAAATTAACTTGAACGTGCATCTAAAGTAGATCCAAAAAAAAAAAGGGGTAAGGAAAGTCCCATGCGTGCATATTTAAAACAAGGGGGCTGCAGAAACATGCCTCAACTTCATAATTGAACAAAAGTTATTACAATGAAATCAGTACGTGATAAGCAACATACAGTACTGATCAAATATCCCACAACTTTCCCAAAGCTCAAAATAATAAATTAATTTGAAAAGAAGAAAAAAAGAAGAAGAAATCAAAACAACATATATAGGCAAATATGCATGTTCTCTAATAACCACCACCACCACCAGGGGCTGACTGGGATTCTGAGGTGTAGAAGAAAGATCCCAGAGAGTATAACTTGGTATGCTTGTCGTTGAGGATGCGGTAAGAAGATAGGAGATCACCACTTAAACCGTGATTAGCGTCAATAGGAACTTTACAAGTTTCCAATGGAGAATAATATTGGGATGCCTTGCATTCCTTAAGCTTCCAATTATCTTTAAGCCCTGATAATATTGCAAAGAAGTAGCCGTTTTCATCGCATCCATCAGTCAGTGTGGAGAAAGGAGCTGTCTCGTACCCATTCTCATCAATAGCTACACATGTTATCTTTGTAATGGCTCCTGAATTTACCAATTAATAACAGATCAATCAAAACGCGCGAACAAAATTTAAACAAATGCAATCTTCTTAAAAAAGAACAATCAAACGTACGTAAAGAGATTACGTACCTTTAAGTGGGAAGATCTTGGAGCCAAATTTACATAAAACAGTCCCTTGAATACCAATGATTGTCGGGAGTAAGTTATAATCTTCTGCTGGGTTTGATTTCTCAAAATCTGGTGTTTCGGGTTTTGGTTTCTCCTCATAGTTTGGTTTTGTGGGGAGAGGTTTATTTTCAGGTTTTGGTTTCTCCTGATAGTTTGGCTTCGGGGCATATCCATAGTCGTTTGCAGAGGCAATAACTATGAGTGACAGGAGAAGCACAGGGGTCACCAACAAAAAACTTTTGGAAGTCATTTCTATGTAGCGTGATATGTATGCACAAAGAGATCGATCAATCGAACCAATTAAGGATATGGATGAACGGGCTACAATTGCATTGCCTTTTATAAGGATATATATATGTGCATGGCTCAATATATAATGTTATAAACCAAGAAATAAAAATATGTATTATTTCAGGAAATACTTGGTTGCACGATAGCAGATAAAGTAATGGATTTTGATGGAACATGATCATGATCGTGATTTTTAATGCTTAACTCGAATTAGAGAGCTCTTGTCGTCAACAACGTGCATGACATGCCAGCAGCAGTCCTAGCATACATCAAATTTTATAAGTTTTCCAACTAATTAATATTTTGACATAAAATTGAAATTATATTCAAGTATTCATTAATATTGGATGATTAATTAGGTGAAGAAAAGAGATAATCGACATGCCTAAAGCAATATTTTTGAATTCCATCAAATTTCAGTATGTTTTCCATCAAAGTAATTTGCAGAGATTCAGTATATAAGTATTTTGAATGTCTTGATTTCAAAACGTGCATTGTACGTACGTACATAGCCAATTAAGATATATTAGTATCTCCCCCTTTAACTAATTAATTAGGGGAAGCCATATTATATATATTTCAGGTTGAAAAAAAAGGAACACTAATAACCCTTTTTTTTTTACATATATATATGTAGGTTCACTGTTGTTGGTAAAGATAGTATCTCCCCGTTTTTGTGGACTACTAAAACAATTTAACAAAAGAAAAGGAAAGAAAAATCCAATACTTTACTCTTTCTTACCCAAAAACCAATTATATATTAAGTATTACAACCAATATGGAAGTTGACAGCGTTAAGATAGATGTTTGTCTTGGCAGGCAAGAGATAAGTCTATAATAAATCTAAAGTTATATATATGTATGTGTGTATGTATTCTCTAAGAATTAATTCATGACTAAAATTTTAAATTCTTGTACAAAAACATAAACATCAGACGTACTCCAACTCAAACTCATACCAGGCACTTAACTGCTTCTATCAAATGGACTAATATAATAATAGCAAGGCAGACACCCTCCCATGCAGATCGATCACAACATTAATGCTAGCTCAAATCAATGCTGCCTATGAATCTATGATGATCGACATTGGTTTGCCGTTAATTAGTTTGTGCCAATGCATGCCCACATCACCAATAAACTTGAAAGCTTGAAAACTTGAAAACTTGAAAACATCCTTAATTAACATCCTAATTAACATATATACATCATTATATCAGAAGTAGCTTTTGATGTGGATGAGTTTGAGTTGGAGTCTGATGCTTGGAGAACATCCTTAACACACATTATGAATCTATGATAAAAGTCTAGCCTCCTTTAATTAATAGTATCGTATGCCTAATATTAGTTTATGAATTTAAGTCTTTGTTGGGAAAAAAAAAATACTAGCTATTTTATAAAAAACATAAATTGTGGCTATTCCAAATCAGTGAACTCAAGCCCCTTTTGCATACTACTTCTTCAAGCTTCTTCTTCTTTTTTTTTTTTCTTTTTTTTTTTTTTTTCTGAAAACAAAAGTCAACGAAATAACATTGACCAAAACACAAATTAAAGAAAGAAAATGGGTGACTTAATTCATCTTTTTCATCTTAATTTCCACAGCCATCGTCTCTCTCTATTACCGGCCGGACTGGTGTTGAGTGTCACTGTGTATTTAATTAACTTTGGGTTAATGGGTGCGAGAGATTGTGAGCCGCCACACTTGCTTAGAAGTACGTACTGAGTCCATAAACAATGGACAATAATTTTTCCAGAGAGTGACATTGATCCAATTTAGCAGATATTGGTCATTCTTAATTATTCCAACTGACATGCAATATGGTATGGATTAAGAGTTTCCTTAATTACCCTCTTCATCAAACAACGAATTTTTAAGGTTACGCGGCTTGAAACTGGCCATGAACAATATTACCCATCATTTCATGTTATAATCTTATAGATAAACGTTTTTCATTAAGAAAACTATACTATCATGATATTTGAACTAGAGATCGTTAGCCAAGGTTATTACTTACTTATGAGGTTGTTGGAAGAGAAAAATTAGCATAAATGATAAAAAGTAATTGAATACACTTTTGTGAAACTTTGATCGATCAGGAATTGAATGCACTTTAGTTTTTAAGAGAATAAGGGTATTATAAGAATACTTCGATAAAAGTAGAATTTTTCGCACGTTTTGATAGTTTCATGGGTCACATTTGTGTACACGAAAGTTTAGGGGGGGTTATTCTAAAATCGACTGTTAGTTCAAGGAGCGCATTTTTATATTTGTCAATTCCCATAAAGTTTTCTTACAAGTTGGGTCGTAGGAAATTCTTCTAATTAAATTTATTAAATTGACATTTGTGTTGAGATATTTTAAAAATACATGTAATAATCACATGTTCTAATGACAAATGTCACTTTAATAAATTAGATTGGAAAAGTTTATTCTCACCTAATAATGGATTCTGAGTAAGCAAGAGGGAAGTAGTTTTTTTTTAAAAAAAAAATTAAAAAAATCGAAATCACGTACAGTCGATCTACATAGGGAGTGATAAATATCCCTCTCATTCCAATATTATCGATCCTTGCCAACCAATGGCTTCACCTTATTGAAAAGAAGATAGTATATACTAGTTAATTAATTTGGCTACAGCCTACATATGAATCTCTATATATAATTACATGAATTGGTGCAAAATGAACCAACAGCCATGCATGTACGTTGCTTATAGGGAAACTGTTTGAAAGAAAAGGATGGAAAAAAATTTTCTGGCTAGCTAGCTATTACTAGGTCGTAGTTTTGGGTTTTGTTCAACAAAGATGAGTATGTGTTGATTATCGCTTTTCTTCACCAAATCATGCAATATCCATTACTTTACACATTCTTGACGACAAGAGCCCTCTTTGTGGTAAGCATTAATTCACGATCAGCAAAATCCTTTACTTTATCTGCACATTATTGATCGTGCAACCAAGTAATTCCTTAAACAATACATATTTTTATTTCTTGGTTTATAACATTATTGAGCCACATCCTTATAAAAAGGCCATGCAATTGTAGCCGCCTGTTCATCCATCCTTAATTGGTTCGATCTCTTTGTGCATACATATCACGCAACATAGAAATGGCTTCCACAAGTTTCTTGTTGGTGGCTCTTGTGCTTCCCCTGTCACTCATAGTTATTGTCTCTGCAAACGATTACAGATATGCCACGAAGCCCGACTATCAGGAGAAACCAAAACCGGAAAATAAACCTTTCCCCACAAAACCAAACTATCAGGAGAAACCAAAACCCAAATGGTTTGACAAGCCTCTTCCCAAAATACCGGATTTTGATAAATCAAACCAAGCAGAAAAGGATAACCTATTCCCGACAATCATTGGTATTCAAGGGACTGATTTATGTAAATTAGGCTCCAAGATCTTCCCACTTAAAGCTACGTAATCTCTCTAAGTACGTTTGATTGTTCTTAATTTGTTAAGAAGAGTGCATTTGTTTAAATTTTGTTCGTTTTGATTGATCTGTTATTGGTAAATGCAGGAGCCATTGCAAAGATAACATGTGTAGCTATTGATGAGAATGGGTATGAGACAGCTCCTTTCTCCACACTGACTAATGGATGCGATGAAAACGGCTACTTCTTTGCAACATTATCAGGGCTTAAAGATAATTGGAAGCTTAAGGAATGCAAGGCATTCCAATATTATTCTCCATTGGAAACTTGTAAAGTTCCTATTGACGCTAATCAAGGTTATAACCATTTTAATTAAAATGGTGATCTCCTATTTTCTTATCGCATCCTCAACGACAAGCAAACTAAGTTATACTCTTTGGGGTCTTTCTTCTACACCTCAGAATCCCAGTCAGCCCCTGGTGGTGGTGGTTATTAGAGAACATCATTTGCCTATACATGTTGTGTTTTGATTTTTCTTATTATTATTTCTTCTTCGCAAATTAATTCATTATTTTGAGCTTTGGGAAAGCTGTGGGACTGAGTACTATGTTGTTTACGTATTGATTTCATTGTAATAAAAAAACTTTTGTTCAATTATTTAAGTTGAGGCTGATAAAGCAAAAGATTTAAACGATTTCATTACAAGATGAGCTTCACCAAAATTATGGGAGACGAGATTGGTTTAGGAAGATATTCCTATATATTACAATGGAGTAATGCTAGATCGAAGTCCCTCTTTGTTACTCTTGTGTTCCTGCAAAAATGTGATGGTGTTTAAAAATCATCATTGGACTTATGATTAATCATTTTTTAATTTTGATCAAATGATGATTTTTAAAGTCACCTCATTTTTTGAGGGACACAAGAATGACATATGAGGGACTTATAGAATTACTATTATAATTTTACCGTTAAAGGCAGTGAAATAACCGCCTTTGTTATATATATTTTTATATATGAAACGACGTCGTTTTGGACTAGGTTTTCACACCTAATAATGTGAAAATCTCTTTGACTCTCTCACTCTTAGTGTGGGCCGCTCACTCTCTCATTCACAATTGAAGTAGATTCACTCGATCTCCCTTCGCTGAAGCTCACCAACCAAAAACCCGACTACTCATCCGAAGCTCACCACCGTTTCGATCTCCCTCTCCGCCGTCTCGATCCCCTTCTCCGCCCTTTCGATTCCCTTCTCCGCCTTCACAATTCCTCTCTCCACGGACTTGATCCCCTTCTCCACCGCAACAAACCCGTCCCTTGCAATCTCCTTTGCTTCCTCCTCCGCCTTCCTTAGCTTCTTCCTCAAGCCGAACAACGGAATGTCCAGCGCAATCGACTTAGATTCTCTTGCCGCCAGAGCCGTCGACGCCGTTAGTAGATCTAGGCATCCCTCATTCATGTATCACTTTTAAGTTCAAGTCTGAATCTCCATTCTCTCTTCTGTTTCCTCTCTTGGGTTGGTTGAGTTTTTATGGTTTAATGTTAAATTTTGAAGAAGATCGATATGGGTTTTGTATGTTGATGAGCTTGATTAATTTTTCCATGGATTTTTGGAAAGAAATTTTCGTGGGTTTTGTATGTTGATGAGTTTGATCGATCTTGGTTTTTATGTTTTCTGTTATTGTCTCTGGCCAGCATCTACATCGAAGATTTGGAAATCATTTACCACAGAAATACCCATTATGGTTTAGGCAAAAAAAAAAAAAACGGTTGGCGATCGGCGAAGGTTGCAGGTAGCGGTTTCCGCTAACCGCCCATGCAGTTGTGGTTAGCGGTTTTAGCCAATAACCGCTAACCGCAACCACTTTTGCAACCCTACGTTGTAGTATATGACTTCCTTTTGTATTTTCCTCAATATATAGAAGAACAATATCATTAGAGCAACTCATGTTTTTGATTAGCTCATGTCTCTGCAGCCCTCTTTTTTATTTATTTATTTTCAAATGATCTACTTGAGATGCACGTTGAAGTTAATTTTAGACACCAGTACCATTCCATTGTGATTTGCAATTACTAAGTGGAGTGAAAACACCACGAAAAGACTTTGAAAAAAAAAAACTTTAAATGTATGCGATCAAAGTTTGTTTCACATAAGATTTTTATTTTTATTTTTTATTTTTCTCCCAAAATCTTTTGGTGGGGTTTTCACTCCACTTAGTAATGGCAAATCACAATGGAATGGTACTGGTGTCTAAAATTAACTTCAACGTGCATCTAAAGTAGATCCAAAAAAAAAAAAAAAAGGTTTAAGGAAAGTCCCATGCATGCATATTTAAAACAAGGGGGCTGCAGAACCATGCCTCAACTTCATAATTGAACAAAAGTTATTACAATGAAATCAGTACGTGATGAGCAACATATAGTACTGATCAAATATCCCACAACTTTCCCAAAGCTCAAAATAATAAATTAATTTGAAAAGAAGAAAAAAAGAAATCAATTCAAACAACATATGTAGGCAAATATGCATGTTCTCTAATAACCACCACCACCACCACCAGGGGCTGACTGGGATTCTGAGGTATAGAAGAAAGATCCCAGAGAGTATAACTTGGTATGCTTGTCGTTGAGGATGCGGTAAGACGATAGGAGAGCACCACTTAAACCGTGATTAGCGTCAATAGGAACTTTACAAGTTTCCAGTGGAGAATAATATTGGAATGCCTTGCATTCCTTTAGCTTCCAATTATCTTTAAGCCCTGATAATGTTGCAAAGAAGTAGCCGTTTTCATCGCATCCATCAGTCAGTGTGGAGAAAGGAGTTGTCTCGTACCCATTCTCATCAATAGCTACACATGTTATCTTTGTAATGGCTCCTGAATTTACCAATTAATAACAGATCAATCAAAGCGAACAAAATTTAAACAAATGCAATCTTCTAAAAAAGAACAATCAAACGTACGTAAAGAGATTATGTACCTTTAAGTGGGAAGATCTTGGAGCCTAATTTACATAAAACAGTCCCTTGAATACCAATGATTGTCGGGAGTAAGTTATAATCTTCTGCTGGGTTTGATTTCTCAAAATCCGGTGTTTCGGGTTTTGGTTTCTCCTCATAGTTTGGTTTTGTGGGGAGAGGTTTATTTTCAGGTTTTGGTTTCTCCTGAAAGTTTGGCTTCGGGGCATATCCATAGTCGTTTGCAGAGGCAATAACTATGAGTGACAGGAGAAGCACAGGGGTCACCAACAAAAAACTTTTGGAAGTCATTTCTATGTAGCGTGATATGTATGCACAAAGAGATCGATCAATCGAACCAATTAAGGATATGGATGAATGGGCTACAATTGCATTGCCTTTTATAAGGATATATATATGTGCATGGCTCAATATATAATGTTATAAACCAAGAAATAAAAATATGTATTATTTAAGGAAATACTTGGTTGCACGATAGCAGATAAAGTAATGGATTTTGATGGAACATGATCGTGATTTTTAATGCTTAACTCGAATTAGAGAGCTCTTGTCGTCAACAACGTGCATGACATGCCAGCAGCAGTCCTAGCATACATCAAATTTTATAAGTTTTCCAACTAATTAATATTTTGACATAAAATTGAAATTATTTTCAAGTATTCATAAATATTGGATGATTAATTAGGTGAAGAAAAGAGATAATCGACATGCCTAAAGCAATATTTTTGAATTCCATCAAATTTCAGTATGTTTTCCATCAAAGTAATTTGCAGAGATTCACTATATAAGTATTTTGAATGTCTTGATTTCAAAAAGTGCATTGTACGTACGTAGCCAATTAAGATATATTAGTATCTACCCTTTAATTAGGGGAAGCCATATTATATATATTTCAGGTTGAAAAAGAAGGGACACTAATAACCCTTTTTTTTTTACATATATGTAGGTTCAATGTTGTTGGTAAAGATAGTATCTACCTGTTTTGTGGACTACTAAAACAATTTAACAAAAGAAAAAGAAAGAAAAATCCAATACTTTTCTCTTTCTTACCCAAAAACCAATTATATATTAAGTATTACAACCAATATGGAAGTTGACAGCGTTAAGATATAGATGTTTGTCTTGGCAGGCAAGAGACAAGTCTATAATAAATCTAAAGTATATATATATGTATGTATGTATGTACGTATGTATTCTCTAAAAATTAATTCATTACTAAAATTTTAAATTCTTGTACCAAAACATAAACATCAAACATCAACTCTAACTCATACCAGGCACTTAACTTTTTTTTTTTTTTTTTTTTGACATGTCCACACAAGAGGGGGGGGGGGAGATTCAAACTAGTGACCTCCACTTCATGAGGAGTGGTCCCCAGCCGATTGAGCTACTCCTTGAGGACATACCAGGCACTTAACTGCTTCTATCAAATGGACTAATATAATAATAGCAAGGCAGACACCCTCCATGCATACAGATCACAACAATGGTAGCTCAAATCAATGTTGCCTATGATGATCAACATTGGTTTGCCGTTAGTTTGTGCCAATGCCCACATTACCAATAAACTTGAAAACTTGAAAACATCCTTAATTAACATCCTTAACATATATACATCATTATATCATTATATAAGAAGTAGCTTTTAATGTGGATCATGCTCAGTTAGAGTTAGAGTCTGATGCTTATCCTTAACATGTACATTAAGGGTCCATTTGAATTTGCGATTTTAAAAAATGCAATTTAAAATAACGATTTTAAAATGTGCGATTTGAAAAAGGTAATTTTTTAAAACGCAGTTAAGCGTTTGGCAAAATCGCAGTGTAACCTTTAAAATCGAGAATTTATCTTTAAAATTCAGCGTTTTCAAAAAAACACCATCTTATCTGGGATTTGAAAAGGCAAATTTTTTGTGTTTTCAAATCGCAATTTTTAAAAACGTAGTTCCCAAACGATTTATGTTTTGCAATTTGTTTTAAAATCACACTTATTGTCTACGAAATCACAATCTCAAACGAACCCTAATTATGAATCATTCCAAATTAGTGAACTCGATCACCCCCTTTTATATACTATATATATATATATAATTGAAAAAAAAAAAAGTCAATGAAATTGCATTGACCAAAACCCAAATTAAACAAAGAAAATGGGTGCATGACTTGGCCTTTTTCATCTTTCCACAGCCATCGTCTCTCTCAGCGCATGCAAAAGATAAAAATAAAATAAAATAAAAAGAAGAAGAAAGAAAAATGAAAAGAAAAAAAAGTAGAAGCCATAGATCTAAAAAAAAAAAAAATAGCAAGAGCATATCACACTAGCTATTACTGTGTTCAATACTGTACTGGCGTTGAGTGTCACTGTGTGTTTAATTAAATTTGGGTTAATGGGTGCGAGAGATTATGAGCCGCCACACTTGCTTAGAAGTACGTACTGATCAGTCTATAAACAATGGGCAATAATTTTCCAGAGAGTGACATTGATCCAATTTAGCAGATATTGGTCATTCTTAATTATTCAACTGACATTGTATGGATTAAGAGTTTCCTTAATTACCCTCTTAATCAAACAACGAATTTTTTAGGGTACGCGGCTTGAAACCACGAACAATATATGTTAGAAATATTTAACATATTGCTTAAACTAACATGCGCAGCGGAAAACGAATAAAACAGGATTTAGGCTTACCTCTAGCCATATTTGCTCAAGCGTCTCCACGATCCATCTGAAGAACAAGAAAGATTATTTGAAGGATCTTCTAACCAATGCCTATGACTGTATTACCGTACTGATGGTGTACACAGGCTGTTTATTTATAGGCTAGGTCAGGGACCCTCAAATATGGTAAGTACCGTATTGTTCCTCCCATCAAGGAAACAATATTATTAATTGATTTTAAATCAATTAAACGATTCCATTACGGTAATCTAAATTAATTAAATTACCTAACCGTAATACCGTATATTATATTTATAATAAATATAATAAACACTGTATATGTGGCATATAGGCCATATATGGAGACAATATCTAACATTCTCCCACTTGGCCTTTATGGCACATGACTTTATGGTATTAGGTTCCTTAGTTTGGCCAATCACTTATGGAATCCTCCCACTCAGATAAGAAATGTTTCACACGAATCATGGCGGTAAAACCATTATAAAATTAGGTCGTCCCTTCCATGTATCACGATGTAAAACACTCCTTACATGAGTACCTTATGGATAATCAAGCTTTATGAATGAACTTCCTATAAGTCATTCGGGTCCAACTTTATTTATCCTCATAAATAAAATAACAAATGTGCACAAAAAATCTTTATTATAATAACTTTATGTCTATAGACTAAAAAGAGACAAACCAAGCGAAAATGAATTAATGAGTCTCATATATTCCGCATGACTTTATTCTTTCTTTACCGGTAAACTTTAAGTCATGGGATCCGCAATCATTAATTCAGTACTTATATGCTCAATAGACCCTTTATGTCTCTTAATGTTATCTCTCGTACTGAGATACTTGATGTCGATTTACTTCTGTTTCTACTCTTTATTCTTATAAAAGAAGATTATAGTAGAATTACAGCAGAATATCTTTATGGTCTAACTGTAAAATCGACAAGATTGAGACTTTCAACAAATGTCTCAACCATCATGCCTGTGTACTAAATTCATAGCACGCTAGACTTTTAGCTTTCTTGGTAGACGTAGCAACTATAGTCTGCATACTGCATCTCTAGGATATATCCTTCAATAAAAAGATATATACCCTAAAGTATACTTTCTACTATCTACACAATCAGCAAAACTCAAATCTGAACAACTAACCACCTTCAAATGGAAAGTGTATCCTTAGGTTAAGTTGTACTTCTTGGTTCCTTGCATATACTGCAAGACTTTATTTGCAGCACTTTATTGACTCAATATACTTATTGTCAGTCATATGGTTATGTATAATGCAGACACTTAAAACTTTTCATCTGCCCTTATTCCAATACCTTTTGGGACATTAATCTGTATTTAATTAGTCCCTCTTAATTGCTACTGAAAGTGCAAATCCTTCATTCTAAATTTTCCCAAAACTTTTTCAATGTGGGCCTTCCGAGACAATGTTAATATTCTTTATGTCTCTGTGAATCTCTATGTCAAAAGACATAAGAGGTTTCACCCAAATCCTTCATTTCAAAGTTTTGTGAACTTTATGTAGCAAACCTAAATCACCACTTGCAAAAAATAATATCTACATATAGGACTAGAAAGATTACTGTACTCCCACTGACCTTAAGGTATATATACTAATTAACAAGGTTTTCAATAAACAATAAAACATTAACCTTGTAAAAAATATATTACCGATGAGAGATCTATCACAGCCCATAAATAGAATTCTTTAATTTGCAAGCTTTCTGACTGTTATTTATAAAACCTTTTGATTGTTTCATGTAAACCTCATCTTTAAGATCCTTATTTAGAAAAGTTGTTTTCGAATCCACTTGATGTAGCTCTTAGACCCAAAAATAAGCTGATAATGCTATGATTATCTTGATGAACCATTCTTAGACACTGGAGAGAATGTTTCACGATAATCAATGCCTTCCTTATGAGTAAAACCATTGGCTACGAGTCCACCTTGACCTTTTAGCCATTGACTTATCTCTTACTTCATGGCACTGAATCTTAATGTGGAGTTTTCTCCACTCATAGCATGTGAAAACAAACTTGGATCATTTTTATGTCCAATGTCAACATCAAACTCTGTGAGATATACAACATGATCACTAAGAATTGTTGATCTCCTTATTCTATAGGATTTTCTTAATTATTTTCCCTCTGCATTTTTGCAA
The DNA here is from genome assembly GCA_028654335.1 of Alnus rubra. Classification (NCBI taxonomy): domain Eukaryota; kingdom Viridiplantae; phylum Streptophyta; class Magnoliopsida; order Fagales; family Betulaceae; genus Alnus; species Alnus rubra. The sequence goes on along the minus strand of JAJPGS010002138.1, from coordinate 186,707 downwards.
TGGGAGAATAGACTTTTGAACCTGTTCTGTATGAGTTGGTTGTTCCAAAACTGATTGTGGCTCAGGATAATCAATCTGATTTTCCCTGAATACAATCAATCATCCTCTATGAGGAGGAGATTTAGCCAACTCTAGTGCTTCCTCAAATTCCAATTTGTGTGAATGAGCACTCCCACTAGGTTCCGCATCCTCTAGAAATTTTACAATCAACAACTCTAGGATTATATGAAGGATAATAAAACATTAAAACCCCTTAAAGTTTACTAGATAGCTTATAAAAGATCCGCTGGTTGTCCTTGAATCTAATTTTCTAAGGCGAGGATTATAAGTCCTCTCTTTAGTAAGACAACCCCATATGTGTAAATAATTTAAACTAAGCTTCCATCTATTTCATACTTTAAAAGGTGTCTTAAAGACAACCTTAGATGGAATCCTGTTTAACATATACACAACGGTCTTCAAAGCTTTACTCTATAAGGGTAATAGCAGATTAGTATTACTAATCATTTCCCTTTGTGTGTACCTACCTTAATACTCTATGCCTATATTAGATCTTATGATCTTCATATTGTTTCTCTTCTTCTTCCATATAAATATTGAAAGCATTCAATACCCCAGCTTTAATATTTAGAAGATAGAGATACATAAACTTTATATGGTCATCACTAAAAGAGATAAAAAATATCTCTGACCATTTAGGCAATGAGTATGAAAAGGTCAACACCTTTCAATGTACATGATCTCAAGAATCTCAAAATGCTCTCTTTGGCACCTCTAGTGGTCTTGTTGGTATGCTTTCCCTTATGCAGCCTACACAAGAACCAAAGTCAGTAAATTACCGACTTTTATTTATTGTATGGAGATATATTTCAATCTCCAAAGCCATAACCAGAGCATTTTAAATTCTCAAAGACTCTACTTTACGTCAACATCAGTATGCAGAAATAAAAAAATAATTTTGTTTCAAAAATTGGGATGTAGGTCAATTTCAAATAGACTTTAAATAAACCCCAACCAATATTCCACCAAATATAAGAAAAATTTCAAGTTTTAAAATAAAAATTGAAATTTTTAATAAGCCAAACTAGAAAATAGATTTCAAAAAGATTATGGAATATAAATCATTTTTGAGGTCAAAATTATAATTGAAATTTAAAATTAACCTATAGATCCCAACAAGCTCAAATTATAAACACGTGTTATTCATTTTAAAAAGACTCTGCATTTGTGTTGACAACGTGGATTGTTAAACCATAATCAATCCACAATATATTTGAATGAGTCACTAAAAGAGATTCACGACATACTAGATATATGAGATTATCTTTATTTTAAGTCATTTCTTATACTTCATGCAATCTTTCTTTATATGCCCTTATTTTATGAGAAATAAGTATCTTGATTGCCATAATACTTTATTGGCACCTTATTCTCATGCTTTAAGTGTTGGACATGATTGCATTTATTGGTCCTCCCCTTGACATGAGTAATCATGTGAACACTTTACGAATTCTCTCATATCTTTGAACACACATGGTTAGAAGTTTATTTACTAACCATTTATCCTTACGTGTGTTACAAGATAAAATTTTACACTTAGAAGAGAAAATTCAAAAATAAAATGACCAATAATGACTTAAAAAATCTCAATCTTTAGGGACTTAAGCTAAACTACAATATCCTTCATTCCCATAATGGAATTAGAAACACTCAAATGAAAAAGTATATTAATCTTTTTCCAGTCAAAAAAATATTACCATAAAGTATTGAAATATAAAACTACCAAAGTAGAGTATTACGAATAGCTGCAATAACCAAGAATATAAAAAATAAAAATACTTTTATGCTATGAAGTAACTTTATTTTAAATTAGCCAATGTCAATTTAAATAGTAAATTTCAACCTACCTGTGGGCAAATGTTGCATCACGCATGAAATTTACTCTTTATTAATAAGACTAAAGCAAATTTAAATATTAATAAATAAAATTCTTCGTACATTTGGGCAACCGAAAGAAATTTTACTTTTAATACTAAATTTGTTATCTCATTCTAATTAAGTCATAAAAATAAAAACTTCCCTTTGGGGATAGGTAATTAAATTTATGAGTTAATTACAATACGATGTTAATTTTTCTATATGAAGTTCATGTGTACGATCCTTATGCAATTATTACAAAATTAGGATGCTTTGGCTCTCCCAAAATCATAATAATCACGCTGTAATTCATGAACATCTAATATATCTTTATGAGGTTCATGCGTGTAATCCTGATGTAATTATCATACAAAAATGGGATGCTTTGGCTCTCCCATAATTATTATGATAATTACGTGTGTGTAATCTTGATGCAATTGTCATTCAAAATTGGGATGCTGTGGCTCTCCCAAAATTATCATGATAATTACTACTTCATTAACATCTAACAACTTTATAGATGCCCCCTTAATAGCCCTAGGAATATAACAAACCAATACTTAAATGGGGTAAACAGCATTTTCGAAGGTGCAAGCAGATGAGCTCCCAGGAAAGTGAGGGGGGTCACACCGGAGACACTTAAATCCCAAGATTTTCCTTGCCAGAACTTTCCCCGACATTGCATTCTTAGATATTACTGTAAACACACCGGTATATATGGTATTGTTAATTATTCTTAGGTCTATAGGCATCAAACAATTTATATATAACAATTAAAATTCAACAATTAAAATATATTCCTCAATATATGTATTAAAGAACCAATAATCTTAAAATACAACACTGTAAATAATAAGTGGAATAAAACTGCAATATGAGGACATAATAAAAAATATAGCCCAATGGTTTAGTAGGTGGCCAAGGCCCTTTACACTTGGTGAACCCAAGTTCTAAACCCCACATGAGCCTACTATTTTTTTAATTCTTGATGGGCTACTGAAATGGGTTGCTGTATTGGGCTGATCCATTTGGGTCAACCCACCTAATCGGATTGGGTCTCTATATAGGGCTGGCCCAAAACGGGTCAACCCACTTAAATGGGTCCTCCAATTTTATTTTAATAAAATTGAATTGGGTCAGCCCATTTAAAAGCTCCCTTCTTTTTTCTTTTTCTTTTTTAACTGAAAATTGGGCCTCTTGGGCTGACCTAATGGGTCAGCACTTGGATTGGGCTGACCCGAATGGGTCAACCCACTTGATATCGGGTTGGACTCATGGGTTTTAAACCCTACCCGATCCCTTATCCGACCCGACCCGGAATTCTTTATGGGTTAAAACCCTAACCCGGTTCTTAAACCCGAAAACCCGAATTTTGACCCGGAAAACTGAAAACCCTAGCTGATAAAATTGCAGCCGCCGCCGCCTCTTCCACCTCCTTCCCCATGAACGCCGGCCGTCGCCCTTAGCACTGCCACCTTATGCAGCGGCCGCGAGGGGCCGCTGCTCAGCAGCCACGGCGACCCCTCGGGGTCGCCGATTGCCCAGGAACCAGGCGGCCCTTACGGGCCGCCAGTTCTTGTGACGGGGAAGAGGCCGCTTGCAGCGGCTTCTTCTACCCAGAACAGCGCCGGCCCTTACGGGCTGGTCCCTTCGTTCCAGGAACCGTCGCTGGTGCTATGACAGGTAACAGGGAGAGGCCGTGGGAAGCGGCCTCTCCTCGAACGGCAACGACGCCTGTGACGTCCCACATCGCCTGGGAATGAGGATGTGCTTATATGTATAAATGTACCCTATATGACACAACGCGTTTTAAAGCCGTGATGGCAATGAACCTATCAGAACTCCGCAGTTAAGCGAGCCGCTGCGAGAGCAATCCCAGGATGGGTGACCTCCTGGGAAGTCTGATATGGGGAGCCAAAAGCGGACAGTATTGTGTCATTGGGGGTGGGTCGTTACAAATGGTATCAGAGCCATTGCCCAGCCTGAGATGGTGGGAGCGTGCACAAGCCCAAAAGAGGGTTGCCGGCGGGCACTCGCTGGGATGCCAAGAATGGGGGGATCCCATGAGGGTCGCCAGCGAGGACGCTGGGTCCCAAGGGGGGGTGATTGTGACGTCCCACATCGCCTGGGAATGAGGATGTGCTTATATGTATAAATGTACCCTATATGACACAACGCGTTTTAAAGCCGTGATGGCAATGAACCTATCAGAACTCCGCAGTTAAGCGAGCCGCTGCGAGAGCAATCCCAGGATGGGTGACCTCCTGGGAAGTCTGATATGGGGAGCCAAAAGCGGACAGTATTGTGTCATTGGGGGTGGGTCGTTACAACGCCGCTATGCCCAGCGGCGTCTCCAGACGGCGACTCTCTACCGGTGGCCAGACTTTCGGTCGCCACCGTGGAGTGTGGCTCGGTGGTCTTCTTTAATGGGTCTCACGGCAAGATAGGTTTGCGGTGCTGAGAGTTTCGGTGCTTTACTGCTATTTCTCAAATCCTCTCTCCAGCCACACATAAGCAAACAAACCAATACACCAAGGCAGTTCAAAGATAAACGTCCAAAATAATGAAAGCAGATATTTCGAATAGAAAATATCTATATGCTTTCCAACGGTATGTGAACAAAATTATATTAAAAAAAAATATGCTTTCACATTAAACAGAGTAATGATAATCAAAATACCCGTATCAAAAAACTTTCATGCTGTTTAATCTCTAGCAGTAAACACAACAAAAATTATGTTCACAAAATGTTAATTCAACAAAGGCTTAATGCTAAACAAAATAGCATAGAGGTTGCTCTGATACCACATGTTAGAAATATTTAACATATTGCTTAAACTAACATGCGCAGCGGAAAACGAATAAAACAGGATTTAGGCTTACCTCTAGCCATATTTGCTCAAGCGTCTCCACGATCCATCTGAAGAACAAGAAAGATTATTTGAAGGATCTTCTAACCTATGCCTATGACTGTATTGCCGTACTGATGGTGTACACATGCTGTTTATTTATAGGCTAGGTCAGGGACCCTCAAATATGGTAAGTACCGTATTGTTCCTCCCATCAAGGAAACAATATTATTAATTGATTTTAAATCAATTAAACGATTCCATTACGGTAATCTAAATTAATTAAATTACCTAACCGTAATACCATGTATTATATTTATAATAAATATAATAAACACTGTATATGTGGCATATAGGCCATATATGGAGACAATATCTAACAATATATACCCATCATTTCATGTTATAATAATCTTATTGATAAACGTTTTTCATTAAGAAAACAATATTATGATATTTGAACTATAGTTCGTTAGCAAATGTTATTTTTTTTTTTTTTGGAACGAAGTAGCATGTGCTACATCTATTGCTGAAACAAAGTCATAAAGGCATTACAGAGACAGACGTGAGGAACAAAGAAACCTCAACATCCTAAGCCAGAAAACAAGTATGACTTAAAAGCAGTTGCCTAAACAACACACAAAATTACAAAGACACCATTTTTGAGCCACTCTCTACAATTATAGTCCAGTAAAATCGTGCATTACATAGACACTGTGACAACAAAGAAACAAGAGAATATACAACCAACCAAAAAACCATCACTGCCAGCATAAAAAAAAGGAGACCACTGCCTACTGAGGAGGCGCGTGCATAACACGCGCCAACCCCTGAGACTCCCCAAACAGCACACAACCACCGCCAACTACTATCCACCCACTACAAAAAAACAAGCAATTAGCCACGTGTCTACAGTAACCGTTACTGTAGCCACGTGGCCAATTGGCCACGTGTAATAAATAGACGTGGCGAGATGACAGTTAGCCACGTGTATTAAATACACGTGGCAAAAAAAATTATATTTTTTTATATTTATATTTGCAGTTAGCCACGTGTAATTAATACACGTGGCTAAAATATTTATATTTTTTTTTTCTTATATTTATATTTGCAGTTAGCCACGTGGCTAAAATATTTATATTTTTTTTTATTTTTTTTTTATATTTATATTTGCAGTTAGCCACGTGTAATTAATACACGTGACGAATTGTTTTTATCAATTCAAATTTCAAATTTTTATTAAGGTTTTGTAATTTCAAATTTCGAAATTGGGTCGGTAGCTTTCAAATTTCAAATATCAAATAAAATCGCGTTCCCTCTCTCTCTCTCTCACTGAAATCGGTCTCTCTCTCTCTGTATCACGCTCTCTCTCTCTCTCTCTCTCTCTCTCTCTCTCTCTCTCTCTCTCTCTCTCTCTCTCTCTCTCTCTCTCTCTCTCTCTCTCCGTCAGTACTGGACCACCGGCCAGCTCCCCGACCACCGCGTGGTCGGCCTTCCCGACCACCCACGCTCATTCCGGTGAGTCCGACGTAGTAGAACGTACGATTTTTTCTGTTTCTCAGTAACGCAGTTGTGACCGAGTCGCGGGGTGGGACTGAGTTGAACTCGAGCGTCGAGGACTTGCTCGAGTCCCGGTCGACCAGGCAGTAAGAAAACGACGACGCTTTGATCTCCGGCGCCGACAAACAGACCTTCGTCTTTGTGGCCTCAACCCAAAGCGAAGTCGTTCACCGCGCCGGAGTTCCCTAACGACAGCGTCTCAGTGAGGAAATCGCCGACCGTGTACGAGCCGTCGCCGACCGTGTACGAGCCGTCACCGACCGTGTACGAGCCGTCGCCGACCGTGTATGAGCCGTCGCCGTACGCGACCTAGTAGAGGCAGCCGGCGACCGAGTCGGTGCATTGCTGCTACCAAAAACAAAAAACAAAAAAAAAACAAAAAAAAAAAAGAACAGATCTGTTCTTTTCTTCTTCTTTTTTTAAGCAATAATATTATTGTTGGAGACGTGTCTTAAGAATGCGTGTCAAAAAAATACAAAATTTTTCATTTTTTTTTAAAAAAAAAAAAAAAAAAATACATTTAGCCACGTGTATTTTGTGACACGTGGCCATTTGGACACGTGTATTAAAATACACGTGGCTAAATGTGTTTTTAGTGACAACCAGATCCGCTACGTGGGGCACACGTGGCCAACAGTTCGCCACGTGTACAGTGCCCGTACACGTGGCGAAAATCATGTTTTTTTGTAGTGACCACTCGTTATGGCCTGAGAAATTATGGCGTGATCCACACGTGCCTAACCATAGAAAACGAACCCCCATGCGTGCAGACCACGCGCCGGCAAGATCGAACAGCAAGACCACCAGCTTGAGACGCCCGGACCGGTTGACGACAGTGAACACAGTTGGGAAGCGCGTATCGTGAAAGTCCCAGTAGAATATAACAGATCTAGCCCACAGAGAAACACAACTGTTGAAGCACGGCTAGAAATCCACCGGAGACACGACGGAGAGTGGCCGATCCTCCAAAACCAACACTGTATGAAGGCCTTTCAGTCAGAAAAAGAGAAAACAAGAAAAGAAAAACACAAACTTCTCAACCCATAAGGGTTAGGAGAACAAAACCTCCACCGGAACAAGTCCGGGAGGAACAAAACTCCTGCCCTAACGACAAGGAGCAGCCTGACCTCCAATGGAACTAGCCATGGAGGAAACAAAAAACTCCTAGGGACTAGGAGAACCAAAGACCGGGAAGAGGGAGGAGCCTCCCTCCCCCGGTGAACAGACTGAAAAACAGAAGGTTTCTCTCTCTAGAAAATTCGGGAGTCTCTCTCTCTAGAAAAGGAGCTGAAGTCTACTGCCTTTGGTCAGTCTTGTCGCAGTTCGTTAGCCAATGTTATTGCTTATGAGGTTGTTGGAAGAGAAAAATGAACATAAATGATAAAAAGTACTTATAATTGAATACACTTATGTGAAACTTTGATTGATCAGGAATTGAATGCACTTTTAGTTTTTAAGAGAATAAGGGTATTATAGGAATATTCTGACAAAATTAACATTTTTCGCACGCTTTGATAGTTTGATGGTTCACATTAGTGCACTTGATCAAAGTTTAGGAGGTTATTCTAAAATCGGCTATTAGTTAAAGGGGCGCATTTTTATATTTTTCCCATGAAGTTTTCTTACGAGTTGGATCGAAGGAAATTCTTCTAATTAAATTAACATTTGTCCTGAGATATTTTAAAAATGCATATAAGAATCACATGATCTAAAGATAAATGTCACTTTAATAAATTAGATTGGAGAAATTTCTTTCCACCTAATAATGGTTTCTGTGTAAGCAAGAGTAAAGTAGTTTTTTTTTTTAAAGAAAAAAAAAAGAAAAGAAAAAGAAAAATCGAAATCACAGTCGATCTACATAGGGAGTGATAAATATCCCTCTCATTCCAATATTATCGATCCTTGCCAACCAATGGCTTCACCTTATTAAAAGGAAGATAGTATATACACTACAAAAAAAAAAGATCATTAGCGGCGACATGTGGCCGCTAATGCGGTCGCCGCTAATAATATTTTTTGGCGCCGCGAAAAAATTATAGAATGGAGGCCAGTTGTTGCCGCTAATGATCTATCATTAGCGGCGACACCAATGTGGCCGCTTAGCACATTAGCGGCGACACCAATGTGGCCGCTAATGTGCTATCATTAGCGGCGACATACGGGTCGCCGCTAATAATATGAAAAAAAAAATTTAAAAAGATTATTAGTGGCGACAAATGGGTCGCCGCTAATGATATAAAAAAATTAAAAAAAAAAAAAAAAAAAAAAAAAACATTATTAGCGGCGACATACGGGTCGCCGCTAATGATATTAAAAAAAAAAAATCAAAATCAAAATCAAAAAGGTGCTCTTTCAAAATCCCTTTTTGATCCGATCAAAATAACCCCAAATTAAAATACCCATCATCACAAACCAAACCCACAAATACTAATCTAAATTTATCACATCATCAAGACCACAATACACAATACCACAAAACAAAACTTGCCAAAACATCAAAAAAACAGTCAAAAGTATAATCATATGCACAGCTCAATCCATCAAAAACACCAAAACAAAAACAAAAACAAAAAACATTCGGCTAAAACTAAGAATACTGCGATCAAACCTGCATTGTTTATTGCAACTGAAACACCCCTTGGCATCTGCATAATCATAAAAGAAAAGAAAAGAAAAAGTTTTAAGAAGTTTTACTGGTGAGACCCACGCCTAGGTCTCTGTGGAGAGACCCACAACAGGTCTCTGGAGAGACCCACGCCTGGGTCTCTTCACACCCTGGCGTGGGTCTCTTGAGACCCACGTAGACAGTGATCGGAGAGAGAGAGAGAGGAAGAAAGGAGAAGAAGAAAAAAGAGAAAGGTAGATGATGGAGAGTTTTGGAGTTTTGAGAGTGATGAAAGAAGAGATCTTGATTTTTAATGAGGTAGTGAAAGGAACAAAAAAAAAAATTCAAATTCAAAAAGTTGAAGTTTTTTTTTGCCGTGCAAGCGGGACACGAAATTTTTTTTCGTGTCCCGCGCAAAATTCAGAGCCTTCTTGAAAGAATTGGTCAATAGTGGTGACTTCTAAAGTCGCCACTAATGTTGGATCAATAGCGGCGACATTCAGATGTCGCCGCTAATAATTGGTCAATAGCAATTGTCGCCGCTATTGATCCTACACAATAAAAAAAATAAAAAAATAATAATAAATCATATTCATTAGCGGCGACTTAGAAAGTCGCCGCTAATGCTAGATCAATAGCAGCGACATTCAGATGTCGCTGCTAATAATTGGTCAATAGAGGCGACAATTGGGGTCGCCGCTATTGATCCTACACAATAAAAAAAATAATAAATCATATTTATTAACGACGACTTCGAAAGTCGCCGCTAATAATTGGTCAATAGCGGCGACAATTGGGGTCGCCGCTATTGACCTTATACAATAAAAAAATAGAAAAAAAAATAATGATAGAATAATAGGATCCTTTTGTAGTGATTGTCTGGTCAATCATGATAGAATAATATGATCGATAGACCATCCGACCTTGTACATTAGTCTGATCGATCATGATAGATTTTAATTTTTTTTAAACAAAAATTTGTTTTTTATTTTAATTTTTTTTTCTTTAATTTATTTTTTAAAATATATATATTTTATTTTATTTTTAGATTATTTTCAAATTTGTAATTGATTGGAGCCGTTTTAGAAGAAAACGTCTCCATCTGAAATCATTTTCTTCAAAAATGGCTCTAAATTTTGGGGTACAGCGCGCGGGACCACATTGATCGTACCATAATCGATCACACTGATTGTACCATAAATGATCATAGATCGTACCACAATCGAACACATAGATCATACCACGATCGATCACATAGATCATACCACGATCGATCACATTGATTGTACCACGATCGATCATATAGATCGTACCACGATCAATCAAAGATCGTACCACGTTCGATCACATAGATCATACCATGATCGTATCATGTTCGATCACATAGATCGTATCACGTTCAATCACATAGATCGTACCTTGAACGATCACATAGATCGTACTATGATCGATCACATGATCGTACCACGTTCCATCACATAGATCATACTACGATCGATCACATTAATCGTACCATAATTGATCATAGATCGTTCCACAATCGAACACATAGATCATACCACGATCGATCACATCGATCGTACCACAATCGATCACACTTAGATCGTACCACGATCGATCACACTTAGATCGTACCATGATTGATCGTGGTACGATTTATGTGATTAATCGTGGTAAGATCAATGTGTGATCGATCGTGGTACGATCAATGTGTGATCGATCGTGGTAGGATCTAAGTGTGATCGATCGTGGTACAATCTAAGTATGATCGATCATGGTACGATCAAGGTGATCGATCATGGTACGATCAAGGTGATCGATCATGGTATGATCTATGTGTTCGATTTGTGGTACAATCAATGTGATTAATCGTGGTACGATCTATGTGATCGAGTATGGTACGATCAATGTGATCGGTCATAGTACGATTCATGTGATGGAACGTGGTAAGATCATATGATCGATCATGGTACAATCTATGTGATCGAACGTGGTACGATCTATCATCGATCGTGGTACGATCTTTGATTGATCGTGGTACGATCTTTGATTGATCATGGTACGATTTATATAATCGATCGTGGTAAGATCTAAGTATGATCGATCGTGATACGATCTAAGTGTGATCGATCGTGGTACGATCTAATTGTGATCGATTGTGGTACGATCAATGTGATCGATCGTGGTATGATCTATGTGTTCGATTGTGGTACGATCTATGATCAATTATAGTATGATTAATATGATCGATCGTAATACGATCTATGTGATGGAACGTGGTACGATCATGTGATCGATCATAGTACGATCTATGTGATCGTTCATGGTACGATCTATGTGATTGAACGTGATACAATCTATGTGATCGAACATGATACAATCATGTGATCGATCATGGTATAATCTATGTGATCGAACGTGGTACGATCTTTGATTGATCGTGGTACGATCTATATGATCGATCGTGGTACAATCAATGTGATCGATCGTGGTATGATCTATGTGATCGATCGTGGTATGATCTATGTGTTCGATTGTGGTACGATCTATGATCATTTATGGTACGATCAATGTGATCGATCATGATACGATCAATGTGATCCCGCGCGTTGTACCCCAAAATTTAGAGCCATTTTTGAAGAAAATGATTTCAGATGGAGACGTTTTCTTCCAAAAACGGTTCTAGATGGAGCCGTTTTTGAAAGAAAACGGCTCCAATCAATTACAAATTTGAAAATAATCTAAAAATAAAATAAAATATATATATTTTAAAAAACAAATTAAAGAAAAAAAAATTAAAATAAAAAACAAATTTTAATGCACAAGGTCAGATGGTCTATCGATCCTATTATTCTATCATGATTGACCAGACAATCACTACAAAAGGATCCTATTATTCTATCATTATTATTTTTTTTTCTATTTTTTTATTGTGTAGGGTCAATAGCGGCGACCCCAATTGTCGCCGCTATTGACCAATTATTAGCGGCGACATCTGAATGTTGCCGCTATTGATCTAGCATTAGCGGCGACTTTCGAAGTCGCCGCTAATAAATATGATTTATTATTATTTTTTTTTTCTATTTTTTTATTGTGTAGGATCAATAGCGGCGACCCCAATTGTCGCCGCTATTGACCAATTATTGGAGGCGACATCTAAATGTCGCCGCTATTGATCCAGCATTAGTGGCGACTTTAGAAGTCGCCGTTAATGAATATGATTTATTATTTTTTTTTCTATTTTTTTATTCTGTAGGATCAATAGCGGCGACCCCAATTATCGCCTCTATTGACCAATTATTAGCTGCGACATCTGAATGTCACTGCTAATGAATATGATTTTTTTTTTTTTTTTTTTATTCTGTAGGGTCAATAGCGGCGACCAACAAGGGTCGCCGTTAATGAAGGATCATTAGCAGCGACAAGTGGGTCGCCGCTAAAGATCTAATGTATATTTGCGGCAACTTTTTAGCGGCGACATGAAGGTCGCCGCTAAAGATCATTCATTAGCGGCGATCTCTAGATGTCGCCGCTAATGAGGTGTCTTTAGCGGCGACTTTGGTGTCGCCGCTAAAAAGTTGGCCGCTAATGTGCAAATTTCTTGTAGTGATACTAGTTTGGCTACAACCTATATATGAATCTCTATATACAATTACATGAATTTGTTCAAAATTAATGAGCCATCGATTGTCTAATTAATAAAATGGGAAAATTGCAATCTACCCCCCTAATGTTTACATCAATTTGCAATTCTGATATCAATGTTTAGATTGCTTCAAATGCACCCAAGAAAGTTGCAAAAATTTTCAATCTACCCCCTTCCATCCAATTGCTCCGTCTGATGAGACGAAAATGCACCCACTCGCACGACAATCTGAGACTTTATTGGAGGAACCAGAGGGAAGAGGGTTTGGGGACTCGGTGACGGAAAGGATGAGAGTGATGAGGGCTCTGAAGCCGTAGGATTGTGGCTCGTCTAGCTCCTGTGCGAGCGAATGGTGGAGATTGAAGCTGGCTCGGGCAAGGGCCGAGAGGGGTTGATTGTAGAGGACCCGAGCAGAACCAGGGGTCGCCGGCAAAACCCAGAGCGATTTTCGGCAAGACAAAGCTGGGTTTTCCGATAGGTCAATGGTGGACTGTTGAAGAGCACGGATTTCGGCCGTTTCAGTAGGATTTTTCTGGTGGATTTTGGTAGAATTCCTTAATGTACGTGATTAAACCTTGGAAATTGCTTGATTTTTGACCAATTATATGTTTGATTTTTGAAGATGGATATGTATGGGTTGTTGTTTGTTCTTGGCCATGTACCTCTGTTTTCCAGCCAGTGACGTGTGTGTGTACTGATGGCCGAACGGTGGTGTTTGTGTGTGTGTGTGTTGATGGCCGAATGGTGGTGGTGTTTGATGGATTGATTATGAGTGTTTTGTGGGTTTGATCAGTAAAGAGTGTTTGGCTTGTGTAGCCGATCCTTTGATTTGGCCCAGTTGAGCTCGAGGAACCCACCGGCGACCAATACCTTCGAGAAAATTCGTTGAAGGAGATGAGCAAAACGCAGTGTTTTGATGAGGGCATTTTAGTCAAGTTTGGCCCAAAAAACTCACGTGCCGCGCTCGTGGGTGCATTTCCGTCTCATCAAACGGAGCAATTGGACGGAATGGGTGGATTGCAAATTTTTGCAACTTTCTTGGGTGCAATTGAAACAATCTAAACATTGGTACCAGAATTGCAAATTGATGTAAACATTATGGGGGTAGATTGCAGTTTTTCTTAATAAAATTGAAATTCAAACATGTTGCTTATTGGCAACTGTTTGAAAGAAAAGGATGGAAAAAAATTTCTGGCTAGCTATTACTAGGTCGTAGTTTTGGGTTTGTTCAACAAAGATGAGCATGTGTTAATTATCGCTTTTCTTCCCCAAATCATGCAATATCCGTTACTTTATACGTTGTTGACGACAAGAGCCCTCTTTGTGGTAAGCATTAATTCACGATCTGCAAAATCCTTTGCTTTATCTGCACATTATTGATCGTGCAACCAAGTAATTCCTTAAGCAATACATATTTTTATTTCTTGGTTTATAACATTATTGAGCCACATATATCCTTATAAAAGGCCATGCAATTCTAGCCTGTTCATCCATATCCTTAATTGGTTCGATCGATCTCTTTGTGCATACATATCACGCAACATAGAAATGGCTTCCACAAGTTTCTTGTTGGTGACCCCTGTGCTTCTCCTGTCACTCGTAGTTATTGTCTCTGCAAACGATTATGGATATGCCCCGAAGCCCGACTATCAGGAGAAACCAAAACCCGAAAATAAACCTCTCCCACAAAACCAAACTATGAGGAGAAACCAAAACCCGAAACACCGGATTTTGAGAAATCAAACCCAGCAGAAGATTATAACTTACTCCCGACAATCATTGGTATTCAAGGGACTGTTTTATGTAAATTAGGCTCCAATATCTTCCCACTTAAAGGTACGTAATCTCTTTACGTACGTTTGATTGTTCTTTGTTAAGAAGACTGCATTTGTTTAAATTTTGTTCGTTTTGATTGATCTGTTATTGGTAAATGCAGGAGCCATTGCAAAGATAACATGTGTAGCTATTGATGAGAATGAGTATGAGACAGCTCCTTTCTCCACACTGAGTAATGGATGCGATGAAAACGGCTACTTCTTTGCAACATTATCAGGGCTTAAAGATAATTGGAAGCTTAAGGAATGCAAGGTATTCCAATATTATTCTCCACTGGAAACTTGTAAAGTTCCTATTGACGCTAATCAAGGTTTAAGTGGTGATCTCCTATCTTCTTACCGCATCCTCAACGACAAGCAAACCAAGTTATACTCTTTGGGGTCTTAATTCTACACCTCAGAATCCTAGTCAGCCCCTGGTGGTGATGGTTATTAGAGAACATTATTTGCATATATATATTGTTTTGATTTTTTATTATTATTATTATTATTATTATTATTATTATTATTATTATTTCTTCTTTTCAAATTAATTCATTATTTTGAGCTTTGGGAATTGAAGTTGTGGGATTGAGTACTATGTTATTGTTTATCACGGACTGATTTCATTGTAATAAAAAAATTTTGTTCAATATTTATTAAGTTGAGGCTGATAAAGCAAAAGATTTAAACGATTTCATTACCAAAATTATGGGAGAAGATAGAGATTGGTTTAGGAATATATTCCTAAATATTGCAATGTTACCGTTAAAGGCTTCCATAACTGGCATAGACGTGTGTATCTAGACCCGATAGCCATTGAAGACAATTTCATAACTAGGGCATGAACGTATGGACATATTGATGAAAAGATGATCAATTGTCTTTCCTTATGTGTGGACCTAGCCGTCGAAATGGACCTATTGAAGAGATCGAAGAGATGAATGTCTTTCCTTATATGTGGTGTAACACTCCACTTTTTACAAAAAACGTAAGTGAAAATTTCGATTTTCACGTGACATTACTACATCATCGGAGCTAAGAATTGACAATGAAATATTTTTTTTTTCCTTAACAACTAGGAATATAACACTTCATAGCTGACTGAATTATCTCATTATATTAAAATATGAATAATGCGTTCTAATATAATAAATACACTCAAAGCAATAACATATGTACTACATGCGGTACTTAATAATAAACAATCATTGTTTTATCTAACATAACAAATATTACATATTAACATAAATACTATAAAGTGGTTCCGTCCTTACATCCATCCTGCACAAACTCGTATGTGATTGCGGTGATTGATAACCACAATCCCATACTGTGGTCAAGTGAGTCAACAACTTTCAATAACATAATGAAATACTAATCTATTTAAAAGTACACTATGCAACAATATGATGACAGTTATAAATACATATGCACAATCTCATTAACAATTCTATAAACACAGTCTCATTTATTGATTAGTGTAGATAAATAGATAGATGTCATGAGACTTTAACACATGATACAAGTTTATCATTGCCGTGGGTCTTTTACCATTTCTAGTCTTACTGCAGATAGATAGATCGATAGATGCTGTGAGACTTTAATACATGATACGATCTTATTAGTGCCATGGGTCTTTTACCATTTTCGATCTTACCATAAATAGAGATATTTAGGTGTTGTGGGTCTCTAACCAAACCGGTCTTAGCCTATTATTAGCGACTGGTGATTACTGATTGGTGACATTAACCTTTGGTCTTCAATGCCTGATCAATGATGCCTTAGGACTATAACCTTCGGTCTTTGTCTCGGGACGTTAACCCTCAGTCTAGCTGATTGATTGATGTCTTGGGACTTTAACTCGCAGTCTTTGCCTTGGGACGTTAACCCTTGGTCTTTTTTATTAACAAGTTCATAATCCCTAACAACATAATATACAATGACAATTTATCAATAAGTTCATTAATTCATGACAATAAAATACATAATATTCCAAACAAAACATGTTACACACAACTCGCATACAATTAAATAAAACAGAAATCACAACATTACTAAAGACCACCGCGTATTATCCCCAGTGAATAAAAAATACTCACAACAGTGATTTATGCTATTTTTTAAGCAACACATGTAAAATGCCAAATAACTCATATACAATTAAATAAAACAGAAATTGGAGCATCATCAAAAACCATCACGTATCATCCCCAGTGAGTAAGAAATACTCACAGTTCTTTGTTTCAAAGAGAGATTCGTAGAAATAATGACTGCACAGTTATATACATGTGATAATATATTAGTATACGAACCTATTTTAACACTTTTATTACTTTTGACTTTTAAACCACTCAACCCAATTTCTAATGTCGCTTAAATATTATAACGGCATATAAAATAGGTTAATTATATTAACATATATTTTATACGAACATTATTAAGGTGTTTATTAATTAACGTATAAAATATCTTTAAATTAAAACGGGCATTACTACGGTATAGTATTAAAAACGCTTATATAGTTTCCTTTCAAATAAACATAACAACTTCATTAATATAAACAATGGGTTTTATGTTTTAAAATAACCGAATAGCACAACATCATAAATATAAATCATTCTTATTTTAATCTTATAAAATTTGGGTAGAATAACAGCATTAGTGTCACTAATGCCTAAAAATACTTTTAGAATTTTTGGCAACATAACGACACTTTTATAAAACATTTATTTTACTTAGGCATTACAACAGAGTACGTGATTTATTAGTTAATGCACCACTGTAAAAGCTCTGTTCAAAACACCACTTCAAACATTAGATAACTTATTAACTTAAAATAATAAAAGCTTTATAAAATGCAAGACATAAAATTTACTCAAAATATCTAAGTGGGATATTTTTAAAACACCATAGACCGGTAAAGAGAGATTTGTTTTCCTTTATTCTACTTTCCTTTTTTATCTTCTTCTTTTCTTTTATCTCTATCCTTTTCTTTAGGAATACTCTAGAAACAAGGAATAAAATATATTGTTTTTTTCTTAGGAGGAACCGGAATACACTTAGAAAGAGGAAAGAAAACTTACCAAAGAGGGCACTAGAAAGCTCTCCTCCCCACTTTTTTTTTTTTTTTTTTTCACAAGAGAGAGTCTCTCTTCTTTTCTTCTTTTTTATTCTTCTATTCTTCTTTTCTTCAAACCCTGTCAACCAAGAGAGAGTTAGAGAAAATAGAGTGGTCTTCTACCGCTGCAGGCCGAGGGAGAGAAAGGAGAGGAAGTTTATGGTCCTTTTTTTTTTCCTAAGTTTCCTGCTACCTTTCTTGCTTACATAGAACTAAGATGCAGAGAAGGAGAGAGTTCCTGCAAGAGAAAAACAGAGAAGATCGAAGAAGGAAGAACGAGAAGGGGTTGGGCTCGAATGAAAGGGGGCTGCTCTCCTTTTATAGTGAGTTGGATAGTTTAGATCAACTGGGAGGAATTGATCAAAGGGCTGAGTGTCTTCATTCTACTCAAATTCGGATTTGTATAGGCAGCGTCCGGATCTAGCTTCTAGCGTCCGAAGTTATAACTAAAACTTCAAGTAAATACTGAAGCGTGTCCGAACTTGCAACCCTAGCGTCCGGAAGGTTGCATAAAGTATTTTCAGCGTTCGCAGTCAACGCATTTGTGTTCAGACCTTCATGCAGACTTTTTCTCTTTGTGGCTCGTGTCTGCTGGGCCGTCCGGACTCCTTCCAGACTTTGCTCTTGGACTTCAGCATCTGCTGCACCGTTCGGACCTTCATAGGATTTTTGCTCTTGGTGTTGAGCGTCCGAACTCTGACACCTGGGCGTTCAGACGGGCCATAGGAAAAACCGACCTTTTGAGCTGTAAAGTCTTCAGAATATTTCCTTCAACAGGAAATTGCCTTCTTAGGGATATTCTGTGCAGATACCATGTCTTGATCAGTCCATTCCATATTTGAAATTAATATTCTGCAATATTTTTCTAGAAGACTCTGAATTACGGTGTCCCTGTTATAGCAGTCCTTGAAATGAAAGTTACTGTTATAGAAATATTTTTGTCAACCAGAATGTAGCCAATAAAAATAAACCAACAGTTATATTATAAATTTTTGGATATGAGTAGTATAACATAAAGCATGGTTTTGTAAAACACAAATCTGTCCCCTTCCGCATATTGCAGGTCGTAATAGTACTTAATAATTGGATTTTCTTTTTTAAATAGTTTCGTTGTCCACATAATTGGGGAGTAACTTTCCCGCTTTCAATATCTTTACCAACAACATTGAACCTACGTACAATGCACGTTTTGAAATCAAGACATTCAAAATACTTGATATGAATGTTATACTTGTATATTAAATCTCTGCGCAAATGAGCCACCCACTGTCGAAATAGGAAAACATACTGAAATTTGATGAACTTCAAACATATTGCTTTAGGCATGTCGATTATCTCATTTCTTCGATCGCCTAATCATCCAATATTTATGAATACGTGAATATAATTTCAATTTAATGTCAAAATATTAATTAATTAGTTGGAAAAGTTATAAAATTTGATGTATGCTATTGGACTCCTCTTCTCGCATGTCATGCACGTTGTTGACGACAAGAGCTCTCTAATTTGAGTTAAACATTAAAAATCACGATCATCTTGCCCCATCAAACTCCATTACTTTATCTGCTATCGTGCAACCAAGTAATTCCTTTAATTATATAAAAATATATATATATATATTATAACATTATTGAGCCACATCGTTATAAAAGGCCATGCAATTGTACGTTCCCGTTCATCCATCCTTCGTTCGATCTCTTTGTGCATACATTACACATAAAATAGAAATGGCTTCCACAGGTTTCTTGTTGGTGACCCCTGTGCTTCTCCTGTCACTCATAGTTATTGCCTCTGCAAACGATTATGGATATGCCCCGAAGCCAAACTATCAGGAAAAACCAAAACCCGAAAATAAACCTCTTCCCACAAAACCAGACTATCATTGGAAACCAAAACCCGAATGGTTTAACAAGCCTCTTCCTAAAACACCATATTTTGAGAAATCAAGCCCAGAAAAAGAGGATACGCTACTCCCGACAATCATTGGTATTCAAGGGACTGTTTTATGTAAATTAGGCTCGAAGATCTTCCCACTTAAAGGTACGTACGTAATCTCTCTATGTCTGATTAATGTTGTTTGTGAAATTTACAATCGTCATTTAATTAAGAAGATTGCCAAGAAGAATATTGCCTTTGTTTAAATTTATTCGTTTTAATTGATCTGTTCTTGGTAAATATTGCAGGAGCCATTGTAAGAATAACATGTCTAGGTATTGATAAGAAAGGCTACGAGACAGCTCCTTTCTCTATACTGACTCATGGATGCGATGAAAACGGCTACTTCTTTGCAACATTATCAGGGCTTAAAAATAATTGGAAACTTAAGGAATGCAAGGCATTCCAATATTATTCTCCATTGGAAACTTGTAAAGTTCCTATTGACGTTAATCACGGTATAAGTGGTGATCTCCTATCTTCATATCGCATCCTCAACGACAAGCATACCAAGTTGTACTCTGTGGGGCCTTTCTTCTACACCTCAGAATCCCAGTCAGCCCCCGGTGGTGGTGGTGGTGGTTATTAGAGAACAGATATTATTTGCCTATATATAGGCTATATGTTAATTGTTTTGTTTTAGTTTCTTTTTCTTTTTCTTTTAATTAGTTTCTCAAGTTGAGCTTTGTGAAATTAAGGTGGGGGATTGAGTTTTGCTGTTTATTAATTACAGATATATTTTTATTGGTGGTAGGAGATTAAAGCCTCTACCATCTGGGAGATTTATAATAATAAAGATTTGCATGTTGAATTAATAAGCTGAAGGCATGTTTCTCTAATTTTATGCAACTTTCCTTATCCTTCAATTGAGATAGTAAAGCTATGTGCATTCCCATTTCACATTCTCTGGTCTATTTTCTGATGCAGCAGCATTGGCATGTTAGACAAAAAAATTTCCCCCATCTCTTAGTTGCGCAGTACCACCTCCAACAATTACGCAGATTAAACATAGTCAATATCGGACCATGCCCAATTTAGTAGTCGCAACCACCAGATTAATTGTTAAGGGTGGTTGTGACCACCTGGCCTTAATGGGTTCGAGAATGGTTACATAATTTCGAGAGGTTCGGTTGGAGTGGTGAACCACCCATGGGAGCAGTGACGGAGCCAGTATTGTAGAATATTAGGGGGGGTCAAAATTTTTCATTTTTTATAAAATGAAGTAAATCCAATCCAAAAAACAATATTTTTTATAAAATGAATTAAATCGGCCCACATATGCGTTTTTTTTTTTTTTGGGACCACTATTGTGTTAAATGAAGCGTTTGGATTCTATGAATTAAAACAAACTAGCGTGGCAGCCTGGCCGGAAGCCGTAGCCCGCAGGTCAACTAACAACAAACGGTGCATTTTGGAGCAAAATAAAGTGTCAACGTATTCAACATTTCGTCTAACCTAAAAACCAGAAAGGCTGAAAATTTTGACAGAAAAAATAGTTCCAGGCTACCTGTGAGTGTTTGTGCTTTGCCCCTGATGTCTGATGAGTGAGTGGCTGAAGGTAACGTCTGCCCCTTATCAGTGGCCGAGGGTGGGCATTTACAGTTTCGGGAATTTTCTATTGGGATGAGGAAAATTTTTTAAGAGTTTAGGAGGGCATTTGACCCCCCCCCTTCCGGCGGGTGGGAGAGGCTTATACATTGATTTGCAATAAGTTTCATGTAGAATAAAAATGCTGTGTGAGCTTCAAGTGATATGCAAAAATAATAAATAAGTTTCTACTATCAATTTTCATTTAAAATCTTAACGGCTTTTGTTAGTGTGTCACCTCAAATCCAATTATATAATTACATGTCACACTCATAATATAATATATATATATAAAATGATAAAAGATGGGTGGCTCGACCACCTCTTTTGGCCAATGGAGAGGTCGACAAACCCCATTTGGCTATATATACAAATCTTCCCCTCACAACCCCAAAGAGATATACCTCCACCGTGACCATGAATTATACAACAACCCAAGCAGTTGAACCAACATGGCCTAAACTCCTAGGCAGCAATAACTGAGAGTCTGAGAGAAGGCCTTTTAGACTCCTCCGACATTACAACCCGTGATTTTTACTTATATTTTTAAATACATGTAAGATTAAATGTTATAAAACAGATGTTACACACTTTATTAATCTTATTAAAAATGCATGTAAAAATTACATGCTTTAAGAGCAAATGATAGTCTAAATTTTTCAAATATAATTTAGAAAATAACTTTACCCATGAATTAATAGAAAGCGATAAGCTAGGAATAGAACGTTTTATGAACTCTTTTCCTTGGACATGCAAATAAGAGCTATAGACTGTACGTAGTGCCAATCATACCTAATATCAAAGGGAAAATGTTTGGAGTACTACAATTTTTACTTTAAAATCATTTACAAATTGATGTGATAATTCATAATTAGTGAAAACAATTAAAGTGATCTAGCTTTTGATCACAAAAGAAAATGCTCAGGATATTACATAAACTTCTCTTTTATACGTACAAACTCACGTGATAGTCTTAGATTTTATAGAAATAAGTGTATTTGGCAGTTTATATTTCAGTAGTTGATGTAGAATGCCATATCAACTTGTAAACATTTTAAGTGTTATGTGAATGGTCCACGAACGAAGTACACGTAGATTTTGGTACATATTTTCGGACATAAGAACAACCAATTGAACGCATGCATGCAAGATCCCAACCCCACCCATTATAAATGGATTCCTCCATGTCAATTCCATTATATATAGGACCTCGATCATTAGCCGAATTGTTTAATTTAGTACTACTTGTTTCCGAAAAAGAATAATTTCATTTCATTTACACTGTACTCGAATATCACAAATTAAGGTTTAAAATAGAAGGAATTTCACTTAACTTTCTTAACTTTCATCATATGTATAATAATCCCTCTAAAATTCAAAAACTCTCAATTTAATTATTTTAATTTCATATATCCATTAAGATTTTTCGTTAAATCCTAATAAAATGGTGTCAAAATTTTCAAAATAACTAATTTTTATTAAAAAAAAATAGCAAGTATTTAAGAATTGGTCAGGATTTAATGATCTTTGCAAAAAGACTCGTGCTTGAATCTTTGAATTTTTGAATTTTTGAATTTTTTTTTTTTTTAAAAAAAAATATTTTGAAAATTTTGACAAGATTTAAAAGAAAATCTTAACAAAAAGGTAAAATTGAAATATTTATACACTAAATTGAGAGTTTTGAAAATTTATATAGGAGAATAATTACAAAAACAACAACAATTAAAAAGGGATTAGTGAAGTTTCCTCAAAATTTTATTATGCATATATAATCTAATAATTGGTTTATCAACTCCTGATCAAAAGGGACTAACTAAGAGCACTCCCATCAGTTTCCCAACCATTTTCCCTATATTTTGGGAACAAAACCACTTTTTATTTCCCTATAAAAAAACACCCCACAGTATATTACCTAAAATTTTCCTATATCAATTAAATACTCTTTCTTTATCTTATTTTATTATTTTTTCTCTTTCTTTTTTTATTTCTTTTTTCTTTTCTTTTTTCTTTTTTTTCTCTCTTCCTCTCTCTCGTCTTCTCCAGAAACTTCCCCACCTCCTTTCTCGCCTCCGCCTCCCTCACCCTCTACGGCCTCCTCAATCTTCTCCCCAAAACCCTCTATCTTCAACCACAGCAACCTCAATTCCTTGCCTTTCACCGAATTCCTCTCTCCTGCAATTCTCACAATTCCCCCAATATCCTCTGCCTCTCTTTTCCCGCATTCCAAACACAGCCTCATGTCCCAAGCTTTTTCGCCGACGGATCGCCCGATTTACTCCCCGCCGATAGCGACAAAGACTTGATTATTGGCAAGAAGACGCCGCCGGCCCTTACTGATCGTCAATCGGTAGGACAACCCCAAGGTACTCTTGCCCAGCCATTTGACGAAGTAGGTGGCGATCCTATCGCCCAAGCCAGTCTTGACGAAGCCGCAGGCGAAGAAGAAGGAGATGACGATGAGCCAGATGACCTCGTTGGTGAAGGCGGAGAAGGCGCAGGAGAAGGACAGGGTTTTAGTGACGACGGAGGCTGTGAGGCCGAGGAAGGCCCAAGCTCCGACGGGCAGGGGGCTGAGGATGAGGCCGGCAATGGTGGAAATGAAAATGGAGAGCAATTGCCATGAGGACGAGGCTAGCGATGGTGGGCTGGTGAATTTGTGGAAGAGGAGGCGTGGATGGGTGGGAGGCGAGGTTTGAAGCCGAGGGAGAGCTTCGGCGATGGGAGGAAGATAGAGGAGGAGGAGAGAGGAGAGAGATTGAGGAGAGAGCTGTTTTTTTATTATTAAAATTATGGGTGTTCAAGCGGTTATAACCGGCAGTTATTGGCTACAACCGCTAACCGCCTAGGCGGTTATTGTATTTTACCAACCGCCTCCGCTAACCGCCTAGGCGGAGACAGTTATTTATATAACCGCCGGTTAGTGGTTATTAACTACATAACCGGCGGTTATATAATCGCTTTTGAAGATGGGTTTTGGGCTTGTTTTGGGTTAATTTTGTCCAGTTTTGGCCACTTTTTGGGCCGTTTTAGTGCAGATTTTAAGATCAAAATCCAAAAGTTTCTAATTAGTAACAAATCGAAATCATCTATAAAAAACAAAACAAAAAACAAAAAGAAATCCAAATCAAAATCAAAATCCAAATACAAATTCAAATCTAAAACATATGCTCGTTCATCGAATCATCGGCAGCGCTACCGGCACGAGTCGTACTAGTATCAATTGTACCACTATGAGAGTATGAGTGTCCTCCATCTGTTATACACAATCCAGAAAAAATTAAACACAACCCAAAACAAATTTAACACAACCCAATAGAAAAGAAAAGAAAAGAAAAATAAAAATAAAATACCTAAATAACAACCTAAATCTCTAATCATTCATATTTCACAATACAATAACACAACCCAACAGAAAATGATTCTGACCTAAACAATAAACAACCCAAAATGAAAAATAGAAACCCTAAAATAAAGAAATAATATCTTCTAACATCCAGTAAATAGAGAACAATCATAACATTGTATAGTATATACCAGATTACCAGTAGCCACACACAAACAGTAAAATCAACCCAAAATGAAAAACCAAACCCTAAAATGAAACCCTAAAACAAACAAAAATCGCACACAACAAAATCGTACACAGTGACACCCCCTAAAAAAGCCGAGAGAACATCCCTAGATCAAGAAAAATCGCACACAATAGTAATACACACCCTACCCTAAAAAAGCAAAGAAAAAAGCGAGAGAAACTGAGAAATATTGGAGAACCTTACAGTGTAGCAGTGGCTGCAGAGACGAGATGAGCGGAGAGGTCTGAACGGCGCTGGAGAGTAGAGGCCGGAGGGGAGACGAGAGAGGAGATGAGACTCACGAGAGACTGGGCAAGCGGCGCAAGGTGAGGTGAGAAGAGGAAATGAAGAAAGTGATTCTAAAAAACCCTAAACCTAAAATATGGATTTATATATTGTCAAAAACGACGCCCCTCTCCCCTCCCAGGTTTTTTAATTTTTAATTTAAATATATATATGTATAAGCGGTTAGCGGTTATTTATAACCGCTTTTAAAAGCGATTAGCGGTTATAAGCTGTTAATGGTTTTAAAGCGGTTATAACCGTTCCGTTTGAACACCCCTAATTAAAATAATGGGTTGGGAAGCAACAGTGCTTCCCAACCAAAAAACCCAATTTTTGGGTATCTGTTGGAGGTTGGTTTTTTGTGTTTTTTATGATATTTTCCCTAAACATAGGGAAGTGAACCATTTTAGGGAGTTTGATGGGAGTGCTCTAACATATATGATTGAGAATTAATTATAAAATGTTTTTGTCGGGTAATTGACTTTGCACCTTTGCATGTCACGAGATTGCAAATAATTTGAGCCCCCTCAGCATTCAAATAATTTGATAGGCCTAGCTATATCGTGCGACCAAGTAAGAATTCTTTCCTCCTATATTTAATTCCATAAAGAATATAACACGAATAGATCACAATCATTATAAATAGGCCATGATAATAATATTCCTCCACACCTCATCCATTGCTCCTGATCATATCTTTGTTTATGCATTGCATTACATGATAATGGCTCTAAACCGCTTCTTCTATGCTGCCTCTTTGCTTCTCTTCACAGTACTTGTGATTATTGCATCTGCTAGCGGTGAAAAGAAAATCTCTGTAGGAGAAGAAAACCTTCTCTCCACAATCATAGGCATCCAAGGGCTTGTTTATTGCAAATCCGGCTCCAAACTCATCCCACTTGAAGGTAATTTATTCTAAGCATTTCGTGTATATGTAAACTAGTGATTATGTCTGATTTGCTGTTCTATTTTTCACTGAAATTTTTGTAGGAGCTTTGGCGAGGATAACATGTGTAGCTGTTGATGAGAATGGGTTCGAGGCAGCTCCTTTCTCCTTCTTGAGCGATGCATGTGATCCAAAGGGTTACTTCTTTGCAACATTATCTCCTGCGGAGGTTGAAGATAACAGGAAGCTTACCGAGTGCAGGGCTTTCCTTGAGCTCTCTCCGTCAGAGACATGTATTGTTCCAACAGATGTAAACAAAGGGATTAGTGGTGCTCTCCTTGCTTCTTATCGCCTCCTCAATGACAAGAAGATGAAATTGTACACTGTGGGGCCTTTCCTTTTCACATCATAATATAATTAAGCAAAATCATTATATATATATATATATATAATGGTTTCTAAGATATACCGTACCTGGCTTTATAGTATGAAACTAAATAACCAAATTTTATCTTTAGTTTATTTTGAAACTGAAGGGTCACCCACAAGCTTCTGAAGATTGTTAATTAGCAACTTGCCGTTTCAAAAGAGAGAGCAGAAAGTATTGTGTTTGAGATTGCGATCGAAGAAAGCAAAGATTTAAAACGTTAAAAAAATTAAATCACATTTAATTTAACACAGCACCTTTAGAGGTGCGTTTTCGAAACATACTATTTTAAATATTATTTGGTTATGAACGGCTATTTATGCATACTTCTCATATGGTTATTACTATCGAGCCTAGGAAAATATTATTTGGTTAATGTTGAATACTCCTTAATTAAAGGATGCATGCTTGCCATGGGAGAAATAACATATTCCTGATTTTTGACAAGTTGGTCGAGAAAATGGGATAGAAGAGAAGTTTAACTATGTTCACTAATCACTTATAAGTATGATTGAGTGAACTTTTGGGGTGTGGAAAAATTGGTGACAAATGAATTTTAAAGTTAGTTAATGCCATCTTATGATGTTAAAAACCAAACACTCATTGTAGATGCTATTGCAATCCTTCATAATTTTATTATAACACATGAAAGGAAGGATAAGGGGTTTAAGGCCCAGATTGTTTCGACATAAAATATTTTCTGAATATTTTTTGGTTGACAAAAATAAATGTCAAACCAAAAATATTTTTTGGTTTGACAAAAAAAGCTTAATTAATTTCGGAAAATGATATCCACTTTTAAATTTCGTAAATCATTTTCAAGTTTGAGCTTCTCATTCTTAAATTTCCCAGGATACCGCCCTAATTACCACGAAGCTTGACATTCACAGCATTATTAAAAACAACTGCAATCTTAAACGGACTTTAAAATTGTTGAGACACAAACAGTTGGCACAAAAGCAACATTTTTGTAACGACTTGCATGGGTAGAGGATCATCAAATTCAATCTAACTGTGGATGCGATTTTTAGCTTGGTGATGTGGCAGCCTCCGATTCGTCCCTTCACATATAACCTACAACAAAGCAAAGACCCGCCGGGGGTTGGCTGGCAAAGCCTCCTCCGACGCCCAAGTTAGTTGGAAGTGTGAGAGAGAAAAATTATCATTATATTAGATGGAATGCATACCTCTTAAATGATGTGTATATATAGGCTCCATTTTACTGTTGATGCATAGCAAAAATCTTATTATTGTACAGTGTGAACAATGACCGGTAAGGTGTGTAGATATTAGGCATGGTGCTCTATACCGACTTCTGACTTGATTTGACAAGTGTTGGAGATCCTAATAAATACTGAGGATCTTGGTCATTCCCGACCAAACATACATTCCCGACCAACCATATAACACAAGTGGTCATTACCGACATAGCATATAATCCCGAGTAACCATATAATAAGAGTAGTCATTACCGACATAGCATATAATCCCGAGTGGGGAATAATAATTCCCCAACACTAACGACGTAATACATTTTTGGAAACGACTTGCACTTTGGAAATGAATATAATATTATTCGATGATTAATTGGCATCTTATTCGATGATTAGATCAATGCTGCATGCCTGCGCTCTAGATAATGTCTGTGGAAATTAAGATGCGTGAATAAAAAATATTAGAATATATTTAGAATATAATCAGAATATATTCTAATTAGAATATATTCTTTGTTTCCTCCTATCTATATTCTATATAGAGATCTTAATTAATTGGATTTTAATTCTAGTAATATATAAGGCAATCTTGATCAACTGATATTTGTCTGAAGTTCTAAACCAGAGCTCCTGATCCCATATTTTTTCATGGAGGTGACACCATTTCAATTAGCTAATAACACTGTTCTCTCCCTTTCTGATAGTAATTTCATTCTCCCAAAGGACAGAAGGCCTATCCTCTCAGAGGTAATTAATCCGGATTCAATTCCGATTATTAACTTAAATGAGAATAATATCGATGATGGTCATGCGTCGTCCCTGTTAGTCTCGAATATATCGCGAGCTTGTGAGGAATACGGCTTCTTTCAGATTGTCAACCATGGAGTCCCCCAAGAATTATGCCAAAGAGCGTTGGCTGTGGTGACGGAGTTCTTTCAGTTGCCTCATGAGGAAAGGGCACAGTTTTTTACAACGGATCACACCAAGCAAGTTAAAGTGTACAACTATTACCAAAAGGTTGAAGGACATGGGAAGGTCACAATGTGGAGTGAAACCTTCACACACCCTTGGCATCCTTTGGATGATTTCACTCATTTCTTACCCACAAGTATTCCTCAGTATCGGTATGATCACTTCACCTTCTTTTTGTTTTTTTTTCTTTCTCTTTTATCTTTTTCTTCTTCCTCGATCTCTGTCTTGTTCAAACTCAGTTAATTTAATTTTATTTGAACACGAATCGGGCTTGATCTTATTAACGAGTTACATAATATGTTCAGCTTGGTTAATTTATTTTTCAAAGATCAAAACACAAACTTGTCTATCGGCTGTTTAGTTAATTTATTCATTCCTTGCATAAAGCTATCGAATGTACTTGCTCATTTACAGCCCTATATATATGGCCTATGTTTGATTGGTAGGCACAAGCTCCATAGCTAGGTTCTATGCCATGCATGCATTCATGTTTTGTTTGATTGACGATTGTTATAGGGAAGTATTTGGTGAATATGCAAGGGAGATTGGAGCATTGATGGATAGGCTTTTGAGTTTGATATCGCGAGGGCTTGGGCTAGAGAAGGATTATTTGAAGAGAAAACTAGGTGAGAGGCCTGCCCTTTATTCACAAGCAAATTACTATCCACCATGTCCGAACCCGGAGCTCACCATGGGGATTCCTGACCATAACGATCTTGGTGCACTCACGATACTCCTACAATCAGAGGGGGTCACTGGCCTTCAAGCCATCAAAGATGGGAAATGGCTTTCTATTCACCCTGTACCCAATGCATTTGTCGTCAATCTGGCTGATCAAATTCAAGTACCAAAACACATTAACAAGCATATCCTTAAATTCTTCCTTTTTTTTTCTTTTTTTTTTTTCTTATAAAAAGAAATATATATATATATATATACACATTTGTGCAGGTTATGACTAATGGAAGGTACAAGAGTGTGGGTCACAGGGCTATAACCAACGACCGGTTGGCGCGAGTATCAGTGGCAATGTTCTATTCACCAAATAATGACACCGTGATTGGTCCAATTGAGGATTTTATTGACGAGGACCACCCCGCAATGTACCGAAACTATACTTACAGAGATTATATGGAAGAATTTCGTAGGCAAGAAGGAAGGAGGAGGAGAGTCAAGGAAGCTTTTGAGATTCAACGATAAAAAATTAAAGGGTTAAATATAAAAATGTTCCATAAATTAACAACCGATTTTAGAATAACTGTGCTAAAGTGATCCATGAAATTATCACAATGTTCCAAAAATGCCACTTTTTTCGATAATACCCTTATCCTCTAAAAAATAAAAATAAAAATAAAAACTATTTTTTAAACAAAAACAAAATAAAATACAAAAAGTTAAAGAAATTAAAAACTTTAAAAATTATAATTTTTTAATTAAAAAAATAGAAATTCACCCCTTTCCTTTTTTCCATTTTTTTTTAAATAAGAATAATATTTTTATTTTAATATATTTGTGTTTATATATTAAAAGTGACATGTGTTTATTTTTTTCCATTTTTTATTTTTGTTTTTTTGAGAGGATAAGGGTATTTTCGGAAAAAAAAAAAAAAAAAAAAAAAAAAAAAAGTGGCCTTTTTGTAATACGGTGGTAGTTTAATAGGTCATTTTAATACATTTGAAATTCAGGAGCCTATTCTAAAATCGGCTGGGGGGCTTTTTTATATTTAACCCAAAAATAAATAAATCTTTTCCTTTTATTTGATAAAAAAAAAAAAAAGTGTCATAATAAAGAAGGAATAAATATGTATGTGCTTATATGTGTGTGCATGTGTATATATATATGTCAATTTCACTTATTATCAATACTCACCCACTTTATTAAGGTGAGTATTGATAATGATAGCAAATAGAAATATTAATAATAAATAGGGAAAACTTCAATTTACCCCCATGAAGTTGTCACCGATTTGCAATTCAACCACCAATGTTTCAATTTTGTTAATTGCACCCCATTAAGTTTCAAAAAATTTCAATCCACCCCATTCCGTCCAATTGAGCCGTCTGAAGAAACGGAAGTGGACCCACGTGAGTGGCACATGCGACTTTTTGTCCAAAGTTGACAAAAATACCCTTACTGAAACGACAGCGTTTTGCCAAAACACTACCGTTTTATTAAGGGCATTTTCGGTAAGTCAGGACAATTTCGTTAATTCAGACGGCTCAATTGGACGGATTGGCTGAATTGAAAATTTTTGAAACTTTATGGGGTGCAATTGACGAAATTGAAACATTGGTGGTTGAATTGCAAATCGGTGACAACTTCATGGGGGTAAATTGAAGTTTTCCCTAATAAATAAAAAGGAAGAAAGAAAGAAAATTAGGGACAATTTTGTAATTTTAAATAGTGATAGGGGTTTATTTTAGTATTTAGGAAAGTAGAAGGGTTTAGTGTAATGTAATAAGAGAGGAAAGAGGGGTAATCGGCAAGATGGAAGAGCGGTTGGTGTCAGGCTTGGTGCCGCCTCGTGGCATGCACGAGTGCTGTCGTCTATGACTAGCGGGAGAGAAATCGGCAGGGAACAATCAAAGAAAAGAGTGAGAGGAGGGAGAAAAGGGGGCGTTTGCTACTACCACCATTTTGGGTTGCCCTGTTGGACAGCTACGCGACATCAGAACTGTGGTGGCAATAATTCTTTTTAAAAAGTCATTCAAAAAATTAGTTTTAACAAATAGTTCCCTAAAGTTTAAAAAGTGACAAAACACTTCATAGGGTAAGCGAAAACAACAAATTAAATAGGTCTTTGGCGTCAAAAATTTTAACAGAATCCGTTATTTGTCACGTTAGCACTAATCATATTGTGATATATGTCACTTATAATGAAACAAAAAATAGTAAAAAAAAAACAAATTCGCCACCCAATTTGATTAAATGGGAGGTGGCTTGAACCACCCCAAATAACCAAATTTCGTCGCGCACGACGATAACCTCATGGCCACCAACTTCAATGGCCTTTTTCACACGTAGAAGACAATAACCCATATAATGGACGGAGGAATGGGGGGATTTCTAATAGGCCATGGCCCCACTTAATTTCCAAGAAAGAAAATTAATTTACTAGGTTCTTAGCACTAAAATTTTTTAACTTTTACACCTGGCCTGCTCATGATAGTTTTTAGCTCTATCACGCATGACACACCGGAATGTGCCTTAAAGGCCATAGAAGTCCAAAGTCTCTCTCTCTCTCTCTCTCTCTCTCTCTCTTTCTCATGAACAGCACATTTTTTTCCTTTTTTCTCCCATTTTTTTCTCACATCTCTCATCTCTCTCACACGATGATGTCCTTATTTCATGGACATTAAAGTTTATTTGTCCCTGACATAAACTTTGTGGTTATTTTATTTATCTTTTATTTCTTTCTTTCTTGAATTTGGTTGAGAAGCAAATGAAAACTTTTGTAAATTTTTATATATTGGAAGGAACTTTGAATAAAAAAAAATGAAAACTTCTTTGAATTTCTTAACAATGATCTAATTTTAAGATGAAGGTGTATGGTAGCTTGTTATATAAAAAGATTAAATAGAGAAAGAATAAAGAAATCTGAAAAAAAAAAATTATTATTTAAATGGAATAGTGAACAATTAAAATGGTGAGACTGGTAGGAAAATTTTAAAAAAAGTAGCTCATCAGGATAGAGAAAAGTAATTTTTAGCTACTTTAGAGAGTAAAATTTGATGAGGCTACTAGAAATACTCTAAGCACAACATATTTGTCATTTGATCTGCAAACAAATACAACCTTGTAAAACAACCACTATGATATGATTGTGATTTTATGGGGTTTTTTTATTATTATTATTATTTCTGAGAAAGACCCTGGTTAGTTATGTTTTTATTATTATTACTCATCAAAATAAATAAATGTGCAATTGAAACCAAACTTCTTCCGCCGCCCTAGTTGGTGGTGACAAGTAATAAAACTCATAGGAGGTGTGGCAAGGCAATAAGATGCCAAGTGACTTCTCTTTTTTCAAAGCCACGTACGCCCAATTCAACCTCCGATATTGATACTTTCACTCCTTCTCAAAGTCAATCCTATTCCTAACCGCTCTCCCTTCTCTCTTCTCTTAAGAAAAACTCCTTTGATTGCTCAACAAACCAAATTAAACTGACAGACCCAGAGAGTCCAAGAGAGAGTAATTTACATGGAAGAGGGGCAAAAGAGCACAAGCTGCAAGCGAGATAAGAAGACGACCCAGATAAGCTTTGGCGGCGGCGATGGTGTTGGAGGGCTGGTTGTGTTGGGAGGGGCCTTGGCTGTTGCAGGTTTGATAGCAGTTTTTGCAATCAAGAATAGAAGAAGTTCAAAGAAGCCTAGCGGTGGATCCGAAGAATCGAAGAAAAACTTGAGTTGCAAAAGAGAAGATGAAGGCAGTGATCAAGGGCTGAGCTTTCTTTCTCAAACTTCATCGACAACCACTACTCCTGATGATTCATGGTCAGCGTTTGTAGTTGTTTCTGTCGAATGATTGTATTTTTCTATGATTGTGTTCCTTAATTTTTAGGCTAGCTATGATCAATCTGCAGTTTCCCAAGCCGTGGAAGGTCGAAGATGAGCGAAGTCTTCACCAAAAGCTTGATCCTGGTAACTGTTTATGCAAATTTGCAATTGATTGTAGTCATTATGTGCTAAACATTGATGCCGTGATTAATTTCTTATTGTAGGAAGGGAATCCGATGCCTGAAATGATCAACAAGGTAAAAGAGGATTCCTTGAGTGGTCATCAAGAGATCATGCTCTCTGATGATTCTAAACCAGGAAGCATTGCATCATGCGATGATTGTGGAGTGGTCATGGAAGAATCTTTCTCGACGGAGATTCCTATTTTTATTCAAGAAACAATGGAGGATGAGAAAGCGGATGAAGCGTCTCCGATTGTTCATGCCGAAGAGATGGCAGCAGAAGATGATCAAGAGTATGATGATGAGGATGACGAATGCGTTGCAGAGAAATCATCACAAGAACACAAGCAAACAGATTCCATTTTTATAAGTTCTACGGAAAAGCCGGAGGAAGAAGATAGAACAGTTAGAATAGAAGAGCATGGTTACTTTGAGAGCAGCAAAAATGGTGATGCCTTCAAGAATGAAACCGCTGAAAAACCAATCACTATAACGAAGGAAACACAGGAGCCAGTTATGGTGATCCATCAGCCAGCACGCTCATCGAAGTTGAGAAATTGGATTTTCTGTGTGTTATTGTTCGTGCTGCTGATGCTGTTGCTGTTGCTTTCTCTCACCCATAGTAAAGCTGTATTCTCTACTGTATCGTGATTCTTTCATTATCCGTGAAAGTCTAGAGAAGCACTAGATTTGTTTTCAACAAGTTGAGGACAAATAAAACATTAAACTTATCAAAAGAAGCATTCGATGATCATTATTTACCCGAACCTGAAACGCGACATTTAGAGCTGGCAACATTTAGAATTGGCAATTTTTTAAATGACTCCCATTAGCGGACAAGAATTGAAAGGTTTTTACCCATTTAATTAAATGAGCCGGATTAAAATTAACTTATATAGTTTTATACATATGCTTCAATACGACTCAAACCCGACACGCAAACAAAAATTGCCACCCCTAACTAGTCTATGACCCATATGAGGAGCTTATCATGCATGCTCAGTGGGACTGTTCTAGTCAGCCATATTATGAAGCAATGCCATTATAACAAAATTCCCATGAGAAAAATAAAGCATCTACTTCCAATAATGCATCAAGAAAAAATTGTAAGAATATACACAAGGGGGGAGAAGATAATAGAGTCATAGTGTATATCAAGGGAAAAAATTTATATAGCAAGAGATTCTCACAACCCTTCCTATAATGGTTTTTCTGTCCTGTCGTCTCAAAATCTTTATAGTGTATACCTCCTCTTACTCTATCACTCTCTGTTTCTATATACAGTGCCCTCAATCCACAGACTAAGCTCTTTGGCTGCTGCAGGTTTATTTGTGAAGTAATATCCAACCAATAGATGACAACTAAGGAACTATATACTCAAAAACTAAGATATGACACACCCGAATCAGATTTTTTCTGAGGACAAAACTTCACACCCAGGTGTTGCTGGGTAAACTTCTTGGGCTCATTGGCTCGGCTTATCATTTAGCATTCAAGAAATTGATGGGTCTCAATTGAGCTAGGCCAGCTGCAACCAGTAGACCATCCCAAAACACCGAGGATTAGATCTATGCTTGAGCAAGCATTAACCTGGGGTAGAAACAATATTTTATATAAGGACTACAGATTCAAGACAGTAAAACTAGAAATTAAACATAGAAATAGGTAGTGATTGTATCAGGTCTAGAAAAGGATCTGGTGCACTACCAGACAGTCCACGTTTCCGTCAACGTGAAATAACATGACAGCCATTCCCCTTCCTCCATCAATCTCAGCCTGGTCAACGAAAGTGCAAGTGTCACATAATAAAATAGCACAGTTTACAGATATTAATAGACACATTCAACAATCTGTTGAATCAATTTCAACCACTCACCACGCAAGAACATATAGCAATGCCTGCAGCTGCCAATGCTGTTGTGACCTGAGCCATCATGCCTGAAATAATTTTAAAAAAATAATAACTAGGTAAAGTGACACTCATGAAGGAAATCTAAACTTAACAAAATAGTGGTTAAAAATTCCGGTCTAGAATCTGGGTGGTGGATTCACCACAAAAGTGTCACATAAAAATCTATATAAGAATTACATGTTATATATAGCATGAGCATCTTCATCAGATTTATATGGATGGCCAGTTAAAATGGGAAAGAGTCAAGGAGCCACGTATGTACTCTAGCCTCGTATGCCACTAATGTTTCAAACCTTCTGGCAAAGCAAGAGGAGAAAGAAAGCATGGTTTTTATTTACCGAATAAAACTTACCTCTTCGATCTATGCACACCACACAAAACCATAGGATGGAGTGCCCTTCAAGACTGTGCCAAG
Organism: Alnus rubra; assembly: GCA_028654335.1. Taxonomy (NCBI): domain Eukaryota; kingdom Viridiplantae; phylum Streptophyta; class Magnoliopsida; order Fagales; family Betulaceae; genus Alnus; species Alnus rubra. The sequence continues at coordinate 151,311 of JAJPGS010002138.1, read as the reverse complement.
AGGCAATCTTGCTGGCTTGCCAACTTCCCAAACCAGGCAAGACTTCTTTGTACAGTGGAATGTTAGCTTGCATGATCTTGGCAACACCATTTCCCTCTGATAATAACTCCCCTTTGACCTTCAAACTTACATGCTGCACATGCTTACTATGTTTTCCATTAACCTTGGGGGCCCAAATGCTTCCATTTTTTCTTCCTGGGGATGATATATCCACAGCATCCATAAGGATTTTCTCCCACATAGGTTTGCTCCCCTTGGAAGGATCTGGGAGCTCTTCTGCCTCCCTCTCCTCTTCAGAATCAGCAACGAAGTCCGTTACTGTATCTGCAGTTATTTCAGCAGCAGATAGTGCAGCTTGCTCCCTCAGAAACTACACACAAGACAAATGATAATTATTTGAGGAAAGGCAACTAGAAGTAGGAACAAAGTGCCATCCATCCACATAAAAATGTTTACTTTGATAATTTTGTGTCTGGCACTACGCGTTTTAGCATGCTGCACCCATTGCTTATGCCTCTGGAAAGCTGATTTGCTCGAGAGTGCCTGGCAAATCAAGAGAACTGTGAGCCATCAAGAAAGCAGTTTAGGCGATTTGAGTATTGCACATAGACCACCAAAAACATTAGGATGCTGCTTCTTGTTATGTGTTTGAGATAGTCTGCTGGACAAGTTAGACTTGTTTGAATAATACACAACATGCTGGAAAAATTTACCAAGCAAGATATTTCAAAGTAAAGGAATCATATCATCATTAAGAAAGTATAAGATCTTAAGAAAAGAAAAATGAATTACCACTTCATCAGTATCTTTTAAAAAAAAAAAAAAAGGGAAAAAAAAAATCTACGTTTAATGGATATGCATCTTAAATTTTGCTTGTTTGGAATAATCAAAATGAATTTGAAACTTTAGTGAAAAGCTTTAGAAGAACTGGTTCCCATAGTTTCTTTCGGTGGCTCAAGCAAAAGCAATGTGGGACCAACTTAGCATGACAAGACATGCAGTGCGCAAAGACCCCGCACCTGGCTGATAAAATTCGGATTATCTTCATATGTAATTGTAAATTTGAGTGAAGAATCATGGCCTCTTAACACTTCCTCTAATGTAAAGGAAATAATTAAAATACCATTTTACCCAATCATATTGAAGGAAATTTTTCTTTTTCCCTTTCTTTCCAAAAAGTAATCATATACAAGGAACTCTGTACATTCCATAAAGATAAGTTCAACAAAAAGGAAATTATATTGAGACAATGATAATACTAACATTATAGGTGATTATCTCCACAACTTCCGCATTTGCAAGAACATGCATAGGAGAAACAAGATTACCGTTGACCTGCATAAAAGAAAGTCATGCACCACAACTAAGATTTTCTATTTTGTTTTTTTTCCCCGTTGATTCTGTTTTTCAGGAGTAACACTCAGATGGAAAAAAGAAGAAATGTCAGTCAGGATTTAGAAAATTACCTTTGCAGCCACCATCTTGTTGCCAATTTCAGTGTGTATCATATATGCGTAGTCAATAATCGTTGCCCCCTTAGGCAGGTTCTTAATCTGCACATAATGTCAACCCAAGATGTTTTAATATGTTAAGATTAATTATGTTTTCTTATTGTCAATATTCAAAAGAGAGAAGAAAAAACTGATATGTAAGAGAATCCACTGTCTAACCTCTCCCCTTGGCGTAAACACAAAGACACGGCTACCTAACAGATCTCTGGTGATAGTGTCAACAAATTCCCTAGAACTCATGTTGCCAACAAACTCCTCTTGCCAGTCTCTGATTGCATTGAGCCAGCCAACCTGGAGGTAACAAATAGCATTGAAGTTAGGGTCTTGAAATGGTTTGCCATGAAAGCCCTTCAAGAAGGATTGCTAATTATCACAATTTTTCAAGGAAAAAAAATGGTGAAATACCCTGAGAGCAATGTTTGCATTGTTGAGACAGACAGTCTTTCCTCTTGAACTTCTACCATTAGGCATTGCATGTCCAACTAAATCACTAAAAATACTTTCCCAGTATAATGAGCAGCAATGCCTCTCTCAGCTATAAGGTCCATCTCTTCAGTTCTTATCTGCCAAAAAGTCAGTAACTCCAAAGATGAACAAACACCGCAGAAGTAATTATATAAATAATTAAAGGAAGGCACTCAAAAATAGAAATCAATAACTTAACAAAAGCCTTGTTCGAAACTACGAAGGAAAAGGGAGCTGTTCAATAATGATCATCCAAGACTACCTGAACTTCTAGCCTAAACATGATCTCATTCAGAAAGGGAATCATGGTTGTGTGCAGACTCTGATAGCCATTAGGTTTTGGGGTTGCTATGTAGTCTTTGACCTGTTACGAAAGAAAAACTGATAACTTAAGATATATCAAATAATTTTTTCTAATCATATATCTGTTGCTCTTCAAAGAGAAAAAACAGAAGCATACGCACAGCTCGAGGAACAGGGTCCAGATTCCATGGACCAACCCAAGAACATGGTAGCAAATCTGTGCAAAATGCAACACTCAGAAAAGGCAGCAGTTTACCAAGTATAGAGTATAGCAAAAGACACTCAAACACTTTGGCATGGGCAAGGATTTACCTGCTGTGGATTGCATAATGGCCCAACTCCAATGTTTGCCTTTGGTTTAATGATAATACGAAGCTGGTCATGACAAACAGGAAGAAGTCTGTGAATAAGCAAATATGAAACATTATGTATATTGCCTCACCAAAAATTCAATTTAGTGCACGAATAATACCACAACAAACCTGTGCAATTTGATTAAGCTCATTGATAGCGCCTTTAGATTTGAGAAAAGATTTATATATACTGCAAGTAAACAACAAAAATCTCACTTTAAAGGCTTGTAAAAATAAATAAATAATAATAATAATTAAAAAAAAAAAAGCCTTTATAACAACACTTACAACAGGGCATCAAAAAAGATAGCTAAATTAATTTCAAATAGGAAATACAATATCCCAATCCATATAGGGCGCACTTAGCATGACAAGAAAATGATATCTCACTTAAACAGCTACTCAAGTCGGATCCCAAGAGAGTTTCCCTACACTTGTTGAGATCCCGACAGGGCTCTTTTGTAAAATATATCCATGCACATAACTTGTAAGACATTAATGTGAAGTATGTGATTGATTTGCATGTTGAGATTCTCCACAAAGTAATACACCACCTGATTGGTTATTCAATCACAAATGATGGATATAAAACTTGCAAATTTGAACCATGTTATAATACCAGACACAAGGATCATGAGCTTAAACATATCATAAGCAGGCCAATAAGTAATCTACAAGTGGAAGCAGTAAGTTGTATGGTTTGACCTGTATGGCTCCTTACATACAGAGCGAACTTCAGTTTTCACTGTCATAAGGTCTAGAAACTGATCATCCTCAATCTTCTTCATCAAAATTTTGTTTGCCTGATTCAAAGAGACAATGCTTGATAAGTAAATCCCATTATGACAAGAACACCTGGAAAGCTCCTGAACTTAAGATTCTCCAAGAGTTAAATTCTGACGTCACATGTTATGAAAGGCACCATGCAATTGATAACGATCGTTTCGAGCTCTATTCAAGATTTCTTGTTTAAACAAAGAAAAACATCACCTCCACAAGTTCTTTCTCATGTTCTTTATAGAGGTCTGCAATTCTTCTCTTGACTTTAGCATAATCTTCAGCATTTGTGTACATGAAGGATAGATTTTCAAGTTCTGACTGCATTATAATACCAATTTGTTATTGGATACAGGACAACAACCATCAAAGAAACAAAAGATGGGATATAAAAATGCAGTTTAAATTATAAATGTTCAATGGTTGCAAATTTGGGCAATAAAGACAGTCAGGGATCATCATTGCTAATCTTGATCAAACATGGGTAAACAAGTGCTAACACCTACTTAGTAAATAAATAAATTAATTAAAAAAAAAAAAAAACTTATCAAAAAACAAGTGCAAACACCCCAAGGAAAGATAGAAATAGGTGGCATACTTGCAGCTTCAGACAACAGGTGGTGCATCTTCAGCAATTGTCAAAGATGATTAAATAAATAAATTACTTATCAAAAAACAAGTGCAAACAACCCAAGGAAAGATACATAGAAATAGGTGGCATACTTGCAGCTTTAGACAACAGGTAGTGCATCTTCAGCAATTATGAAAGATGTCAAAAGAACAACTCAAAATCAAAATACAACAAAGTAGCTCCCAATGAGAATGAGAAAATTTAATGGTCCTCCTTAAAAGATGCATCAGCCACAGTATCTTAGCTTCAGCACCATATAAGATGTGATGTCTTAAACTCTTAGTAACTCTGAATCTGAAATAGAGTCTTGGAACTTTCAACCCACATAACCAGATTTTTCTTTTGGTCTTACCTCAAACCTTCAGCCACTTCATACTCAGTTCAATGAACTGAACTTAAATGTACAACTTTATCATATTTCATCATTTTTGAAACTTTGATAATATGCAAATACATTAAATTGTGAAAGTCATTGAAAATGAGAGAGTACAATTAGTGTCACAGTCATAATGTGAGGCAGAATTCGAACAAATTGTCTGGAACTCAAAAGCATCAACAGAAGAAAAGCTTGTAAGGAAACATAATGGTCTACCTTGATTTGGTACATCCCAAGCAACTTCGCCAGAGGAGCAAAGACCTGCAAAGTCTCCATTGCTATGCTGGACTGCATGAAAACTAATAATGTGAATACCAATATCAAGAAAAGAGTAGATAAACAACTAATATAACACTGATAACACACTACCTGCTTATGTGGAGGCATGTAAGAAAGAGTTCGCATGTTATGTAATCTATCAGCTAGTTTAACAATGATAACACGGACCTGAAACAGTAGCTCTTTCAGTCTCAAAATGATTTTAAATATAATCAAGGCAGAGCATTGACAAACATTGTAAATAATAGGTCACCTCCTCTGTCATGGCAAGAAACATCTGACGTAGGTCATCAGCTTTTACATCTTGTACTGAATCATTTTCATTTTTACACTTCAGTTTTCCCAGTTTAGATACCTAATCAGGTAAGAGAAGAATATGAAAACCAATATACTCTGGTGTTTGTCCAACATATCACAAGTTACTGAAGAAGAAAGATATAAAGTACCTTAGTCTCTCCTTCTACTATGCGACGCACGGTAGCACCAAACTCCTCCTCTAATCTTTCAAAAGTAACAACATTTGTATCCTCAACCGTGTCATGTAGTAATCCAGCAGCAATGGACTCCCAATCCAATTCCTAGAAGAACAATTGGAATCAATTTTGATAGAAACTGCAAGAAAAATATTACTCCAAAAGGGCACTTATTTTTTAACTTCGTATGACTCACAAGTTCTCCTAGTATACGAGCAACTTCAACTGGATGAATAATGAACGGCTCTCCACTGCGTCTCTTTTGGCCATCATGAGCCTCAAAAGCCAGCTATACCAACAGTAAAGCTACCTTTAGATATCCAGCCCTTTTCAAAAAAAAAAAAAAAAGGCCCGCAAGAATGAGAATACTAGGATTTCTTGCCAAGCAGAGAGCTAACCTGAAGAGCCTTCCGGACGAATTCAAGCTCTTTAGATGAAAGGTATGAAATACTGGGCTTAAGATCCTGAGGCAATCGAAGGACCAGTTTAAGTCTACAGCTTGAACCGCAGGAAACAAACTTCTCTATATTAAATATTAGGGAAAACGTTACTTAATCCCCCTGAACTTCCATCACTTTTATAATTACCCCCTAAAGTTAAAAAACTTTCAATTTAGTATATTAAACTTTCAATTTTTTTGCAATCTCATCTCTTACGATAGAATTTGGGGTTAAACCAGACGGTCAAAGGGTAAAATGACCCTTATATCCCCGTAAATGTTATAAAATTATAAAATTACACTTAAATCATACCCTTTCCTATACCTTTTTTTAAAAACAATAAATAAGGATATTTTAGGAATTTCAACCGCCTCCGTTAGGATTTAACAAAAAATCTTAATGGAGGGGTCAGATTGAAATTTTTTTAAAGTTCAATACACTAAATTGAGAGCTTTTGAACTTTGGGAGGGTAATTGCAAAAATGATTGAAGTTCATGGGGGTTAAGAAAAGTTTTCCATAAATATTATTATCGTTATCATTACTATTAAGATGTTACGTTGAGCAATAACCGAATCATACCTCCCACAACCTTTCAGGAGAAACCTCATTGAAGGCATCCGAAGAGAAGGAAGAAGAACAGCACCTGTGACATCTCTTACCAACAACATGAAGCAATCTTGGTTTAAAGAGTCTTCCAAGAAGAAAAAAGTCCGAAGCTTCACTTGAATACCAACCTCTATCATTAAAGGCATCACATCTCTGAAAGAGGAGAAGATTGAACAGATTTTGTTATTAACCAACTATGGAACCTAGTTTGTATACAACAGACCAGTAATACTGGATACATACTACAGGTCCAAAATTTATTGTGCAAGTCACAGTTTTGTTGCAAACTTTTTTTTTTTTTTTTTGATAAGTAAGAAAAGTTTTATTAAAAAGTTTTGTTGCAAACATTGTAACTTCGTTATGAAAAAACCATGAACTTTCTTGAGACAATTCGACTCCACATTTTAGAAATAATTCTTTAAAAAATATATTGGGGATTTTGGAAAAAGGGGGAAAGGCCTAAAAGTTTTGTCAAGAAGATCGTGAGTAAATATAATAATTCATTTTTTCTTCAGTTACTGATATCTGAAAAGAATATGGGAAATCTTATACAAAATCCACAAGATTTCTCATTTCTCAATGACGATTAAGATCCAAATAACAACCCAAAATTAATTTCAATCCTGTTTTAGCACACTGCAAAAGATTTAACCAATTACAAGCATGAGATGCTTGGAGGCTTCCTACGCATCAAACCAGCATCCCAACTTTAGCTTGAATTCTGACCTCAGTTAAGCATTTCTCTTGCATTTTTTTTTCTTTTTAGATAAATGAACATTTCTCTTGCATAAAATTCCGTACAGTTCAAAAGTTTTGAACATGATAAACAAATGACAGACAAAAAGCATTAACAATCGCAGAAACCAAATTCAAATGCTAAATATTCTAAGGCAGATCAAGAAACTTTACAGAATTACTCCGGTTTCTTCTTCCACTTCGCCCGTAAGATGACGAGGAGCACTGAGGTGGGTGAGCTGTGCACGCAAGGAAACCGGTCAAGGCTCTCGGCGCCTTCCACGCACACGATAGAACACTACAATCATATCTTCCACTCCCATCCCATTTTGATGATTTACACGCGTTTACGCATTCTAACGAAACTACAAGATTCAAAAACACATTTTGGACATTATCAGGGCCCCAATTCACCAACAATATAATAACTCAGAAAACCAAAATGACAAAGGTTAAATTCTTAATTACCCGTTTGGTTGCTGAGAAAAGACTACACAAGCTAAAACAAAAACAAAAAATTGACTCAAATAAGCCACATAGAAGTACTAGGCTAAGTTCACTAGGCCTTCATCTTTTCTTTCCTTTATTGCTTCAAGTTCCAAAGAACGAAAACCCACTATTTGAAATTTCAATTTCCTTCATTTTTCCCACATTTTTCTCAGCAACCAAACAGAGTAGACATACAGACCTGGAAAGGAAGAAGCAGAGGCCATTTGTAAGGGAACAGAGCAATCTCATTGAATCGAGCTCAGCATTAAACAACCCACAAAACACACACCCCAGAATAGCTCACCAAGAATTCACCAAAACCAAAGCGGGACACAATCAAAAGCTCATTACTTGGAGTTTCCGTGAGCTGAGCTTAGGAGAATCAGAAAAGCGTTTCGTGTGGAGGCCAAACGTTCGGTTTCGGACAAATAAGCGAGGGATTGAAAGGAAGGAGGCGAAAAGATAATTTAGAGAGAGAGAGAGAGAGAGAGAGAGAGATATGGAGCTGAGCCAACGCCACACAAATGCCGTTCGATAAAGATATTTTTTCTCTTTTTTCTCTGTGTTTTATATTTGAGAATTGAGAGGTTGAAATTGGAAATTGATTAATTTTAATTTTATTAGGGTTCTTTTCTTTGAAAATATATTTAATGTAAGAGCATTCTCTTAAGAACTCTTTTTAAATAATTTTTTTTTAATTAATACGTTTTCGCTTTCTTTTTTTAATATTTACAAATAAGATTAATAAAACTTATGATTTTGTAGGTATATCCTTAAAATATTATTAATGTTTTTTTTTTTTTATAGATAAAATATTATTAATGTTTTGCTTTTGAATAACTTTTTTCTTTTTCTTTTTTTGAAAAATACACGTCTCTTCAAATTATCTCATTTTCAATGTCTCTTCAAATTATTAATTATCTCAATATCTCTATAAACTACCAAACAAATATTAATGTCCCGAAAGACAAAAATATCATTCATAAATTAAAAAAAAAAAAAAAAAAAAAACTGAAAAACTAATTTAAAAAAACATAGAAAAAAAAACCAAGTGGTTATTTGTATAAATAAATAAATAAAATCTTTTTTTTTTCAGTCTATTTTTGTCTTATTAAAACTTTTTATAGTCAATTTTTTTGCGTTTTTTTCTGGCTTTTAGGAGCGACATTAGCATTTGTTTATAGTTTAGAGAAGATATTAGCATGTATAATTGATAACTTGAAAAGGAGATTAACAATAAAATTGTAGTTTGAAGGATCACGTGTATTTTATTTTACTTTAATCTTAAAGGATATGATCTTTCCTTAGTGTTCACTGTTCACAAAGTGTGAAAAGCAGGTGAGAAAAGGAGTGTTATCCTTAAACTCCGATGGTAAGCGTTATGAGCCAAGCATTTGCTCACGTCATGTTCTCTCTTAACAAAATTTTGGAAAAAAAATTTCATGCCCATAACATATTATTAGCAAAATTCTTGAAACCCTTAAAAAAAAAGAAAAAAAAAAAAAAAAAAAAAAAAAAAAAAAAAAAAGGCCCCTATGAAAGGAGCAAGCCTGGGGGCATTTGTTCATATAAACCTAATTAACCATTATATCACTCTACCAAAATTATCTCATTCTGCGTTAGATTAATTTGAGCGTTAAAGTGGTCTCGCCGAGTCTACCAACCTTAATTATTCTTTTCTTGTGCTCAAACCCGACAATAAAAGGCATGGCGACACTGAAAATAGCTTAAGAGCACTATACCAACATTATGACAACATTATGAGCTCAATTTTGACTTTAGTATTCAGCTCGTGTCCAAATCCAAGAATTACATTCTTGTATCTTTGTTTTTGTTTGTTTTTTTCTTCTTCTTTTTCCGAGCTTCTTCTTTTTGTTTCTTATCTTTTGAGTACGTGTTCTTGCTCAGTGCAGGTTGGTAAAGACTAACATTAAAACAATAATAATAATAATAATAATAATAATAATAAATAAAAATGGTTGGTAATTACTATGTACGTGCAAAAGACTTTTATGCAAAATTAGTATGAAAGCACTAGCTTGACTTGTTGGGAATTTATCACGTCAGTGCTTAGGTAAGAGGGCTTAATGCCCCACCTTAAAAGTTGCTTAACGCGTAATCAGTTTTGTAGTAAGGCCAACTTTCCATAATCCCAGTAGTATGCATTAACTAACATAATTTTGGCATATTCAGCATATTGTTCCAATCGCAATCCAAGACCAAGCGTAGAGATGAAAATCAAATAGCCTATAATTTTCTAAAGAAATTCGAGGGAAAGAGTTTCGTTCCATTTGAATGAGTCCACCAGATGCTACTCGGTTCTAAATTCAAAAGGCATTGGTCGCTAGATTGGTTAGAATTTCAGTGTGACGAAGTCTATTAGTATATATTAATTTCTCGAGAGCTTCAATTGACATTTCGGATCAATTTTAGTTTGTCCGAGAATATATGCATTGTTTTGTTTCGTTAATTTTGTTCGAACGAGAGCACAATAAGGTAGTTTTGTAATTTACATTTTAGGGCTAAGACCATACTTTTATTTAAGCTTAATAAGAAAGACTTGGGCATTTTCAGACTTTAGTAGTTTTCTCAAGAGTTCAATAAGAAACACTCAGAAAGTGCTTCTTCCTCCGTAGTTTTCTTGATTTTTCGTTACTTAATTTGTGAAAGAATTGTGAGTTATTGTACTTATAGATTCAACTCTCTATACCACGCTTCATCAACAGATGCAGCCAATTTGTTTGGGGGATGGAAATTAGGACTATAATTGAAGTGTTGAAGATAATTAAGTGGGAAAAGCTAATGCTGCACTTTGGTTGCACTAGAAATGAAAGATAAACTAATTAAGAAGATTCCACCAAAAGAAAAGGAACGAGGTTCACTGTCCCCACTGTCCCTTCATCGTTGGCTGCTACAGTTAGAATATACCTCAGTTTCATTTTTGGCTGCTACAGTAAGAATATACCTCAGTGTAACGAAAGCATCTAGCTATATATATATATATACGTGTATGGTCTTTTGTGTCTGCTGGAAATGGAATTATCACTTCTTTTTGTTAATGTCAAATGCATGGGAATGTGCTTTTTTTATTCACCAAGAAAAAAGTATCATCTATATATATGTGGTTCTTGCCTCTTGGGGAGCCAAATGAGTCGTCACGGCAGCAAAGACTTGGGCAAGCTAGTCAAGAAGGAAAAGGATAAACCAGGAGGAATTTTATCAAATGTTTGACACAAGTATTATCAATTCGTTGTTTAGATCAAGGATGTAACAATAATCTGTACATAGTGTGCAAAGTGGGATGCTTTTTCCATGCTAAAAGCTTTGCAGTTTTGCTCAGAAATTAAAAATAATAATAATAATAATAATAAATTAAATTAAAAAAGTTCTTTAAAGGGGACGATAAGCTTGAATATGGGACACTCTAGAAAATTAAGTTCTATATTGGGTTTATGGCCAGACTAAGAAAGTGTACGTCGTCATATGGATGCTAAGTTTCATATTGTTTCATTCCTATATATATAAGACTGAATTATATAAGCGATTCTAACAAACTCAAATTGTAGGCGTATTTTTCTGAGTCGTCGCAAAATTAAATTAACAAGCCACTTATATGATATAAGACTAAAGTATATATAAGTGATTCAAACGAAGTCCAATTGTAAGCGTTTTTTCTCGGTCGAAACAAAATCAAAGTAACAAGATGGCTTGTTAGGAGAAATTATTTTCACAATTCAATGTAACCAGATTCAAGGGCAAGCCTCTCCTTTTTTGTTTCTTTTGATACATTTAAAAAAAAAAAAAAAAAAAAAAAAAAAAAAAAAAAAAAGGAGGTTAAACTCTTAGAACTAAGAAACAAAATGGTTTTTTATGCGGTGCTAACGATTTAATAACTATCTCTATATATAGCTCCTAAATTCTACCATTTCTAAAAGGCATTTCTTTAATCAAAGACTTTGTTTTTTCTCGCTTGTTAATTCTTGACCCATGTTATTTTGATGTCATATCTAGCGTTTAGAGTTTGCCTCGATAATTGGCATTGCTCTCGCTGCGGGCTCCAACAATTACTAGTGATTTTGACTTCATGCATGCAAGTTACAGGCTTGTAGCCTACAATCCGAACTGAAGTTATAGCCTACAATCTGAACTGAAGATGCGTTTTTAAGGTTAGCTCTCACCCTCAAAATTGAATCTCATGGTCTCAAAGGAATCCTTATCCCTACCTAACGTGGGTCACCCTAGTAAATGTCAACGGCCTGCCCTTTGGTGGTAGAGTTTGGCCTAGTATTAGGCAAACGGGAAAAAGGAGTTGCCACGTGGTTCTCGATTCACAAAGTTGGCAAGGTGAACTGTTTTACACAACATGTATAGTTATTTTTTCTTTAGTCATTAGGGGAAGAGAAATGCTTGGTTGTACACTCTCATCCCACTCCTATCCCACCTTTGCCTACTTGAACCAATAATATTGTTAAAAAAAATGGGTCCCACTACACTCTCTCCACTATCTCTTACATTATTGGTCCAAGTAGACAAGAGTGGGATTGGAGTGGGATGAGAGTGTACAACCAAGCATTTCTCGGAGGGGAATAATATATAGGCTACAGAATGGGAATTAAATAAGCCATCAAATAAAATTTCATGCGTAGAGGGATTGTTAAATCACCAATACGAATAATATTTAAATAAATTAGAGAAGATTAAGACAAGAGATAATGTTTAAATTCAAGACTTCTTATACCGGCCAATATATGAACAGATCAATCAAAATAAAATGATCCTATCTTGTAATTCAGACATCATATGGAAGAATTTGGCAGCGTTGAAAATCTTATTTAAAAGATTTCAAATTTATATTACACAAATATTTCTTAATTCCATTGTTTACTAAGTCAAATTTATTCACCAATAGAATTACAAAAATATGATGTTTTGTTTCGTTCGAACGAGATTGCAACAAGGTAGATTTATAATTTTCTTCAGTTTTTATGTAATTCCTTGATTTTTCTTGGATTTGTGGACGAGTTGTGAGATATTGTGCTTGCAAATTTAGCTTTCCACCACGCAATGCCGCATCAGTTGGTATCAGAGACCAGCTACTTCTCTTACATTAATGCAATGAGACAACACGTGATGAGCAACTGATAACATGTGTACAGCGAATAAATGAGTGATTTAATTGGCTTATGGATCAATTTGAGTAGTTTGGGGATCGATTGGATGCACTGGCCGATCAAATTTTTGCCATGGCCATTGTTCACAGTTGTTACCATCAACCAAATCTGCATTTCGTGGAGGATGATGATGTGGATAGCATTGATGAAAAGTTCCAACATGAAGAGAATTTTGAAGATCCTAAGTTTCAATGTTTCGGGCAAAAGAATTCTCCACCAATCTATAATACTGATGTCAATGATAAAAATCTAGTGGAGGTAAGTTCTTTCTCATATGATCAAGAAGCTGACAAAGTTGGAGGTACACATTATGCGCTCGATGAAAATCTAAAGACTCAAGAGTGAAGTTTGAGAAAATTAATTACGTTGATTTTTTTTTGGGTTTAAACCTTCTATCAGGTTTTCCTAACAAAAATTTTGATGTTGGCTTCAACATGCTAGATGAAAATTTTGATTTTTTGTAGTAAAGAAATAGTTGTTTTTGGCAAAAATTTTATGGAAAGTGAATTGATAAAAATAAATAAAAGCTTGTGAAGATTAATTTATCTCAAGTTGGTGTGAGGAACTTCAGATCTACTATTTAAAGTCATGTTGTGATTGGTTACAAATTGTTTCTCTTTTGGTTTCAAATACTTTTGCTATTGAGAAGAACATGATGAAATGGATTAATTGGGCATTTGAAAGATGGAGGAAAAGCGATTCAAATTCAAGGGTCAATTTTCTCCAACCTAGGGAGGATGATGAATGCGACTTTACAAGCGGACTTGTTATATATGGTAAATGGCCATAACTTGTGAGCCCGACATCATATGGAGACAAACTTAGTAACATTTGAAAGTTTATTCAAAAGGCTACAAATTTGTATTTCACCAAAAAAATAAAATAAAATTCCAACATTGACTAAGTCAAAACTACTAGTCAAAAGAAATACAAAAATGCAATTTTTTTTTTCTTCATTCAAACAAGATCACGGCAACGTAGTTTTGTAATTATTTTTCAAGGCTACAATCATACTTCTATGTAAGCCTAATAAGGATTGCCTGACCGCTAGACTATGGTGAATTTCATGATTTAATTAATATTCTAATAGAGATTGACTCAAGCTACCATACTCGATATGCTCAATCCAATTGCCTACCGAAAGATATAATTGGCTACATTTGATAACACTCTTTATTTTGTTCATTTTTATTTTCACTTTTCAAAACAAAAACATTAACAAACAACAAAAAAAAACACTAATGTAGATCAAACCGCATTCAACTTCTTGAAGAAAACAAGTGGAGACATGTGCGTTCAAACGAGAGCCCAAGCCCGCTTGAAAGAGCCAGCTGGATGAGTTCAGGATAGACTTCTAAAGAGTCCTGATCGATGGCTAGCCAAGACTCGATCGACCGTAGGGACTTCCCGAGAGGCTCGGTTGATGCCCGTTTGATTGAGTGCGACAATTCACAACAACCCAAGATATTTTGTCGAAGCTTATTCGACCGCAGCCTTGCATCACAAGGTTTCATTTGAACGAGACTTTTGTCTGTTCGAACGCGATTTGGCAATTTCGTTTTATTTTGCTTTCCAAGTAAGGTTTGGATTTTTCTTTTCTATATAAACTCACTTAAAACAACTTAGGCTGCTGCTTATGACATATTTTCTTCAGTTTCCAACAAGAAACACTCAAATTAAACGTTGAGCTTTCTCTTAATTATTTTGTCTCAAATCCTTGATTTTGGGAAGAGTTGTGAGTTTTGTGTTTATTAATTTTGTAACACACTACATCAAACACAAAACACTCAAGACTATTTTTACATTTATATAACATGCATCATAACGTAAAACTTTTTTTAAAAAAAACAAAAGTACCAATTAACAACATTAATAAACGGAGCCAATTTGTCAATAAAATCACACATGAGAGAGTCCGCATTTAAACTTAGGAAAATGTCTAACAAATTAGCATTTCTTATTGAGATATGATACACTGTCACCCCAAGACACAATTCCTGATTACCTTTGCACACGTGGCAACTTTTACTTTTATTTTTTTATTTTTTTTAGAAAAAAATAAATAAATAAAATAAAAATAAATAAATAAATAAAAACTCTAAAGCTAGGTAGGGGACCATCTTGCCACATGAGTAAGGTAATCAAGAGTTGTGTCTTGGGGTGGCAAAAAATCATATATCTTTCTTATTTTATCAATATATAGCAAATCTACTAGATGGTGCACGCTAGCTATTGTTCTCCAAGTTTTTTCTACCAATACGTGATCTCAGAGATGCTTTCTTCATTCCTTTTCAACTTTTTCCTCCTATCTTCCGCGTGAGACTTTCGTCTTCCCTTATGGCATAATATATAGCATCCCCAAGGTTAAGTGACAAATCCCACTCAGTTGATGAGCTAGATGCAAGCCCGTGAACCGTCTCAGCTTCCTCTTTAGTCCAATATGGAGATGGTTGTATATCACAAAATTTATGCCCTTTAAGAATGGAGATTACCTGCAGAATACAAAGAAAAAATGTAACATCTCACCTCCAACGATGCAATATTGTTCGTTTTTTGCTTTTCGAATCAAACTTTTCAGGAAGTCATCTATCTAAGTACTATTCTCATATAAGTATGCTTAACTGCAGAGTTTTAATAACTCGTGACCATCATGACTTTTAAACGCGTTATGTTAATATAAGAATATCTTCATTCACATACTCAGGCCAACGTGAGTCATCAAAAAACCATAAGAAGGAATATATTCATAATGGGTTAGGCAGGTTAACTACCTCACTCATACATGGTCGTGAATCTGGTCTAGTCTTTGTGCATTTTTCTGCTGCACAAAATATCCTATAACTTTCAAGCGGGTCAACATCCTCCGAGTGATCTTCACCCAGTAACTCGGGGAATGCTCTTTCTAACAAAAATGGTCGAGCCTGTCAAAACCCAATACAGATAAGCATGTGAATAAAGAGAGATCATGCATGTCGTATTCATAATAACAACAATCTACTAACCCACTCAATCAAATTTGTGTCGTCTTCTAGTGTAGAACTTCTGCAAAACAGCCTTAAGAGCAGAACTCCAAAAGATAGCACGTCGGATTTTACTTGAGTCATTGTTTCTTGGTCTAAGAAATCCTTAAGCCGACACCTTTTGACACCAAAATCCGCTTGTAAAGTCTTGTGCTTATGTGAAATATCAAATAAAACTTCGAAAACTTGGACTGTAGTTTAGCTGCAAACCTATTGTGGGTTATATTCAATGCTTTTCTTCGATGAAGCCGCCTAGCTTGTCCAAATCTAGAGATCTATCACATCAAATCACAAGTAAGAACAGGCAGATGTAATTAAAGCACAAGAGAAATGTTATTTAATAAATTGATATACAATTATTATATAATTAAATGATGTGACAATAAAAATTAGCCTTTGAATTAATAAGAGCTTTATCTTCATTATTACGTCATTTAATTAATTATATATGATTATCATATAGCAGTCTAAAAAACAACATTTCTCTAAATCATAACATGAAAACCTCGAAGAACTTCTAGTTTTGGGAGTTTCATACCACTGGCCGTAAGTCATGTCTCAGAAAAATATTGCTTGGGATTAATTCACCATGAACAACAGGACTTGCGGGACATTCTTCATGCATATATCTAACACCTTGAGCAATTTCTATAGCTATCTTTAGTTTGTCTTGAAATCTCAATTCCAACTGATTTCCTCTGGAGCCTGTGCTTTCAATGCATAAACAGAAGACAATCATACTTTCCATCAATAGCTTTAAATTAAATCAATAAAATTAAATGTAAAATCAACCTCAAAGGGTTTGCTCGAGTGGTTAGTCACTTGACCTTTGTTGGAAATAATCCTACTCCAAGTCAAATTGGGATAGTAGTCCCAATCCGGATCCAATAAGGAATCTTTGAAGAATCTAATCAACAGTCCAACTCTCAGTTGAATGGAGATAGGACTCCCAAAACAAATCAAACTCTAGGCACTCCTAGATTAAGTGGGAATAGTAAACCTAATTCAGGTTTGACTCCACCGCTTTGCCTATAAATAGACTCATACTCATGGTATAAACGAGAGACTGATTCTTTTATGCATTGAGCATACTTTTCTCTCAAAAGCAAATTTAGGTATCAAAGTGAGACCCCTAGAAGGGTCTCTTCATTTTAGTTGTTTTGCAGTATTCTTGGCGAGCGTGAAAAACATCGAAGAACATGCAGTTCACACCGTATTGGAAACTGTCCCAACAGTTTGGCGCCATCTATGGGAACAATTATTCGTTTCTCATACAAAAAAAAAAAATTGTCATGGTGATGAACACGCATTCAAAAGATGCTAGAAGAATTGGGACTACTCAAGATAATGCAAGGACTTGGAATGATCCCCATGCATGGATAAGTCGATACTGGTCTTCACCGAGCATGTGAGATAAGTTTACATTCTTCTTTTCATCGTTCTTAGTAGCACTTAGCAATTTTAGCAGTTTATTGTCTTATTCTGTGACTTTCCATTCAAATACATGTCTTTCGTAATTCTGAGGATTATAAAATTTATGACTGTTGGTTTTACGAGAAAATACAAAAGTTTGAATGAGATAAGTATTATCTCTTGAATGCTTTCTTATTAGAAGCCAAAACATAGTCTTTTATGAGACTAGTACTGGAAGGTTTTATCGAGATAAATAATAAATAAAAGTGCTTACTTTTATTAACATGTTAGTATATAGCATTTTATAACTGTGTAAGTGCAAAGAACAAGAAAGGGAGAAAACTCTAAGACAAATCCAGGGAGACAAATCTGCAGAGAAAACAAGGCAGGGAGACAACCCTATTAAAAACAAGGATGTGAGAAAACCCTAAT
This sequence comes from Alnus rubra, assembly GCA_028654335.1. Classification (NCBI taxonomy): domain Eukaryota; kingdom Viridiplantae; phylum Streptophyta; class Magnoliopsida; order Fagales; family Betulaceae; genus Alnus; species Alnus rubra. The sequence goes on along the minus strand of JAJPGS010002138.1, from coordinate 133,836 downwards.
GCAAACCCAGGAAGACAACCCTACAGAGAAAATAATGATGTAAGAAAACCCTAAGGCAAATCCAAAGAGACAATCCTACAAGGAAAAAAATGATGGGAGAAAAGTCTAAGGCAAATCTGGGGAGATAACTCTGCAGAGAAAACAAGGATGGAAGAAAACCCTAATGCAAATCCAGAAAGACAACACTGCAGAGAAAACAAGGATGTGAGAAAACCCTAAGGCAAATCCTATGAAACAACCCTGTAGAGAAAACGAGGATGGAAGAAAACCCTAAGCAAATCTAGGGAAATAACCGTGTAGATAAAACAATGATGGGAGAAAACCCTAAGGTAAATCCAAGGAGACAACCCTGCAGAGAAAACAAAGGTGGGAGAAAACCCTAAGGCAAATCTAGGGAGACGACCCTACAAAGAAAATAAGGAAGGGAGACGACCCTTGGTTTTCAGGTAACTTCCGGTTTGCAAGATTCTATTTTGTAGTTAGCAGGTTTTCAAGAGGCAAAGATCCAGCCCCTGATGAAGGGAGACAACCCTCGATTTTCAGGTAACTCCTAGTTTGCAGGTTTCGCGTTTACAGGTTAGCAAGTTTTCAGAAGGCATGGGTCATCCTCAGAGATAGGGAGAAAACCCTAAGAAAAAACAAAAAGGCATAGAGCTACCTCGGAAAGAGGGAGAAAAACCTAAGGAAAAAATAAGAAGGCATGGGGAGTCGAATTTAACCCTTGGGTTTATAGTTTTCAGGTTTTCAGAAACCAAAAAGGCATCACACATTTTCGGAAGATATTCTCAACAAAGTTTACAAAGGAGCTCCACCCTCGGAATTAAAAGACAGGGGGTAGGTCGGTATCCATCAGGATAGAAAGGTGTGTCTCGGGTGTGACCACACGTCCGATGTCTCCAAGAAGAGCAGCAGTTAAACCCGAGATATTCGAAGATAGGAAGCTAAAGATTGTTTAAGGCTCGGATTTTCTGATACATAAAATTCTCATTATCTGAACATGTCTCGAATAAGGGAATTGGAGGGAAAGTGTTGGGAATAATCTTATTTCAAGTCAAATTGGAAAAGTAGTCCCAATCCAGGTCCAATAAAGACTCTTTAAAAAATTTGGTCAACAGTCCAACTCCCACTGAATGGAGATAAGAATCCTAAAACAAATCAAACTTCAAGCATTTCTAGCTTAAGTGGGAATAGTAAACCTAATTCAGGTTTGACTCTACCTTTTTGCCTATAAACAGGCTCATACCACAAGTATAAATGAGAGATTGATTATTTTATGCATTGAGCATACTTTTCTCTCAAAAGCTAATTTAAGCATCAGAGTAAGAACCCATTGGCGAGTGTAAAAAAACATTGAAGAATGCGCAGTTCACACTGTACCAAAAACTGTCCTAACAGCCTCCATGTTTCATAAAGTATCAGGTTTAAAGTTTGACAAAAGTCTGAATTTATCCGACTCGTGTGGAGGGGGTGGTTTGCACAGTATTTCGGGAATCTAGTCGGGATGAAACCGAATAACCCAGTTATAAAAAAAATAAAAAAATAAAATCGAGAAAGAAAAATCTGGAAAGATTCACCAGGAGTTGCTAGCTAGCATCATGTAAAACCCATAAGCTATTTCTACTACCAGATGAATTGAAGTTTTTGAAAACTACCGGTAGCAAGAACTTACCCGGAAGATTTTTGTCGAGGCTCCCTCTTTCTGCAAAGGGAAAGACCAGTACGGCAGTATTTTCAGTCTTGTGGTATCCTATGAGCCGGAGTATATTTTTATGGTGCATAGACACAGCTGATTTTTTTCTGCTTCGAGAATGCCACCACAATCTCCTGTGAATGTCTTTATCAAAACTCGGGCCTTATAACCCGGCAGGAATCCATCACATAAGATAAAGTTCTTGTTCCTATTAGCAAAATTCCTTTTCTTGAATCCACATGTTATTTCTTTAACTACTTCCCGGCTTAGCTGCACTGGTAATCGCAGCACAAAATTGGCACAAGATTTCTCTGTGGAGATATTATCACGAAGATCATAAATCTCCTTTCTAGGAAGCTCCACTTCTTTAAGAGTTTTGTCTTCCTCCATGTAGCTGATCAGACATCATTAAATTATCTCCTCCTCTGTTTGTACTCGCAATAAGTACTGGCACAGGATAAGGTTGAGATACTCCCAAGTAATTATATATAGGCACCTCCTCTAAGGATATTGATCCATTGATGAGTTTCGGATATTTTGCTTGTGGTTTTACTTCTGTGATGACAATTGAAATTCCCGAATGATCATTTACAACCAAGTGATGATCAATCCAGGCTTCCCCATCATCACTCACAAAAGATATCTTGCAACCTGTTCTGCTCACTGGAAGATTCATGCTTATAGCAAACCGCCTGCAAAGACAACTAGAAGTTATATGATTTAGTGTTGGGACTTGAGGCTAAGCAATTCTTGTTTAGAACGGCCGGTTATTTTGAGAATCCTAGTAGTCGGCACCTTTGTAATTCCTTTTGATTACTCTGACGTCATGAAATTTGAGATCATAAGCTCATGTTGCCAGCTATGACTACTAAATTAATTAGTTCACTTTTACTTTGTTATTACCCACCAAATAGAAGCAATGCAACTTGTTGATAAATAAACTTATCATATGGCTATATATAGCAGTTTATCCGTATGAGAAAAAAGAGAGAAAGAGACCTGTACATATATGTACATTACAATCCAAGTGGATTTGGCGTTTTTGCCTTTCTTTTTCTTTTTTCTTTTTTCTTTTTTCTTTTTTCTAATTAATTGAAGGGAAAGGTTACAAAGAGGAATCTTTACTACTCCTGATCTAAAAAGAAGAAGAAATGGTTGATCTTAAAAATGAAAAGGGGGTGGGCTCCCCACACCAACTAAACCACAACAAAAATAGCAGCAAAACACAAGCACAAAGTAACAGTAGGCAATGGTTGTAACCTATGATTCAAGAAGAACCACAAATGAGTCGGGCCTTCCCAGGGGCCACATGAAGCGGTTTAAAATGGCAAAATGGCTCAAAGAACCCCAACCAGTAAAAACAACAACTACCAAAAGATGGTTGTTGCTGAACAAACACTACCAAAAGCCGAAGTAGTACAATTACAAAAGAAGGAAACCCAAAAACAAAAGACTCCACAACTAGATCTATCCCAACAGGAACAAAGAGTCTAAAGCCCAAACCAGAAAATTAAAACAACAAAACAGACACAAAATAACAGTAATTAAAATTGCAAATCAAAGGAGGTTGCCGAGGCGGAGGAGCGCAAGTAGCCGCAGGGCATGAGCCACACGTGCCAGTGAGTGAGATCCACTAGCTGGCGCGTGCAAACCACGCACCGGTGAGTAGGCTGCTGATGGAGACACCGGTGATGATGGCGGAGGCAAAAGACACTAGGGAGCACGGCGGGAGTGTGCGTGTTGAGCAAATCCTAGCGGAGGAGAGTAAATCTAACTTCAAAAACGTAGATTTACAAACCTTGACAAAACCGGCTAACAACACAATGAGGAGAGCAGATGGCCGATGATTGCAGAGGGAAAGCTGTAAACATATCTCCATGGGTTGAAAACCCAGGAGTGGATAAACCTCCGAAAGGAAGCTAGAATAAAATCTAGCAAGATAGAGACCTCAAAGGAGTCAAAAACAAAAGGAAAAAGAATAGGGAGAGAAGAGAAAATGAGGGGAGTTCGCTCCAATGGCTGTTTAAGGAAGGGGTTATACAGGTGGAGAGAGAACAGAGAGTTGGAAAACAGAAAGGACAGATGTCTCTACTTGAGTTTGCGTTTTTGGCCTTTCTTGACTGTCATGATATATAACTTTTGGACAAAAGCTTGTACCAATATTAACCTATTTTACACTGGTTGACATGTTATATTTTGTTAGTTTTGTTGGTTGCATTATGTTGATAAAATCACTATTATGTAATATTACTGTTTTTCAGAAATGTCGTTTCATTCAGAATCTCCAGTTTATTAGAGTTTATGTCTCTAATACGAAAAAAGTCATATTATGACAAGTTTCAGTGCTACAAGCTTCAAGAAGGCTATTTCAGAGTTCCAGGATGATTCTGTGCAGATTCTAACTCAGCAAAAGTCGGATCCTTTGTTTCCGTCCAAACGGCCTAGTTATGCGTCCGGACGCCCATCAGTGTCAAGAAACTTCTGAACAACTCCAGGTTGCATCCGTCCGGACGTCATGACAACACGTCCGGACGCTCTTTAGAGTTCGAGAAGATTTTAGATTTCTTTTGCAGACACGGATTAAGAAGACAACTTGCATCTGTCCGGACGACAGGGCAACACTGTCCGGACGCGGTCCTTGATAAGGAAATTATGTGCAGACAATTTGCGACAGTCCAAACGCAACCTTAATATGGAAACACATGAAGCGCGTTATGGAAAGACGATTGCACAGTTCACCATCCGACGGGGCCTAGAGAAATCAGAAACAGACTCGTTTTAGGTCTTCTAAGCCTATAAATAGAGGCCTCTAGGCATTTAGTTTTTATAGAATTCAGTATTGAATTCTCCATAGCTTAGAGAGAGTGTTTATGGAGATATGGTGAAGATCTGCTAGCTTTCTAGCTGTTGCCGGTGTGCTGTTACTTTGTTCGTGTGAAATCTATCTTAGGGAAGAGCATTAAGGTAAATGAATCCATTGAAAACCCCTTCAAGTAGGTGACTTGGTTGGGAGGCGTTCATGTTGGGTTACGTGTCAGAGTGCAAGATACGATCGTTGCATAGGAGTGCGTGAGTGTTACTGTCTTGTCACTAGTTTTGTCTTTTGAATAGTGAAATTCTTAGGTTTTGCTGTCTCAGAGTGATTTTTCTCTTAATTGAGTTTTCACTTCGTTAACAAAATATCTATCTCATTTAAATGCCAAAAAAGCGGCATCCCCCCCCCCACCGCCCCATGCTTCGCCCTACATACAGTAGCTATTCGATAACTAGAACTTGGTCGCCATTAAAGAAACTTTTTGATCATCAAGCATCTCCTTGAAGTCTAAGTCACTGAAGAAAATATATGTCACATCAGCTATAGTCTAAGCCGTCTTAGTTAAGTTTATATAGAAAAACAAGTCCAAACCCTACTTTGAAAGAATAATAAAATGAAAGTATTGCTCAAACGGATAAAAGTTTCGTTCGAACGAAACCTTGCAATGAAGTCTCTTAGTTGAACGAGTTTTGACTAGCTATAGACCAAACGTCTCGAGTTGTCGAAAATTGTAGCATTCGGTCGAATGGACATCGACCGTCAATCGACCGAGCCTCTCAAAAAGTCCTTGTGATCTAACCGACAACAACCGGAGACTGGGACTTCCTAAAAGTCCATCTTGAATTCATCTAGTGGTCGCGTTCGAACGGACCTGAGTTTGCATTTGAACGCGCATGCACGTTTCTCCTGTTTTTCTCATAAATTAAAGTCTGCTACATCAAACGCTATTCTTCTATATAGAGGCGTTGTCCAAATGATGATCATCAAGCCACCTGGCTCTCCCTAGATCCTTTTCCTATTTAGGATTAAAAAAAAAAAAAAGGTTTATTGACTGGCCGGTAGCTGTTCTGGGCCTTCTGGCAAGCGACCATGTCCATACTAACATATGACGTCATTCTTAATATACAAGAAAAGGTGTACCTCTAGGTCTTCGTACTGATCCTTGTTTTCACCATGATATAGTGACACACATCCAGCATTGATTGATCCGGAAGATTTCCTTCTCTTTTTTGGTTTTTTTTTTAAATTTTTTAAATTTTTTATTTTTCTACGATTTGCCACTTCACAGGTGTTCAACATAGAATCAACCAATATTTTACTTCAGATTGTAACAACTTTGTACATATCACGGAAATTCGGCTATGCATGTACATGAATTCTCTGTTCCATCGAATGCCCACACAAAATTTATGTACCTCCAAATTCGAGCTTGGATTCTACAAACCAGACAGCGCTAGCTCTAGCTATAGGCATCCCCAGTCATGTTGTGGCCGGTGGCAAACTCAAAAAATTAAAAAATCATATTTCTCATACTATTAACCTTGTTAAAAAAATTAATGCATGTAGAGGAGAATATGGGGTTAATTCCGTTGTTTCTGTCAGATCACTGGAATGAAATAGAATTATAAAAAATATTAATGTTATTGATATTCACACTCATTTCACATCAATTGACATGATTAATATTATAATTGAATAATATGAAAGACCACTTAAAACAAGTAAATAGGTGCGAAGATAAGTAGCATTTATCCAATCTTGGAATTGTTTTTCGGAAATAAATAAAGTCATGTTGGACTTTGATTCATAGATCAAATCACTCTCTGCTGTATGCATTAATATAGAGTCAAAAGATCGAACCCTATGTGTGTTCAAGGGTTTGGGTTTATTACATCGAGAATGAGCCCTAACAGGCTTCTTATTCAGGGTTAAAAGCTAATATTACAAAACCCTAAACACACTAGCTTTGAGCAACTTAATTGTAATATTCATCATTATAAATCATTATAATAGTAGGCATATATAGTGTAAAATTGGAAATCTCCAACCCAAGCTTGATCGATCTATTACATCAACACCCCCAGTTCCCTGCTGTGACACTAAAGGCACGTACAAATTCCTTCCAGCTGGTTGCAGGTCTGCTATACATTTATAAAGAGAAAGAAAGAGACGTCGGGGAAAAGAAATGTTGAAGAAGCAGCTAATTAATTATTACTAATTATCACAAACTTGTGGATTCTGTGTGCCCTCGCACGTCAGCTTTGCATTTGTGGATGAGGATGAAATGGGTTTGTCATCCTCATTGCCCGCGTATTTTAAATTGATGTCCGCCAGCTCAATGTCCTGGCAAGGCACCGATGAACTGCATTCGAGAGTCACTGCTACAGCCGTCGCCGAGGTGCCCCAGATGTTCTTGTAGTGAACGTCGCTAATCTTCACTTGTGATGGCTGTATATAATATTTTGTGATACACAAAATGAATTAGCCCAACAACAACCCAAATCAAATTTTAAATTTATATGTGTGTCTGTGTATATATATATATATATATATGTGTGTATGTATGTATTACCTCACCCGAACCCGAACCATAGTTCTGATCTATAATAATGGGATTCTTAACATTTTCCATACTAATATCTTCAAAAGTGATGTCAGAAGCTTGGCTTGGATCTGATCCGGCCCAGGTTTTGATCCTCACACCGTACATGGTGCTTTTCAACGTGCATTTAGACACAGTAATTCCACTCACATCCAACTCATTTTTATACCTTCCAAGGCTGCCAACGCTGCAAAATATATATATACATATCAACAAAAAGCATTTAGAATTTGGTAGATAAATTTCAACACCAGTTACTAACAATATATATATATTAAGCTTTTAAAATAAGTCATGATTTAATATGATATTAGAACAAATATACGTATATATTTATAAAGAAAACTTCACTCACCACTCTTGATCTTGTATCACTCTACTCTTAAACTTTAAAAAATATCAATTTAGTGTATCAATCTATCTTTTAATTTCTTTCAAATGTATACCCTTACATTTGATATCAGAGCACATATACGTGTGTGTGTATATATATATATAATTCAAATATTTAGGCAAGAATATTTTTACAAATTCTATTAAATCTTGATCTAACACTTAAATCCTTACAAATTTTTTTTCTTAAAAACAATGAAGGGTATTTTATATATAATATATACCTAATGCCATGTCCAGGGCCACAGGTGACACCAGAGACGGTGAGCTGGGTTGTCCCTTCTCCGATGGAAACGCAATCATCTCCGGTTCCAAATTTGCTGTCATATACATCTATATTATTGGACTGGCTGATATGCAAGCCATCCGTGTTGGGGCTATCTTCCGGAGCAACCATACTGAGATCGTAGACCTTAACGCTTTCGCTTAATGTTAAATGCATGTGGAACGATTTGCTGTTTAGGGAATTGATCCCATGAATTTCCGAATCCTTCAGATGCATGAATGTAAGTGACTGCAAAAAGTTATCAAGGAATTAATCACACAATCATCATCTCGATTAATTAATTGTTAATTAGCATTAATTTCAAATTAATTGCTTAATTAATTTCAGAATTAAACAATTAAGTTGCATGCATGTAGGCGCTTACACTAGCGAGAAGCTGACAATTGCTGTTGCCTTTACAGTCATTGTACTTCCACGAAGCCTCACCTTGGCCATCGAAAGTTCCACCACCAGTAAGTACAAAATTATTGATATATTCGAACAGAAACCAGTCAGGACCAGAATAATCACTAAGATCTGTTGTCGCTTTAATTGTTCCTTGAACTTCAAAAGTTATTGCCGAGCCCTTGCATGGCCCTTTGAAAGTGACTGGCCCTGACACATATGTCCCATCCGGAATAAGAACCTTGACCGCACCACTGCTAGATTCACATGCATCAACCCATGTCTTCATGAATGCCTGCATCAAATCATCAACGTATATATATATATATATATGTAATTAATTAATATTCCCATAGATTGAATTTATGATACTATATATACATTGTGATGATCATAATTCATTCTAACAAACGATAACAAGGCGCATATATATATATGGAAGCCAAACACAATTAATTTCAATTAATATTGTGTCCGAACCCATCACCTCTTGATTATTAGTTTCGCCATCTGCTTGAGCGCCATAGGAGTTAACATTGAAAACTGATTGATCATCGCCACCGCCACCGCTACCGCCACCGCCACCGCTACCGCCACCGCCAGATTGACCCTGATAATCACTATCATCAGCGACAACATGGCTGCTGCCAAGACGGGATGTAGCTTCCGCTTCAAGCAAGAGCAAAGCTAAGCCGATGAAAAGAAATCTCTCTGCAATGCTCATGGTGGCCTTAAGCGATGGATTAGATCGATTTTTTAGTAAATCTTCTAGCTTGTTTAACCTGTCCAATACAAGCTCAAAGATTTCTTGATTTATAGAATAAACCTGGTTCTAGATGGTGACCTCCAATTTGTTAGCACTTGACTATCTTTAGCAGCTTCAAAAGATCATGATGAGAAGATCTAGACCGATATATATCTTCTAGAGAATTAAGCTAATTAGTTTAAATTTCTTTATTTGTTATTGCATGGCTTATCCAATATTAGAAATTAGAAATTAGTTTGTCTACGTTCGTGCACGGCTTACCCAATATTAGTAATGTTTTGTCTCTACCCTAAATAGGAATCTCCGAGGTAACATGTAAATGTCCCTAGTAGCCACAATTCACGACCAGAATTTGACCCACAAAGACCAATTCCCTTCAACAAATTGGAAGCCTGCGACGCTAGCTTGAGATATAGGAGGACAGTACTTTTGGGTATCTCCTGGACCCTTGATCCGTCTGCGACTATACCGGTTATGCATAACCTCCAATTGATCGAAAAGATCGACAACAAAAAATGTAGAACAACAATTTTTGTTAATTAATCATATGACTATGTTTGTTAATTAACATTTTTATTTGACGTTTTCAAAACAAAAATATTAATAAACAGTTCAATTAAAACATAAAACATGCCTTTAAAGATATATTTTTTTAAAACTAGAAACAAAAAACACATTCCCAAACACATTAACAAACTAAGTACATATCATGATTATGATTCAATTCTTCCTGATTACATACTGATATATATATATATATATATATATATATATATATATATATATATATATATATATATTCATGATTATTATATTGTAAAGTACAAGGAAGATCCATGAACCAATTAATTAGGGATAAATGGCTAGAAGATATCCAATTATGTGAAGGATAATGGAGCTAGGATTGCTCTTATAAAATATCCAATTAATAATCCTAAATTGCCCTCCAAGATATATACACATGGGTTTTGATAATAGCTTAATTTTACATATTTATATCATGCATTATTAGATAGCATTATCATATTTATTTTGGGTCAATTCATGCATTTTTTATATGGTTTTGAAATAATGTTCAATAATTTATTTTAGAGAAATGCTATATATATTCGTGTGTGTGTGTTTGTGTGTTAATTTTTGGATTTTTACTTACCCTCAGTAACATTTTATATATACTTCAAAGAACTATTTGCAACCTACTTAATTAGTGAAATCTCAACGACTAATTTTGCATTTTTTTTTTCTATTAAAAGCTTCTATTTGATTGTGATCAATATAATCTTAGTTTGATTGATGATCTTGTGCATTAGTTGAAGATTAATCCACAACTGTATTGTGCGAGTCCTAGCTGTTGCTTCCGTTGGGTCGTCAATGGAATGAAATAGAAATTAATGTAAAAAAAATATTACTCAATCTTCTCATTCAATCTTGTAATTGTTTTTCGGAAATAAATAAAGTCATTTTGGACGACGTTCGATCATGATCAATCATAGATCAATTACTCTTTGTGTACATTATAGAGTACGTCAAAGAGCCCTTCGTGAGTTTAATTAAGGGTTTGGCTTTATTATTACTACGAGAATATATGAGACGATCGAGCCCTACAGGCTTTTTTATTCTGGTTTAAAAGCTAATCTTAAAAACCCTAAAAATATATACTTGAAGGAGTTAATTTGTATTCGCGCGTCATTATATAAGGTATATATATATATAGTGTATAAATTGCAAGGGAGATCGATGTCTCTGATCCGAAGAAGCTTCGAAATCTCCAGCCCTAGCTTCTATTACATCAACACCCATGCAGTTCCCTGCTGTACGTAGCGCACCAAAGAGGCTTACTTGTAGCACACATTCCTTCGCCGTATGCAAAACATTTATAAAGAGAAAAGAAATTATGTTGAAGAAGAACGACCTAATTATTGATCATTACAAGGTGGTGGAACCTGTTTGCCCTCGTACTTAATCTTTGCATTTTCGCATGAGGATGAAATGGATGTATCTTTCACATTATTTCCCTGGTATTTCAAATCGATGTCCACCATCTCAATGCCATTGCAAGGCACCTGTGAACTGCATACGATAGACACAGCCACGTTCGAAACCGTGGTGCCCCTAATGTTCTTGTAATGAATGTCGCTAATCTGTACTTTCGATGGCTGCATGCAAACAATGAAGCCGAACCCAAATCAATTGCTAAGCCTGCTGTGAATTGTGACAGTAAGAAAGTTTGCAGATCGAAATAGTTAGAAACTGATGATCATATGTGTATGTATTACCGCACTCTTATGCGAACCATATTTCTGATCGATAATAATGGGATTTTTAACAGAATCCATTATAATATCATCAAAAATTATGCCAGAAGCTCGGCTTGGAGGTGAGCCGGGCCAGGTTTTGATCCTCACACCGTTCGTGGTGTCTTTCAGGGTGCAATGAGACACAAAAATCCCACTCACATCCTGCTCGTGGGGATACTTGCCAAGGCTGCCAACACTGGCAATGTTATCAACACAAAAAGCATTTAGAATTTAATTGGAGGATAAATCTCAAGAAAAGTACTAACAATATATATATATATATATATATATATATATATATATATATATATATATATATATATATATATATTCTACAAGTATTTTAATTGCTTTGTCTCAAAGTTTAGAGTTATTTTTATATTTTTATTTCTTTTTAAATCTCCAAGTATTATATTTGGAAAGTAGTCAAACTTAGCCTATATAAAGACAAGTCTGTATTATTTTGAAATCAAGTTTTGAAGTATCAATTAAATATCAGTCTTTCAAAGTTATTTCTCTGTTTGCTTATTTTGGACAATTAGAATCTTTCTCTTCCTTACTTGTTATTTTCTCTTTTCTTGGATTCCCTTTTCAATCTTCAATTTTTAAAATAATTTTAGTTTTGACCGGCGTGATCACTTTGGATTAGGGTTTGTAAGAAAAAAAAATATATATCAAGTGTTGATTTTTACTAATACATTATCTAGTTATATATAAGTCTACTAAATAGAATTACTCTTTATATATATATACCTAATTCCATGTCCCGGGCCACAGTGGACATTGGTGACGGAGAGCTGGGTTGTCCCTTGTCCAATGGAAATGCAATCATCACCAGTTCCAATTGAGCTGCTGGATATATTGACAAGATTGGACCTGCTGACATGCATGCCATCCGTGTTCGGGCTATTTCCCGGAGCAATTACAGTGAAATTGTGGACCTTAATGTTTTCGCAGCCTGATACATGCGTGTGGAACGATTTGCTGTTTAGGGAAGTGATCCCATTAATTTGGCCATTCTTCACATTGGAAAAGCTAATTGACTGCGCGCACGCACAAAGTGATCAAGAAATCACACAATCATCTCGAATAATGTTAGCATTAATTAAAAGTGCTTTTTATTGTTACTAGTCAAACTCAAATATATACTGCAAAATAAAAAACTGGCATATAATTAAGTTGCTTACAGTAGGGAGAAGCTGACAGTCGGCGTTTTGATGACAGTCGTTGTACTTCCACACAGGTTCACCTTGGCCATCAAAAGTTCCTCCACCAGTAAGTATCAAACCATTGATGGATTGAAAAAGAAACCAGTCTTGAGAAGTATAATCACTAAGATCTGTTGTGGCTTTAATAGTTCCTTGAACTTCAACAGTTATTGGAGGTGAGCTCTTGCACGGCCCTGCGAAAGTGACTGGCCCTGACACATATGTCCCTTTGGGAAAAACAAGCTTAGCCGGACCACCACTAGATTTACATGCTGCAACCCACGCCTTCATAAATGCCTGCATCAAATCATCAACGTATTTACTACTGCTTAATTAATTAATTTGGAGTTATTTTGATACTTCTCCTCATATTAATTGGTAATCCCCTAACCTTTCATACTAATTTTAAATACTCAATTTTTTATCCATTCTCATCAATTCCATGGGACGGTACCCATCAGTTTTTAATTTTTTTTTTATTTTTTAATAAACGCTGATATAAAAACGGATAAACATTTTCACATCAACCTAGTGAATTAAATAAGAGTTTAGTAACCCATATTCCACTATCATTTTATTAGGCTAATATGATAGTGTTCATTAACCCATGCCAATAGGATAAGAGTAGGATGCATGAGAGTGGAGCACTTAGAATTACTCTTTATGTAGTCCCATAGAGTCTTGGATATATATATATATAAAAACTGATCATATTGGAACTACATAATTTTACAATTAAGATTAAACTCCTCGTTTCCAACCCTTACTAAATAGATGGAAAAAAAAAAATTGTAATTAGATTTTGACTTCGAGTGGCTATATACTGATCATATTGGAACTACATAATTTTACAATTAAGATTAAACTCCTCATTTCCAACCCTTACCAAAAAGATGGAAAAAAAAAAAATTGTAATTAGATTTTGACTTCGAGTGGCTGCAAAGACCAACCAAAAGAAAGTTGTACTTGTTAGAGTACTCTAAATTTATGATAGTACTACAGATTGAGATTGTCATGTCAACCCAAAGAAATAATGCAATTGAAATTTAAAAGACGAAACCAGTGGTAGGGGCTTGAGGATCCGCCCATACTAAAATTGTTTAAAATATCAAAAATTCAAAAATTCAAAGACAATGTCCATATATTAAAATAGTAAGTGGGAAATGGAATATTTATTTGAATAGTAGTAAGAAGTGATTGATGTGATATAAAATTTGAGAATGTTTTATAGAAAAGTGAAAAGGTTTTGTTTTGTAGTGTTTTTTTATTTGAGTAGTAATAAAAAAATTATTGATGTGATGTAAAAAGTGTAAAAAATTTAGAATGTTTTTTATTTGATTTTTTTTGGAGGAGTGAAATGGGAATTGAAAATTTTACAATGGGTTACCAAGCAGCTCCATTGTCTCTGAACTCACCTGATCATTATTAGTTATACCATCTGCTTTAGCACCATAGGAATTAACATTGAAAACTGTTTGACCAGCTTTCGCTTCTTCGTCGTCAGCATCACCAAGGCCACGACGGCGGGATGTAGCTTCCGCCTCAAGCACGAGCAAAGCTAAGCCGAGGAAAATTAGAACAAATATTTCTGCAATGCTCATGGTGGCCATGGCCTTGAGCTACAGCTAGCTGGTCTGACGCTTAGATTTTAATTTCCTTGTTGTTTTAGTGGTGAAAATTACATGCAAGCTCAAAGATGTTTAATTTATATAGAGTATACGCCTGCTAGCTTCTAGATATGTATATATATATTTCATGAAGAGAAATTAGTTTCTTTATTTGTTATTTGTTATTGCATGCCTTGCCCAATATTAGAAATTAGTTTGTCTAACGTTAATTGGTGCATGGCTTACCTAAATTAGGATCTCCGAGGTAACATGCATGCTCATATGCAACCAGAATTCCCACAAAGACCAATTCCCGTCAACAAATTGTAGGAAGCCCCAATGGTAAACACAACAAAAAAAATGTAGAACGTACGTACGACAATTTAGTAGGACCATGTAATTTCAATTACATTGGGTAAATAATTAATCATATGGTTAAGTATGTTTGTTAAAATTTCTGTTTTAATTATGTCTTTTGTTTTCTGTTTTTAAAACAAAAATATTAACAAACAATAACTCAAAACGTACTCTCTTAAATAAAAACACTAAAACATGCATGCATGCATTGTCCGATCCTGTCAGAACATCTGTCAAACTAAAAACCAAAAATACTTGGTGTAATTCCAAAACTCAATTTTTCATATATAATCATGTCCCTAGATATATAAATGCTAAGTTTTCCAAGACTTTTCCCAAAAACTTGATTCCAAACTGATGTGTCGTTACGTTCTCCTGTGAGTGTTGTTTTAGTAAATAAATGCATAAAATGTGACATCAATCAATTTGGAACCAAGTTTTTGGAAAAAAGTCTTGAAAAACCTAGCATTTCTCTTTCCGCTAATGTCGGATGCTTTGGTCAATTCAATCAAAGTTTTATAGTTGGAACTGGATGGAAGAGTATATAGAATGGTTTATTAGATGCTTTGTGGGGGCAATGCGTGCTTTTCTTGAGATAATTATTCAATGAATTGAGATATATTGGAAGAAATGTTCTTTTTACAATGAATTGAGTTAATTATACTACCAAAGTGAAAATATTAAGATAGTAATTCAGGGTATCCTATGATTTAATTTACAAACTAATTAATAAATCAATTAAGTTTATGCTATATAGCAAATGTGTGTGTGTGTGTGTGTATATATATATATATATATATATTCTATATTTCTAATTCCAAAAACCAACATATATATGATAATTCATCGTCATATATATACTTCTAATATTAGAGTTTTATTGTATTAAAAAGCACAAGGAAGGTCCATATGAACTCATTGGGCCGAATAAATGGCGAGAAGAACGGATCAAATATGTGAAGGATACCGGCCGGAGGATTACTCCAATAAAACATCCAATCCTAAATTGCCCTCCAAGATACGCATGGATTATATATGATAATAGCTTAATTTTGCATATTTATATCATTATTAGATACCATTGTTAGAGTATATTTGGATTATCTTGAAGTTAAAGATTTGATGAGAATTGTATTGCCTTTGATAAAGATTATATTAGATTAGATTACAATTTAATAAGGTGATTCAATATCATCAAATTCCTAAATTCAAGGTAATCTAATCTAATCTTTGTCAAAGGCAATACAATTATCATCAAATCTCTAACTTCAGGATAATCCAAATATACTCTAACATGTTAAATCACCATTAGATTACATTACAATTTAAGGTGATTCAATATCATGAAATTCCTAAATTCAAGGTAATCTAATCGAATCTTTGTCAAAGGCACGCAATACAATTCTCATCAAATCCTTAACTTCGGGGTAATCCAAATATACTCTAACATGTTAAATCAACACTTATCCCAAAAGCTTAAGCTGATAGGATAAAGTAAATTTAATCACTTAATCAATACTTTAACACTCCTCCTCATGTATACTTTAATACTTTAATCGCGTATACTTTAATACATGTGGGCTTAGGTGAGGCTCAATACGTGAAATATTTAATTGAAATGAGAGGTAAATGACAGAGTCAATGTTCGAACTCAAGACATTTGGCTCTGATACTATGTTAAATTACATTTATTCCAAAAGCTTAAGCTGATAGAAAGAGGTAAATTTAATCACTTAATCAATATTTTAACATAACAACCATGATCATATATATTTATTTTGGGTTAATTCATGCATTTTTTATATGGTTTTGGAATAATGTTCAATAATTTATTTTGTGCTTAAAATGATTTTTAATGTGTGAATATGTTGTTCGTAGGACTTTGGAATTAATTCTAGCAAAAGAATATTAAGAAAATCAAGTTTAATTTTATCAATACTGCACAAGTACTAGACCAATTAGAGTAAAACTATCACATCTTTTGATTCTGATATATATTAGAAATATGAAGGCAAACTTGCTGGCATTCGAACTTGATTTAAAGGTCTACAATTTTACATATCACAAAAAAAATTCAGTTAATGTTTACTAGATTAAAATGGAATGTCAATAGAAGCTTAAAAATATGGCTCAAAAATTTCGCTCGACCTTCGAGCAAACCTGTTTAATAAAGTTGTATTTGAGGAGGACTAGGACTTCTAAACTTATTTAAGGACTTCAATAGGCCGAATTTTGATACTTGTGTGCGCTTAAAATAGTTGTAAGTTTTATTATTCAAATTTTAGAGTTTCCTTTGATGTAATTAATGGCTTGCTAGAAGCCTTGCTAAGGCAAGGGTGAAGCCCCGACACTTCATTAATATGTTCTTAACCATCATTATTGTTGGGAATAATCCCACTATGGCCCGGCCCATATTTAGGGCCGCGAGCCCGACAACCCATCTCTATTCAAGCTGGAATCTGGGTCCAAGGCTCACCTGATATAAGCTAGCAAGGACGGATATTTAGAAGTCTCAGGCACCGTATTGCCCAAGAGGAACTCAACAGACCGGAAGATCGTTATGTGCGACCCCGATTATCATGGAAGCACGTACACCCCGCATCGTCCCGTATACTTCGAAACCGCACCTCGCCCCTAATAATTCAAGATTTATGTTAATCTCAGATTATCCTCTGTAAATCTCGCCTTGAGATTATTAAGGAAAGAGTCCCAATATGAAAGGTGGGCGGTTACGAACTAAAGCCTGACCTTGGTGGCATTCCTAAGGTGGGAAAGGAGAAAGAGACAAAACCCTAAGGATAAGAAGGTAATTAACACTCGACTTATAAATATGCCAGGACCTCATGTATGAAACTAAGATTGCAATTTTATACACTTCCGTTCAATATACACTCAGTTACTGACTTAAGTATCGGATGGAGGAATGCCGGCTAATCCCCAGCATATATATTTTCTTCACTTTGTTTGTCTTGCAGGGATCAGACAACGAAACCATCGAAAGGAGGTAAGCTGTCACAGCAATACCTTATTATTTTTAAGTTTATGTTTTTAATTAATTGATTTACTTCTTTAGAAAAAATAATTAACTATATATATATAATTCTTTGATTTAACGTAAATTCTGGGCTCTTTAAACACTTAGAATTCCCTGCATATTAATAGAAAAAATGCTCCAGTGGTCCATTATGTACGTACTTTTATTCAGTCATTCCCTAAGATTCAAAAGTTGCTAATTTACTCCCTAAGAGTAGAAACGTTATTAAATAAATCATTATGTCTATTTTTTGTAAATTTTGAACGATGCTACCATGTCATACCCGATCAAAAAATGAAATGTGACCCATTTATAAAAAATATAAAATCATATATAAAAATACAAAATCAAAAAACAAAAACAATTTTTTTGGAGCGGTCAGCTAGACGACCCAAAAAAAAAAAAATATATAAATATATATGAAGTTTTTTTAATATATTTTTATTTTTTATTAAATGAAACACGTGTCGTATTTTGATTGTGTATGACATGGCATCACCGTTAAAAACTTAACAGCATTAACTATTCGATAACAGTTCTAACCATAAGAAGTAAATTGATAACTTTTAAACCTTATGGGGGCGATTTGATAAAATTCTATACCTAAGGAACCAATGGCTCATTTTTCCCCAAATCAATTCACACGTTTTGTTATGCCTAAAATCAAATGAATTCATAACTCTACCTTTGGAAAAATCATTTCTTGTTCTTTTATTGTTAAATCATCATACTAAAATCATCATTTGAATGAGGTTTTGTTTTTTTAGTAATGTATGAATATTTTTAGCTGAGTTATAAAATAAGATTGTTAGAACTACCATTAAATATATGTGTTGTGTGTGGATCCTTAAGCCTTAGTTTTTTAATGATATTATTTTCTCCCAATTTAATTTACTTTCACCAATTAACCAAACACTCAACTCTCACTCTTTGTATATAGTTACCTTCCCGATTTTCTTCCACGGTTCCTTGTGCGCGGTTTCTTCCTTCTCCCCCTCCATTTGATCTTCCTCCTTCCTTCCGATTCTCTCAAACTGTGCTTCTCCTCCCCCATTCTTCCAACTCACCACCCCCGTCCCCTAACTCAACACTTGTTCCTTCTCCACCGCAAACCACCCTCATTGCCCCTCCAGGGCCTCCACCTGCCTTAGTCTCCCCCCTCCTTCCCCTTTCTTCCCTAGGCCCCTTGTCTCCCTTGAGCTAGGCCACCTCCCTAGTGGAGACTCCACTAGCGAATCCCCCTTACCCACCCTTGTTGGGTGTTGCTTCATCCTCTCACTTATGACCTCCCAACCCTTTCCTCACAATTGTACCATCATTAGGGTTGTGCAGATCGGTCGTGTACCGCCACTAGCCGTCATCGCACTACCACCGAGCCGCCACAAATAAGTAATGTCCGGTAGGATGTACAATATTTCCCTACCGACGTTAGTTCAGATGGTAGGCAAAACAGAAAATCAGAAGTTAGTTTTCAAACCAACCCGAACTGATAAGGTAAGTCTGGTGTGACCTGCCATTGATCTAGTATTTTTGAAAGGCCGGGTTTTTTTTAAAAATTATTAAATCAATGTATTTTTGTAATTTTATTAACATCTTAGAGGTATTTTTGGGGATTTCACTTCCTCCGTTAACATTTAATGCTAAATTTAGACAAGATGGTTGACATTGCAAACTTCTCAAAGATGTTAAATATTCTAAATTGACAATTTGTAAAGTTTAAAGATACGTATAATTGTAAAAGTGACAAAAGATTAGGGGTGGTAAGTGAAGTTTTTCAAATACAATATTTGTCCACCCTACTCTATAAAATTAACAAGCTAGAATATTACCCAATGAAATTAAAAATGTATATGGCCAAGTTTTTATGAAAACTATGCACCTTTGTGACAAATTATGCACTATAAAAATTAAATAATGCTAACACATTTAATGAAATAAATTAACCATGTTAATTACATGTGATCCATTGAGTTAGGTTAAACTAACTAAAGTGTGGATGTTATGGGATCTTTAAACTAAGAAGATCCCTCTACTTGAGACGACGACAAAAAAAAAAAAAAAAAAAAAAAAAAAAAAAAAAGAAAGAAAGAAAGAAAGAAAGAAAGAAGGAAGGATGGTTTATCTATTTTATTTATTTATTCAATTCAACTCCTTTGGTTGGAGAGCCTTTAATTAATTTGTTAATCGCATCCATTTGTATATGGATACGTGTCGCATTAGTTTATAAAGATGATTTTAGAGATAAAACTGTCACCCAAGTGAGGGCGAATGCTTGGTAAGCTTAAGAAGATCAAATTAAATTAAATTAAAAAATTAATTTTTTTTAAAAAATGGAGATTCTTGTTCTTTAAGGAAACAGCTCAAAACCAACAAGAAGATCCTAGCTATGAAACGTGCATGTAGTCGGTCAGCGTTAACGTTGGGGACAATTAGAAGAAGCGGATCAAGAAAAGCATAGAGCCCTTATATCATCGATGATGTAGTAAGAAAAACATAAAAGGTTTAGGCTTGATCCCTTTTTTTGGGCATAAAATGTATTTTGTCGAAAATTACTTTTAAAAAAATTATTTTTTAGGTAAACGTGTTTTTTAGTACTTAATTGGCGTGTATGAAAAAGCACAAATTTCTTTTTATATTTTTATTGAATCATATTTACAACATAAAAATTAAGTTATTAATCTATAAGGTGTCAATATATATATTAAGTTATTAATCTATAAAAATTAATTTTTATTTACAACATAAAAATATTAATATAAAATAATTTTTGAAAAAAAAAACTAATAATTTGAATTATGACAATGGTCATGTGAGATTCGGTTGTGACATGGTGGTGGTTCAACTGTGGTTTGAGGTGGCTCAGTGGGGGTCTGGTGTTGCCCGGTGGTGGTTCGACTGTAGCTCGATAGTGGTTCAAGGTTGCTCGGAGGTGATTCGGGGGTGGCTCGACAGTGGCCCGACGATAGCTCGATGGTGGTCCAACGATGGTCCAGTGTTAGCTTGGTGGTGGTCCGGCAGTTTGAGAATGAGATTGAGCACTCAAACTTAAAAAATTATTTATGAAATTTCAAAATGAAAATATTTTTTCAAAACTAAAGAATTTTTTTGGTTAAATCGAAAATATTTTCGGTTTGACTATTATTTTATGTTGCACTAAACACAAAAAATACGAAAAATATTTTACAAAAAAATATTTTACAGGGAAACAAACAAAGCCTTAATATAACAAAGATCAAGTCAAACAAGTCAACCCCATTTGATATAATGGGTCAAACTAGTTAACTCGTCCGCTTAACCCGCAAGCGCAAGGTATAGATAAGAGTTGATGTAAGTGAGAAACATTTGCCAACTTTCATGACTAAATGTAGTACTGAATCTATTTCTGATTACAGGTGATCGAGACTACTAAAACTTACAGAATGGCATCTTGCCTTGTTCTATATGCATGTCATGGTATTCTTGGAGGATACAAACTAACAGCGTTTGTCTAAAGTTTATTAAACTTAACGAAATGATGGCAGTGGTTTCCTGTTGCGATAGTACTCCACAATCGAAACACCACCATACATTAGCGCTGCTTGATGGCTGTCAATGGCTTCTTTTGTGTGAAAAACTGTAGTAGTAACAGATGGGAGTTGATGGTGATGGCCTTGATGAAGAGGGGGGGCCGGCCTTGGCTTTCGCACCAAGCACTCCTCCAGTAAGGCAAAAGCTTCACATCCAACTGCCACAAGGTCAGTCGAAGCTGCCATTTCACCTAATTCTCTGTACTGAAAGAGTCTTGAGAATCTGTTAACCCAGCTGTGCTTACACAAAGGCTAATGAGAAACACCTTTTTATACATAATTTTCTTCTACTTTGCATTATTATGCAACATGGTTATTCATATTGTGATTGGAAAGAAAGTGAAGCATTGATTTGATCTGCTTTCGGTGCCTCTGCTTGTGCATAAAAAGCATCTCTCTCTCTCTTTGTCCAAGCTACAGAGTCGGCAGGGAACATATTTCTTCCTATCCATACAAATATTTGAGTGGCATGGTTATTCTGCATAAAAGCACGAGGATATATATGGCACATGGACCAGTATGGTAGGGACAGGTGGCCGGAGAGAAGAATAGGGGATTAGGGATGCGAGGAATAATTGAGGAATATTCAAATAATATCCAATTTTTTGTGGATTTTTATTTGGACAGTACCAAGTTGTCTCTATCCAATCCCTTTTGTTGAAACAGTTTGGGATACTTATCCAAAAGATAAAAGGATAAGAATTCCCTCAACTTTGGATATATATATATGGTAATGAATACGAAATATCATCTGACAGCTTGTAAAGTTCACGTTTCAATTAGCCTGAGTTATATTCAAAGTTTGTTATCATTTGATATTAGATCCAGCTACTACATCGAGTATTAGCTTAACCACAATTCATTAAATATGAGATTAATGAGTTATGATTTTGTGGTCAAGTTATATATAAGTGCAATATTAAATTATTGAATACTAATAAATAAGTGGAACCGTCAAAAGAGAAATGATTATTTTCGAGTAAGTGTCAGTAGAATTAGCCGCTATAGACGTTGATTGTGAAGCATGGTTGTATGTTATTTAAGTCTCATATGACTTAAATACAACTTTAATCATTAATTTGTATAAAAATTCTTGAACATTTTTTTTTTTTTTTTACAAACCGGTTTTCAACATCAAAATCAAAGCTCCTGTGATCAGCTCAACAAAATCCATGTAGAGTTGATCTTGTGGGCTCTGATTTTGACCATTTACTAATTACATGGTTTTGGAGGAATTTTGATTATGATAGAAGACGTAATTAAGGACCCCACCAAGCAGAGTCATAGATTAACAAAAGTGATTAATTTTGTTGTGCAAAATACTCCACAGGCAGGACTCTGCCTTTTTACTTGATGGGATCATTGGGATGTAGACTTGTAGTTCAGTTCACTTTACCCAAACCTCGATCAACGTCCAAGCTTATCCATATAAAACAAAAAAAAAAAAAATAATAATCGGGATTAATTAAGATCAAGGCATATCCAAACAATTAAGTACATTGAATGTTGTGCAAGACTCAAGGGTGCCTGAGATGATTGACTAATAGACTAATAGACTAATTATCCATGTTTGTCGTCGCACAAAACCATATATAAAAGTAATTCTAAGATATTATTTTATCTTTTTTTGAAGGGAAGATATTATTTTTTCTTATATTTGATAGAAGGATCGTGAAGGTATTATTTTGGTATAAAATATTTTTGATATTTTTTAACAATCGGTGAGGACGAAAATAATAATTAACAAAAATTATTTTCAATTTAACGTAAAAACTTTTTTAAATTTTGAAAAATAATTTACGTTTTTAAATCGTTTTCTAGATTTAAACTTTTGAAAAAATTATAATTTAGTCTCTTAAACTACCAACTATTCTACGGATAGTCTCTCGAACTACCAATGCTTGGACTCTATCATCTCAAACTACCAAAAAGTTTCAAAAGGTCAAATTTGACGAAAAATGCCTATAATACCCCTGCCACTTGTCATTTTTCAATTAAAAAATTAAAAAAAAAAAAACTAAAAATATAATTAAAAAATTAAAAAACTAAAATTTTATTTTTTCAATTGAGAATAATCTCAGTTGATTAAAATTTTATTTTACTTTTTTTTAATCTTTTCTTGAAATAAAAATATGAACTCATTTTTTAAAAATAAAAAAAAATAAAGAAATTAGATTTAATCATTTTAAAAAATTACTCTTTTTGTAATTTTTTTTTAAAAATAAATTGTTAACAGAATTTTTGTCATATCAGCGAGTCAACAAATCGCCCTCTGAAACAAATTTTATTTAATAAATATTACATATTGAATCTATCGACTAATTTTAATAAAATCTTTATCCAAAATTTGTGATCCAAATTACGTTTTCATTCGATTTAATTAAGGTTTTTATAAAATAGACTAAAAGAGTTATACTTTTATATATCTAAAATTGTAGAGGAAAAAAAAAACTACATATTATATTTGATATATACACCACATTATGAAAAAAATTATATCATAAACATGGGGCATTACTTTTTAGGATTTATTAACCGATAAATTCATACTGATTTATAACCTTATCAATCCAATGACCTACAACAGTGAACTGTGAAGGTGGACGACCAAGATGTTTCCCAAAAAAAAAAAAATTTGGTGTTTGGGGGTGGCTCGCAGGCGGCAGCCACCCCCCAAACACTAATTTTTTTTTAAAATATATATATAAATTTTAGTTTTTAAGTTTTTTTATTTTTAAAGTTATTGTTTTTAACAAATTTATTATTTTTTAATTGAAAATTGACACATAACAATAGTATTATAGGCATTTTTCGTCAAAATGGACATTTTAAAAACTTTTTGGTAGTTTTGAGAGTCAAAGTCCAAGCGTTGGTAGTTCAGGGGGCTATCCGTAGAATGGCTGGTAGTTTGGGGGGCTAAATTGTAATTTTTTCAAAAAAGTTTATTCATGCACGCACATTTGTGGGAATTTGCCACCGCCGGGCACTGAAGTTTGTTGGTAATCCGACTCTACCGTCAAAGATCTCCGAATTTTGTCGGGTTAGGGTTAACCTATATAGTCTTATATCTATGCTTCGACACGATCCGAACCCGACACAGGACATAACTGCAGGTAATTTTTTACATGACTCGCAAATCGGACACGAACCCAATATAAAATTAGAGCGTTATTGTCGAGGAATTTGAGCCGTTTAATTAAATGGATCGGGTTATAATTAACCTATATAGTCTTATGCACATCTATCAACACGACCCGAACCCAACACACAAACATGAACTGCGACCCCTAAAAAAAAACGATAGAAGATTTCCTGTAATTTTTTTATACAGTATCTAAACGAAATTCTAAAAATGGATTTAGCTCATACCTCAACACAACTCAAACCGACACAAATATTAATAGTCATACCTAAATGTCTTGTCCTCTCTTCGATGGTAAGCAATGAGAAAAAATGCATCTCTGTTTAAAATGATAAGGACCTTATCTGGTTTCATACAGATTACATCTGGCTAGCTGAAGGCCATAAAACATGAATTGGCTCTGCATTTGTTTTTTTTTCCCTTCAGCGAATCTAGTCCACAATTAAAAGTTTTCAGTAGCAAACGAATCCTTAAACCTTTTCCTTCTCAGAAAAAGTCCGAAAAGAACATGATTTGAACTGGATGGGAAGCACCTACGAAGAAAAACCCATAATCTTTATATATAATCAATTTGAAGCTAAATAATCATATAGGAATGAAGTACAGTACATAAAATATTTAATTAAAATTGAAGGTAAATTACAGAGAGAATGCTTTGTTCTAATATCATGTTAAATCATCTGTAGCTGTTAGAACAGTTTTCAATCTGGTGATGTGTAGATCTTTGATTCGCCTTATTCTTCGTAATCTGCAAGGAAGAACAAACAATGCGTCAGAGGGGGGTCTCCCGACGTCCCCTCTCCGATGCCTAAGTCAGTGGGCCATTTTGGAGAATATTGAGAGTCAAGAGTTTTGTATATTTTCAGTATATATTCAAAGTGTATTTTGTACCTTGGGTAGCAGCTTATTTATAAGCACATAATTCTCAACCGCATTGTTTCACATTCATGTCATGGCTGAGTGGGACCCTTAGTGGGATGAGATAGAGGTTAAGTGGGAGAGTGGGAGAGTGAGACACTTACTCCTCATGGGATAATGTATTTATTCTATGTGTTCCAACCATAGCCTTCAAGGTGTTATAAGACTATGTTAAGCCTTAGTAACTGAGCGGGTCAAGTTGGGCCAGCAATATCAACTGGGCCCTGGTTCGGGCATAGACCCATTTGCCTAGGGGATGATAATTTCCCTAACAGTAACGCTCCAAGCAAAAACGTTAGCCACATCTATGTTATCACTCCAAAATGACTAGTCAATTTTGAGTTTTCCTTAGAATTACTTATAGAGCCTAATTTCACTTAGTAATTAAGTAATGTGAGACTTAACACTCATCTATCTCTTATAAATCATCCACTATATGTGAATTATTTATCTCTTATCAATATGGGACAAAGTATTACATCATCAATTATCTCAAAATTAGCAAAGTTGAGAAATAATGAATTGTCATCATTTAGTTCCTATTTTAACATGTGCAAAGCTAAAAACGGTACATGATCATGATTGAGCTCATTTGCAGTGCTTTTTGAGGTGGAATTTTGCTTTTTAGCAATAAAAGTAAAAATTCTTAACAAACAACTTAATACTCTCACAAAACACTTAAAACTAAAAAAAAATAAAAAACTTTATTTACCACTTCTAATTTTTTATCACTTTTACAATTATACTATTCAACTTTAAAAAGTATCAATTTAGCGTATTCATCTTTCAATTTTTTTCAATTTCACCAATCCCTTGCAATTTTTTCCATTAAATTATGTCAAAATTATCAAAATACAATTTTCTTTTTTAAAAAAAATATAATATTTTTTCAAAGATTAAGATATGGGTATTTTTGTAAATTTCGTTAAATCCTAACCGATGCCTAAATTTTTGTAATTTTTTTTCTTAAAAGAAAAAAGAAAATGAGAGGGGTAGTTTAAAAATTTTGACACCCATTTGTTAAGATTTAACGAAAAATTACAAAGAATTGGTGAAATTGAAAAAGATTGAAACATGAATATACTAAATTAACACATTTTAATATTTTAAAATATGATTATAAAAGTAACGAAAGACCGACAATGATAATTTCTCATTTTCATAATTTATGTCACATAAAAAAAAAAAGTAAAAAAAGCTCCTAAAACGTTTTGTGAAACGAACTTTGTACATGGGCTGCCGAAGCATGTTTATTCCATAGAAGTTATAAGATCTACATATGTCCATATTTCCTGCCGGTACGATACTCGGTGACGGTGATGCACACTCCTTGGAACAGCCTGGCTGCCTGATTGCTGTCCATGACTTCCTCCACCGGGAAGCTTTGAACGGCGCGATGATCGCCACCTGCAGGTTTCGGGCTCTTCTTCTTGGCTAGAATCGGCTCAAGAATGCCGAAACCTTCTCTCCCTATTTTCGCAAGATCAGGCTGAGGTGCCATTTTTAACAAACAACGTACGTACGACAGATTCTGTTACTTTTAGGTCAAGCTTATGCTCATGAGTCATGGCCTCGATCACGGCTCCTGCCATTATATAGTCGGCGTTCAAACATCACAGATTCTTCTCTGGTGTCACTTTAGGGATTTGGAGATTCATGCATATCTATTTATCTCAAACTTTTCTTAGATTCCCAATTTGGAATTGGACGGAAAGGAAATTGGCTTTTTAGATAAGATCGGAATTTTTCTTACAATCAGCCCCGGCCCCCTTACTTCTCTGTCAGTGCCTGTAATACATTACCCATGCCTCTCTGTTATTGAGCCGGGCGGTGAAAGAGGGCCTCCTGGGGGAGGGGGCCCACTCCCCTTAGCAACGTACTTGCTCAGACAAGGGAGCCTTTGTTTGGGCAGGAGGCCCTCTCTCACCTCCTCTATAATTTTCTTTGTCCACCTTCTTTAGACAAATAATTGTGGCAGAACACTATGTGGGTTGTATTTTTTACACTTTATTTTTACATTTTCTAATATTGATCGATATCAAAACATTTTAATTTTTCTTTTCTTCTTTTTTTTTTTCTTTTTATTATATCACATCATTAATTTTTTAAAGAACCCTTTTATAAAGATGGATTATAAAAGTGATGTTTTACAACATCTTATAAAGAGTTGACACATCATTAAAAGACTAAAATGCATTAAGCATGAAAAGCACCCAATATTTTCTTTTTCAAAGAGACCAACCAGTTTTAAACCCACCACATGTTCAACCCACCTGCCGTCGGATTTCGTCGATGGCTACCGCCAAATTTGCGTCGGAACGTGGAGCGGCAAAAAACGGCTAGATTTGGAACTGTTGCCTAGCATGCCGGCCGACCACGATCCAGACCCCAATCCTCGACCACTGGTGGAAACCCACGCACCCCGACCCACCGAACCCAATCTGACGAAGCCCGAGGTCAGATTCAATGGCAGAGAGAGATCTGGTAAGGGAAAGAGAGACACGACGAAGGAAAGAGAGATCCGGCGAAGCCCAAGCCAGAGATCCAATGTCGCTTAAATCGGCATAGATCTGGCAATTTTTTGCCAAACCGGCATCGCAAAATTCGGCTATATCTGGTTTTGGTGCTGTCACGGTGGTTCGGCGTCGGCAAAACCCGGCCAAATCTGGATTTGGTGCCGTCAAGGTAGTTCTTCGGTGGATGTTGATCAGTGGTCCGGTGGATATTATGGTGATTGTCCACCGGAGATTGACGGAGATTTTTTTGCAAAAGGAAATAGAACCTGGTGATGTGGTCGTCTGTTCGGCGGAGGCAAGTGTCCGTCGAATATTAGAGAGAACAAAGATGAGTAGGGGATTGGGTGTTTTCATGTTTGTAGTATTTTTGTTGTAATTTTTGGTTTTTTTTATGAGTTGTCAACTTATAATTAGATGCTGTAAAATAAGGGTCTTATAACCCATCCTTTTTGAAAGTATTCT
This sequence comes from Alnus rubra, assembly GCA_028654335.1. Taxonomy (NCBI): domain Eukaryota; kingdom Viridiplantae; phylum Streptophyta; class Magnoliopsida; order Fagales; family Betulaceae; genus Alnus; species Alnus rubra. Next base: position 105,793 of record JAJPGS010002138.1, on the reverse strand, counting down.
CAATTTTTTATTACTATTCAAATAAAAAAAAAATCACTACATACAAATTTTTTTTCACTTTTCTATACAATTTTTTTTTACTTTATATCACATCTATTACTTTTGACCAACTCAAAAATTCTTCCCCCACTATTATGTTATGTTTTGTCACTTACCAAATATACCCTATAAATATCCAAATCCGCCTTGATACATGTCTTCTTAATCATTAGACAGTGAATTGGTTTAAGTTGCTTTTGTTTTTCTCAAGAGTAATGCTAAAAATATATTTTTATTTTTACAATTATTACACAATAATGATATGATAGTTTTAATCAACTATTAAATTAGCCATTGTTATAAAAAAAAAAAAAACAAAAACAAAAACAAAAGTTAATTAGTACTCTACCACATTAGCATTGTACGACAAAAAAATAGCATGAGAAAAAAAAAAAATATATATATATATATATATATATATATATATATATATATAAAAGCCCCCAAAATTAATAGTTGATTTTAAAATAGCTTCATGAATTTTCAAGTATGCCAAAATTGTGTCACGTGTACCAAAAATGCCACTATTTTATTTTATTATTATAATACTCTTTGTCACGTGTCATATATTTCTTTTTTTTCTTTTTTTTTGAAAGGATGTCATATATTTCATTAAAACTAATAAAAATTAATTAATTAAAAATGGGGGTGGCTGGCCACCCCCATTTTGGCCGGTGAAGACAGTTAATCCACCCCCAAAAGGTCAAAAAGAAAAATAAAAAGTTGGGGTTCGACCATCCCATACCGGCTGGAAGAGGTGGTCGAAATCACTTCAGGCCAAATAGGGGTGGTCATGCCACCCCAAGGCCCTTGTGAGTGGTTTTGGCTACCCCCATTTTGTCATTTGGGAGTGTTTCTGCCACATTAGCCCAAAGTAATGCAGATTTTTTTCTTTTTTCTTTTTTAAATATTTTCTTTTTTTCCTTTATTTTTAATTTTTATTATTTTTAATGGAATATATGACACGCGACAAGGGCATTATAAGAATATTTTTGACAAAAGTGGCCTTTTTGGCACACTTTAGTACACTTAAAAATTTAAAGGGCTGTTTTAAAATTGGTTGTTAGTTCATAGGACCTTTTTATATTTTTGGAAAAAAAAATGTAAAATTGATCTCTGTAGTTGACTTAATTTACAAATGGCTCATTGTGGTATAAAAAATAATTCAGAGATCCCTATGGTAGATGAAAATGACGATTTACTCCACGTAGTCAATTTATGTTTACAATTTAATAGAATCTGTTTGGTTGCCACGTTAAACTCAATTAAAATACGACACGTGTTCCTCTTTAATAAAAAAAATATTAAAAATATAAATATATGAAACCAAAAGAATAATTAGACCTTAAGAAATTTTCTTCTTATTTTTTTATTTTTTAGAGTTAGACCTCAAGACTTGTTAGTCTCTCCCATCCAATATATATATGAGAAATGATTCTTCACTACATAAATATACAACTTTTCACTACCTTGTATATGTGGCAAGGTGGTCCCCCACTTTATTTTATTTTTTAAAAATAAAAAAACTCTAAAGCTAGTAGGGACCACCTTGGTACATAGACAATGTGTCAATGTGGTGAAAAGTTGTATATTTAGGTGGTGGAGAATCATACCTTTATACATATTCTCGCCCAAATAAAATGAGACAGAATTTTGTTCCAAATTGGGGTGAAATAATTTTTATTTTAATTCAATTTATTAAACTGTATCTGTCTTTAAAGCATGTAATTCTCACATACTTTTTTAATCAAATATATAAAAACCCATTCATTAATATGTCAGTCCTTATAACTCACTATTCTCACATACACTATTGGAAATTCATTTTAAAAATATGTAAGAATTATATGCTCTAAAACAATAGTCCAAGTTTAATAGACTGAATTTCTTGAAAAACATATCCCAAATTTTCTTCTTTCCATTGATGCTCTTTTTCTTTTTTCTTTTTGATGGCAAAAGGAAATCATCATGCATTCATGGGTGACGTACGCCTTATAGTGGTGGGCCTATTTTACTTGTAATACAAATAATTGTGAGGAAGTTTTAGTGTTTAATAATTTTGATAAAACAAGTGGAAGATACAATGGGCTGAGCCTGAGGAAAATAACTCAAAACAAAAAACAAGAGCATCTAACAGCTATGATTGTTTAATCTTTTGGGTACTAAGAAATAATTCTTTATATCTATAAAAAAAGAAAAAAGAAATCTTAATAAATAAAAAAAGAAAAACCAATCAGAGGAGACTGAAGACTACTACAAGGTTTTGGAAAGAAGAAGAGTTTTTCAATCTTCGGTTCAATTTCTAGAAAATGAGATATTTTCAAATTGAGAGATTTTCTAGAAACTTCCAGCTGTGCAAAGAGAGCTACATAACCTTAATTATCAGAAACCATTGGAAAAAAAAAGAAGAAGTCAAAAATACTATCATATATCCCAATTGACCCCTTAGATCATCTCCAACAACATTATCATTTTCAACTATCCAAAAAAATAATAAAACTTTAGGCACTTTTGCTTTCAATACATACATCAACATATGTAAATAAACCAAAAAAAAAAAAGGTAAGATAATGTTATTCTCGCACGCTCTCTTTCGCATTTTATTCTCCTTCGTTGTCACCGAATGTCACCGGCCATCGTTAGCTGTTGCCGCCAGAGGTCGACAACAATGTCGGTCGTTATTTTTGTTATTTTGTGTCTACCTAAAAATGAAATAACTTTTAAAATTATCATTTGATCAAAATTTAATACTCTCCATAATAATTTTAAAAGTCATTTTATTTTTAGATGACATGAAAAAAAAAAAAAGAAAAAAACTTTTTGTAAAGGTATTGCTTTTTCACGGTGTATTCATTCCACGTGTCGTAAATGTAGGAGAGAGCCAAAGGCAGAATACAAAACAATGACCACGGAGAAAACAGCCACGATAACAGAAAACAAAACCAAAAAATCGCCCCGGTATTTTCAGAAAGGCCACCACCGTCCACCAGATTCTTTTGGCTTCTGAAAACCGCCAGGTTCCCAAGAAAATCGAACGCGCCTTTTCTTCCCCGCTATAAATAGATTAACTCTCTTTTATCCAAACCCATCAAATCCACACACACTTCGCTTCCTTCTTCTCTTTGATCACCGAAATTGAGAGATTTCCGTTTATATATAACGCAACGCAGAGGAAAGTCTTAATAGCTTCCAGAATTTGATCATGACGACCCCGAAGTTAGCTCGAATCCCGAGCATGAGAGACCGAGTGGAGGACACTCTCTCTGCTCACCGAAACGAACTCGTTTCCCTACTCTCCAGGTTGGTTCGCCCTGATTCCTACTTCGCTCTGTGTACCCTGTTTGGTTCCCGGGAAAACGGGGGAATATAATTCCTTTTTGTTTTTTTCTTCGTTGGAAGGATGAAATCCTGAAGCTTTAACTCAATGCGTTTTAAGATTACGGGTTCTCCTTCATTTTTTCCTGTGCTTTTCTTCTTCTTTTTTTTTTTTTTTGTATTTCTCGGCGGCCAAACAGAGGGTTAGATTTTGTTGGAGGGTGACAGTTTGTGGAAGTTTCAGGCAGACCTTGTTATGTGTTTGTGCGCTTTTAATGCGGTGATTAAACCAGTGGTTGTTTGGTTTTGGGTTTGAAGTTACGTGGCTCAGGGAAAAGGGATTCTGCAACCGCACACCTTGATCGACGAGCTTGACAACGCCCTCGGCGACGATCAAGCGCGGCTGAAGCTCAAGGATGGTCCTTTTGGCGAGGTCCTCAAATCTGCGCAGGTTAATTTTCTCATCTGAGTGCTGTTTGTTTGGAAAGAAATAAAATTTTTAATTGAGAACTCATTTTTTTGGGGGGTTTCCAACAAGTTACACGAAACTGTGAAGTTATAACTTTGAATATTAAAAGGAAGTTTATTTTGGTGGCAGGAAGCCATAGTTCTGCCTCCATTTGTGGTTATAGCAGTTCGTCCAAGACCTGGGGTTTGGGAATATGTTCGTGTTAATGTCCATGAACTCAGCGTGGAGCAACTGACGGTTTCTGAATATCTTAGCTTCAAAGAAGCACTTGTAGATGGGCAGTAAGCAATTTCCTTGCTTGCAAAAAATTTAATTTTACAAAAATATTTTATTAGATTATGTATCTTTGCTGATAATCCAATTAGTGTTTCTTTATAACATTCTGGTCTGCTATTTATTTTGTGTTAGGTCGAATGACCGTTTCGTACTAGAGCTTGATTTTGAGCCATTCAATGCAAATTTTCCTCGCCCAAACCGGTCTTCATCCATTGGCAATGGTGTTCAGTTCCTCAACCGTCACCTTTCTTCAACTATGTTCCGTAACAAAGAGTCGTTGGAGCCATTGCTTGATTTCCTTCGAGTGCACACATATAAGGGACATGTAAGTTTGCTAAGCAAAGGGCCTTCTCCAAAATTGTTTTTCATTTGCTGTAATGTAACTGGTTGCTATATTATAACTTTTGCAATTCTTGTTCTATTCTTTTGGAAGTGATTAAAATTGCTGATTTACTATTGTTTTTTTTGTTTTGCTGAGCTATTGGATTGCTGCTTAATATCACTTATTTACACGCTATGGTTTTGATTTTAGTTGGTATTATTATGCTGTGGAAGAGAATATTTCGAAAGAAATACCACAATTTTTCTTGATTTAAAAACTTTGAAAGAGCTAAATGATTTAATTGAGGATTATGTGCAGGGGTTGATGCTCAATGATCGCATACAGAGCATACCACGACTTCAATCCGTGTTGGTTAAAGCTGAGGATTATCTTTCTAAGGTTCCGTCTGTTACTCCCTATTCTGAATTCGAATATGAGTAAGTTCTCTCTCTCTCTCTCTTTTGCATATCTGTCTTGTAGCATGCAGTTCATTATGGGCAGATATCTCTAGAAAAATATGGCATAGTTTCAGTTCCTGAAGTTTTCTGGGTTTACTTGTCACTTGCATGCAGATTTCAAGGAATGGGTTTTGAGAGAGGTTGGGGTGATACGGCAGAACGAGTATTGGAGATGATACATCTTCTCTCGGACATCCTTCAGGCTCCTGATCCCTCTGTATTAGAAACATTCCTGGGGAGAATACCTATGGTGTTTAATGTTGTCATTTTATCTCCGCATGGTTACTTTGGGCAAGCAAATGTTTTAGGTTTACCGGACACCGGTGGCCAGGTATTCATAATTTTTTCTTTTGTGATAAACCATTACAATTAAGCTGCAAAAGAGATACATGTTCACCCCCTCCCCCTGCCTTTTGTCCTCTTCTTATGTAGATTTTTTCCTTTCTATTACATAGATGGAAATTACTTATCATGCACTAGTGTTAAAATTATTGTGACTGGCCAAACTGCTGGAAATGGAGATTTATTTTACTTTTTTCCTTTATTATTATTATTTTGAATGTGAAGGTTGTGTACATACTGGATCAAGTTCGTGCGCTGGAGAACGAAATGCTTCTTAGAATACGTAAGCAAGGGTTGGATGTCACTCCTAGAATTCTTATCGTAAGTGTTTTTGTGGATAGCTTTGGTCGGTAGACGGAGTTTATATTTCTTTGTTTTATGTATGGTGTTTCTGATTTAAATGTTTACTCTTTTTTCTTTTTTTATGCAAGGTGACCAGGTTAATTCCTGATTCTAAAGGAACTACTTGCAATCAGCGGCTGGAACGAGTTGCTGGAACCGAATATGCACATATTTTGCGAGTTCCTTTTAGATCAGAGAAAGGAATCCTCCGTAAATGGATCTCAAGATTTGATGTGTGGCCTTATCTGGAGACCTTTGCGGAGGTAAAAGATTTAACATTTAAAGAGAATTGCACTTCTCATTATATGTTCTTATTTTAAATCGGTGCTTCAATAGCTATTGTCGGTAATATGGATTTAAGCTACATATTGCAATCATGTACATATTAAGTTTATGCTACTTGTGAGAACAAGAAATTGATGTTTATAAATATCAACAGTATCTACTCCTGTGGATATCAGCACAAATTTAAATTTTTCTTTATCTTTTTTCTTTTTTGGTTTGGGGGGGGGAGAAGAGACTTGATAAGATTATATCTTGCTTGCTCAATCAGCTTTGCATCAATTATTTATTTATTTATTCACAAACAATTTGACAGCTCTATGGTTTAAGAGAAACTGATTGCCTTACCGTTAAAGCTTAAACTTTGTTACATCATTAATTTGAATTTGTAAAACCTATTTAATGCCCCCATTACCATCTCATAGTTACCACTACCAACTATTATGAACCTGTCACTCTAGATCACAACCAACATGAAACCACCACTGCATTGCTATCAAATTACTTTCATTATCACTACCACTGTCAACCTATTGCTTCTGCTGGAAGTCGACTATTCTCATTGGACTACCCATACTTGTTTTACCATATTTGTCACTACTAAATGCCACTCAAACTCATTATGTTTTCAGGCTTTTTTCTTTTCATTAATGTTTTGTTAATTTTTAATGTTTTCTTGCTTTCTCATAACCCGTTGTGTCACATACATTCATGGTTTTTTTATCAGGATGCAGCAAGCGAAATTGTTGCTGAGTTACAGGGCGTACCAGATTTTATTATAGGAAACTACAGTGATGGGAATCTTGTGGCATCTTTATTAGCTTATAAAATGGGAGTTACACAGGTTAGCAATGATTTCTGGTATTCTAATAATGCTAATGGGACACTCATATTGTCCGCTGAGAATGCAATCTTAGTTATTAGCTTTGATATGTGTAGTGTACGATTGCACATGCGTTGGAGAAAACAAAATATCCAGATTCGGATATCTATTGGAAAAATTTTGACGAGAAGTACCATTTCTCATGTCAATTCACCGCTGATCTAATAGCCATGAATGAAGCTGATTTTATCATCACCAGTACGTACCAGGAGATTGCGGGAACGTAAGTCTTTTCTTTATACTGTAGGGTATATTTATGTGCCATTGTAATATATTTTACATTTAATTTTTTTTGGCAGAATACAAAAATCTTGGTTAATTGTGTGCTTGGTTAAAGCTCATGGATAATTGTGTTTGGAGATAAAGTAAGCTGCATTATTAGAATGGCCATGAAGATGGTATTCCAGTGATAAAAGGGCATTTTCTCATTTAGCAGTCTTTTATACACTCTAGATCTATCTTGCCTCTTCTTTGCCCAACTTCAGTGTTTCATTGGGTTTATACTTGCCTAGTAAAATATCTAATGTGTAAAAATAGAGGGGTATCTTTCATATGGGATATTCAGGATGTTCCACCACCTAAAATAATGTCCCTTAATCAATTGTTGATGTATCAGCTATATGTTCTCTACTTTATTTTATTGTATTTTTCATTTTTTTGGGGGGGTGGGGGGAGGATTTGCCATTTGGTCGAAAGACCCCTGGCAGTTCAATCATGTTTATTTTTACTGGGTATCAATCATGTGAATTAAATTTGCCTCCCTTTGTTTTTATAGCAAGGCTTATTGAAGCATCGACAATGAATTTAGAAATTGGAAATTTCTTATTCGACATTGTTATTCTTCATAGAAACTTTAATAATTCTAGTTAAATCAGGTGTTTAACTTGTATGCTCTTTGTTTCAGGAAGAATACTGTTGGCCAGTATGAGAGCCACTCTGCTTTCACTCTTCCAGGGCTTTACCGAGTTGTTCATGGCATTGATGTTTTCGATCCAAAGTTCAATATTGTCTCTCCTGGGGCTGATATGTCCATATATTTCCCTTATTTTGAAAAGGAAAAAAGACTTACTGCGCTACATGGCTCGCTTGAAAAGTTGTTATATGGTCCTGAGCAGAATGACGAGCACATGTGAGTCTTCTTCATTCTATAACTTTTTATCTTCGACATTAATTTCTTAAGGGCACATTTCAATCCAATAAATTATTCACATGATAAATAATTCAGAAGAAACACAGGACACATTTCTTTAAGGGCACATTTCCCAGTTGTGAAGGATCACAGAAGGAACATAGCAACATAGACACAAGAAACACAGGACAATATGTTGATATTTCTTTTTTAACGCTCTACATTTTTTGTACTTCTCAGTTTTGAGACCAGTCCATCCACTGTTAAACTATGGTCAACTAAATTATAAATGACGTGCAAAGCGTACAGACACTTGTCAAAAGTTCCACCCTTAGCTCTACTGACATATTCTTAGTAACCTTGTTAAGGAAACGGTCAAAAAGGGTTGAAGATAAACTTCAAGATTCTATTTTTATGAAGCATATATTTATACTGGTGATAAAACATTTGACTCCTACAGAGAGCAGCCATTGCCTCAGCTCAGGTCATAAATTGTGAGAGGGTAGAGTTCTCTTTAATTTTTGAATGGGTAACGGTGGGTAGTAGACATCTACCTCTTTGATCGTTTATTTAGTTCTATATATTGGTGGGTAGTAGACAGTGAACACTTGGATCTTTTGTGTATTGTGCAGTGGTATATTGAGTGACCGATCAAAGCCCTTAATTTTTACCATGGCAAGGCTGGACCATGTGAAGAACATATCAGGGTTGGTTGAGTTGTATGGTAAGAGCAGCAAACTGAGGGAACTAGCAAATATTGTTGTGGTTGGTGGCTACTTTGATGTAAAGAAGTCCAGCGACAGAGAAGAAATTGCAGAAATCGAGAAGATGCATGCTCTTATAAAGAAATATAACCTAGATGGTCAATATCGATGGATATCAGCCCAAATGAATCGAGCACGTAATGGTGAACTATATCGCTATATAGCAGACACAAGAGGTGCTTTTGTTCAGGTATATAATGCTAGCAGTCTTCTTTATTGGATTTGCAACTTCTGGGGATTATGCTTAAGTTCCCTTTTTGTAATTTGCAGCCTGCTTTATATGAAGCATTTGGACTTACAGTTGTGGAGGCGATGACTTGTGGCCTTCCAACATTTGCCACTTGCCATGGTGGTCCTGCTGAGATAATTGAGCATGGTATATCAGGGTTTCATATTGATCCATATCACCCAGACCAAGCTGCTGCTCTTTTGGTGGATTTCTTTCAACGGTCCAAGGAGGATCCAAGTCAATGGAAAAAAATTTCTGATGCGGGACTCCAAAGAATTTATGAAAGGTTTGTGTTTCTTGATGAAACTGATAATTCCTTATGATGTGTTACATGCGGCTCACTGAGAAAATTATAACATCATAGGTATACGTGGGAGATTTACTCCAAAAGGCTAATGACATTAGCCGGAGTTTACGGCTTCTGGAAGTATGTTTCAAAACTAGAGCGGCGTGAGACTCGACGTTACCTTGAGATGTTCTACATTCTCAAGTTCCGTGGTTTGGTGAGTATTTCAACATTTGCTCCCTACATAGTGTTAATGTGTAGAGATTTTGTGAAGGCATGGGGGCGTATGATTATAAGTCTTAACTCCATCATCTTGAATGAATTTTTAGCAAGAACAGCAGAATTTTAGTGCTAAATGCATGTTATGTATAAAATCTTTGGTTGCCTTGTTTCAGGCAAAATCTGTTCCTCTGGCGATTGATGACAAACATTAAGCTGCTAGTACTCGAGTGAATCTATGCTGCATGAACCAGCAACTTCACGCAGTAATGATATTATACATAAATAAAATTCTACTTGTGTGTAGAATGATATGTAAATTAATCTCTAGTGTAATTTTATGGGAAACACATGTATGTATTAAACTCGGAGAGGGTCAGTGAATATTGGGAATGCTCGAGTGTTGGAAGTGAAAATCATGTATTCTAGGCTTCTAGCTGTTATGAGTTAATAATTTTGCCAAAATGTTCCTTTTCTTATAAAGGCTTTTTGTTCCTAATATTCCTTCCATAAGACGTATTTTTAGACGACAAAGTTGAAACATCCTGGGAAGTCACACTAAAGAGAAATATGCGTTATTATGAAAACAGACATGTCCACAACTTCAAAGAGTTGTGAACCAGCTAGGTACTGCAGTTATTGACGCTATTTGTTTACTTGATAAGAATTTGACATGAAATTTGGAGGTTATAATTGAGGAGTCTGATCTGTTTATTTAAATGAGTTGGTTTATAGTCAAGTTATGTAGTTTTATACTCGATCATTGGCACAATTTGAACTTAAAACTAGCGAGTTAGAGTTGAAGTTTTAATTTGTTTAATTGAATAAGTCGGTTAGACCAATTGTCATCCTTAAAATCGATCGGCATGATAAGGAGAGGCATGCCCGTCTGTTCATCACCAATAAGATGGGGTTTTCTGGACATAAATGGTGGTTTTGTAGGGTACTCATGTTATCTGCTGTTTCTATGACACTAATATTACATGATATTGAAGTGATAAATCGTGGTTACATATTTATTATTGTGTGAGAAAGGGTCTAAATCGAAAATATACAGAAAATAGAGCCCTGGAGTTGAGATTTGTAAGACAAACGTGGCCGGAGGAATGTCTTTCGGCCCTCAAAATTCCTGTTCTCATCATAGTTTAGGGTTCCAGTGTCTCATTGCGTGGCCCAATGACTGTCGGTCCCGCTTTATCTTTCTGACACGTCTGCCAAAGCCTGCGGAAAGTAGCTTTATTGACCGCAGGAGCCACATCCCCTCCAACAGTGTATCACATGCTATACAAAATCTTTTCACTCTCCCTTCCTTTCCATTGGTCAAATACTCGAACCCACAAAACCTTTTTTTAATGTATATTCAATTTCCATTTCTTAAGTTTCTAGGGCAGGTCACCCAAGAAAAGACCATTTAATAACATTTTTCCCGGAATCAATCCTCAGATCATTTTTTTCCAAAAAAAAATAAAAATTTCTCATTCAATTTTTTTTAAGATAATTATACCTCTTGTCCTCGGAGTTCGACCAATAACTCTACGTGATACAAAAAGTTTATAGAAAATTATTGTAGTAAATTATAATTACAAATCACTCTCTGAATCCGTTTTTTGTCCACTAAGTTAACAGAATCTATTAGTGAATTACAGTACAAATTATATTTAGAGTTTGTCTGACTATTTATATGACGTGACAAACTAACGGATTCTATTGACTTAGTGGACGGAAAATGGGTTCAGGGAGTAATTCGTAATTCGTAATTATAGTTTGTCACAAGGACCCTCCATGAACTTTTTGTACCACATGGAGTGATTCATAATTTAGGCCAATCCCAAAGACTAATGGTGCAATTATCCATTTTTTTTTAAAAAAAAAAAAAACAATTTAGACTTAATTTAATTTTTTTTTTTTTTGGGTTAAATACCCAAATTATTGAGTTTTAAGCGTTTTTAAATTTAGTACCTGCGTTTTCATTTGTATCATAGATGGTACCTGAGTTAGAAGTAAAAACTCATTTGGTACCTCTGTTAGATTTTCCGTCCAAATTTTAACTGCTCGTCATGTGTCGACCGCTGAGGTTGACATGTGGCACTATATATATAAAATCTTTAAAAAATAATTAACAATAATAAAATAATAAAATTTAAAAAGAAAAAAAAGAGAAGATGAGCGACCCCTTGGTTGGTCCATGGGTGGTTCGGCCACCCCATGGCAAAGAAGAAAAAAAAATGATGGGTTTTGGCCCTTGGGGGTGGCCGAACCACCCCCATGGGCCACGGGGGTGGTTCAATCACCCCAAGCCGACCGGTCTGGGGGTGGCCAAACCACTCCTGTGGCCCATGGGGGTGGTTCGGCCACCCTATGGACAAACCCTCAAATTTTTTTGATGGGTTTTGGTCCTTGGGGGTGGCGGAACTACCTCCTAGGGCTATGGGGGTGGCCCCTAGGGGGTAGTTCGACCACCCCCATCAAACCCTCAAATTTTTTTTATGGGTTTTGGCCCTTGGGGGTGGTTTGGCCACCACAAAGGGCCAAACCCCATAATTTATTTATTTATTTAATTTTTTTTCCTGCCATGGGGTGGCAAAACTACCCCCCAGACAGGCCAAGGGCATCTTCTTCTTTTTCTTTATTTTTTTGAATTTAAAAAAAAATTATTATTATAATTATTTTTTATATAGTGCCACATGTCAACTTTAGCGGTTGATACGTGGTGAGCCGTTAAAATTTGGACGGAAAATCTAACAGAGTTACAAAATAGGTTTTTACCTCTAACTCAGGTACCACCTATGATACAAAAGAAAACTCATGTATTAAATTTAAAAACGCTTAAAATTCAAGTACCAATGAGGTATTTAACCCTTGTTAAATGTGGTGTAGTTTTCTTTACTACATCTAAGCTAAATCATTCTCTTGATTGAGTGCCGCTAAGAATACTTCAAATCACTTTCAAATGAACAAAATGGTCATCATACTACTTTTTTTTTTTAATGATGTGGAACCCCTCCATGGTAGGGTCACTTTGTGTATTTATAATTGCCAGGTAAACTTCGGGTCCGTGTAAAGCGCCACCTCCACACGGATCGGGTAATACACCAGTTTCGCTTGTAGACTAACCCCAAGGAATTGTTTGCACCCAAGAGAATTTGAACCTTATATTGCATGGGACTATTACAAACACTAATGCCCTTACTACTTGATCGTTGTCACTGTACTTATCATATTAACCGCTTAAATGTAGATTGCTCCATGGCAATACATACACTTACAACATTTATAAATTATTGTGACAATTCACTTACGCTTATCTTGTTAGCTACTAAAATACGAACGCAACAACATAGAGGCACACCCATGCAATTCCTGGGTGGCTTCAAATTCTCTTAAAATTTATTTATTTTTTTAAAGGTGGGCTCTCTCATGTGGCCCCCTTAAAAAAAAAACTATAGTTTTACTCGGCCTTTACATCAAAATTTATAGTTCTGTCCTTGTGTGATAATCATTTGTATAAAATATGAAGTTCAAAAATGACAATTCGCGTTTGTGTGTCAAGTTCAATTAGGGGCGTAAATTCGGAGTTGGTTCTTAGTTATTGGGTGATAACCGGGAATCGGCTCTGGGGTCCCCGGTTATTGAAAATCAGTAACCGGCTCTGGAACCGGGGGTTACTCGGTTACCCAAGGTGAAACCTGTTATTTGGACCGGTTACTTGAAAAAAAAAAAAATCTCGTTTATTAGATCTGGGCCATGAACAGGCGAAAAAAAAGCCATTGGAACTCTTCGACTCACTGACGTTGATTAGATCTAGGCCGCGTGAGTACTAACCACGCACTCGTGACCATATCGCCAACATGAAAAAAAGCCACTGGAACTCTCCGACTCGCTGACGTCCGTGCTCAGATTGTAGCTCTCGAACTGCTCGCTCAATCGGTTGAAATCGTCTTCAGTAGTTCATCGGTGAAGATTTTTTTACACGAGTAGAATGCCACACGCGCTAAGATAAGTTAGGTACTTGCTATTTTAGCTTGTGGTCGGTTTAGGTCAAGGTGTAATGACAGGGATCGGACGGTGGTGACGCGTATGATGGTGAGGGCAGTGGAGAGCGTGACAGACATATGCATGGGTGTGCTAGGGCTAGGGAGTACAGACGTGGAGAGAATCACGTGTGAAGGGCCCAAAGGTTTGACAGTGTGAAGAAGAAGTCTTCTATTTGAAGATTTAAGAAGAAGGCAGGGCACGCCGTAGTCTCGCAGAAGGGTGAGAAGAAAAGGCGGAACACGGAAATAGGAAAGGCCGAAAGGGTTAAGGGGTTGGGTGTAGTATTAGGGTAAAGGGCAAGGGATAATTTTATTTTATTTAATATATTATATACTTGGAACCGATTACCCTGTAATAACCGGACGACTAAAAAATTAATAACTGGCTTCGGGTCCTGGTATCCAGTTACCCGGAACCGGTTAGTTACAAGAGCCGATTTTCATCTAAAGTCGTGTATAAAAGATTATATAGGAGTTGTCCAATTCATGCGTAGAGTTCTTATTAGATTCTCGATGTCAGAATAATCAAAACTCAACAATGAGTTTGTTACTCGATTGTACTAAAAGTTAATATAGTACTCCAATTGCTTTTCCTTTTTAATTTACTGTGTAATTAAGGCGAGTGATTGGCGCAAAACCCATGAGGCGCGCCACAGAGAGAGAGAGAGAGAGAGAGAGAGAGAGATAGGTGTTAATAGTTGCAAGTTTAACAGTAGATGACAAATTACAAATTCCCAAAATGGGCTAACATGCTTGGACTTGTGCTATTTAGAGCCACACGCTTGACTTATAAGCGCCGTTGCTAGCACGAAATTTGCTCACATCACACCATGAACGTACCATGAAATAGACTACTGATGATAACAATAATGTATATAAATAACCCCTTGCTTCAAAGGTTTGGGGCTCGAGCCATGGGGATCTCGAATCTATCACCACTTTACCACTTCAACCTGTTCACTTCCTGAGGAATATCATCAAAAAAGGAAAAGAAAACAAGTTCTTTCTAGAGCTGGCCAAATGAGTGAGCGAGATAAGCCAGCGTGCCTACAAGGGGTGCGTTTATGTATGTCGTCGGCTCTGACTGCTCGTAGTCTGACCGTTGATCTGGGAACCTGTCATGCTGGTCTGGCCCACCCACGATTGCACCCACCAGGATGTTTGGGTTGGGGGATTGGGATTTCATGAAGTTGAACCCTGAGGAGCACTGGATCTTTGCTGGGTGTGCAGCAATGGACGGAAGTGACGAGCCCCTGTGGTGTATCCTTTGAGGGTATCTTGGACCATACCCCACCATGTACGACATCTTCAATGGGTTGTCTCCGAGCAGATAGTCTACCTGTAAAAAAAGAAAAAAGAAAAAGTAATTACTTTTGCGAATGAGGAATGTCTTTTTCATACTATATGAGTATATACTGTATATATGTATATATATGATATGATAATAGTATAATACTACCCACCTGTCTTTTGGCAAGGACTCGGAGCCTCTTTGGCGTGACAGTGATTCCACCGCAGTTAACAAATTTGCGGGCAGATGTCAAGTACTTGGCATAGGCTAACAGCAGGAATGAAGTGGAGGTCACATACTGCATGTTGCTATCACCCATCTTGAATAGAAGCCCACCTGCTCATAAACAACCAAAACTAGCCGTTACAAAGAGGACAACTCTTTCACAGAGAGAGAGAGAGAGAGAGAGAGAGAGAGAGAGAGAGGACCTGGGGTATATTTGGATGAGGAAAATGGGGCCCCTGGTATGATAGAACAAATGAAATTATCTGCATGACCCTTGTAGTCGTGAAGGGATTGGACCTTTTGGACAAGAAATGCCTGAAAAATGCATTGTTCCAATATCAAACACTTTCAATGTCTAAATAATTCTAAATGGAATCCAAGACAAGTGAGCTAAAATTAGGGACCTTGGAGAGAAGAATTCTTGCTCCAACATGCTTGTTATCCCACCCAAAGAAGTTATCAAACTCTGCAGCTCCAAGGACCTGTCCATTCACTTGGATGTAGTTGAGGTACATCGGATTCTTGGTGGCCTTGTGCAGCCAGGCAGCACCCCACAAAAGCTCATCCTAACATATTATTAAGATGCCAAAGACAGTTTTTTAAGTTCACCAGCATTTCCAGAAACAACATCAAAACAATTTGGGACGACAAAAAAGTTTTACCTGATAACCAGAGTAAGAGCAATAGAAGGGGCACACAAATTTCCTCAACCCATTGCTGTAGGGTCCTCTGTACTTGTCAGCAAACTCAAATACCTAGACCCAGAAAGAAAAAATTATCTTAGAATTTGGGGAAATTGAAAGGAAATAAAAATAGGAAGGATTAATTTGTTGCTCTAATTAGAGTTTTACCCTCATAGCCCTTGTGGCCAAAAGATTGGCGTAAGTTGGGTCACTTCTTCTGAAGACCAATGAAGCAGCTGCAAGAGCAGCAGCTGTTTCACCCGCTACATCAGAGCCAGGGGAGTTTTTGTCTACCTTGAACACATTCCTTGGTGTATCCATGTCTTCAGGTCTCTCCCAACAAGCATGGTCCTTGTTAGCATCACCCACCTGCCAAATGTGCCCAATGCAGCCGAAAGGACCCCAAAAAATCCATTTGATGAGACACAAAATAGACAGATGTGTGAAAATACAGAGTAGAGAGAACAAACCTGGACATAAATGGTGTCTGGATGTACAGTTGCTTTGAGGAGATAATCAGTGGCCCAGCGAATGGCGTCTTTGGCGTTCTGTAACTCACCTTTCATCAGCCCACCAAACTCAATCACACTCCATGAAAGCATGGTGGTGGTGAAAGCCATGGGGAAGCCAAACTTTACATTGTCCCCTGCATCATAGTACCCTCCAACCAAATCAACCTGCATTTCAAGTTTCACACCCAAAATGAGCAAAACCCACTTCACATTTTCCAAAATACAAAGAAGAAAAGTGAAGAAACAGAAGAATGTGTTTAAATACATGCACAGCTGAGCCATCTGAGAGGCCAGAGTTCCTCCTCCAAGTGATCCTCTGGTTGGAAGGGAGCCTCCCTGACCTCTGGCCATCAAAGAAGATGATTGATTTGGTGAGAGCATCTCTGTAGTTGTGAGTAGCAAAGCGAGGGTGGTGGTGGTGAGGGAAGGGGTAGTTATGGTGGCCAGGAAAGGCATTGCAGAGAACCAGAGAGATAGTGAAGCAAGCAAGAAGAAGAGCAGTGAAAGAGGAAAGACAGAGAGCCATCTTTGGGGCTCTGCCCAAAGTAACAACCCAACCAACCAACTTACAACCAACAACAAACCTGCAAAATCTGCAGTTTTAGAACACACAGGTCTTCCCCTGCCACTACTTATAAAGCAAAAGCTGCCTCTCTAACTTCCTGCTTGGCTACAACAATAATTAAGTCCACACCCTCCAACAGGGTTTGGCTTTAATTAATTAGTTCCTAGTTCACTGTTTACTACCCTTTTAACAAGGTTACCTTATATCATGTTTATGTCAGTGCAGGCTTGCCTTTGCCGAGAGGATTAGGGTATCCTCCCTGTCCCTCAAATGTTCTATCAAGATGTTTTTTTTTTTTTTTAGTAATTATTTAATTTAATTTAATGTGTACAACATGCTATAAGATTAATAAAGGTTGAAGTTAGCCTAGATGTTGTAAGAAAAATTACAGCATGTGTAATTTCTTTATTTTTGAACAATTTTGCTTTCTCTTTTTTTTTTTTTTTTTTTTTTAATAAAAAATTTAAAATTAAATATGAAATTTTATATACCATTAAATAAAATAATATGAAATAAATCACCTCCATTTGGAATGAAGTAGGGAAGTGGGAAGGATGGTTGTCTTTGCCGAAAAACTTATGACATTGGGGAGCATTAATATCCAGGCAGAAGAGATCACATGGGAATTTAAATTACATTAATTCTAGGATAGCAAATTTGTCAAAGAGTCAAATTAGAAAGCGACACGTGGGCAACTGATGGCTACCTTTTTTGGATCGACCTTCTTGCTACATGATATCCAGCTTATGCAACATGTGACTATGCACATGCTCGCTATGGAATGTATGGTTTTAACGTAAAAATAAAAAAAAAAAAAAAAAAAATGGACACGATCTTTCTTTGTTTTTTAAGTTTACAAGGTATAAATTAATGATTTTATTCTAAAGAATGTTGGGCCCATATGAAATAGAGTAATATTGTGAACCATATTTATATCTTATTTTATTGAAGTGGCACCGTTAGTTAGTCCTTTTTTTTTAAAAAAAAAATATATAAGAACGGATAATGCTTCCACAAAATATAGAGATAACTGCCCATTTAGCTAAGTTATGAGTGTGATAATTAGCACTTTTATGAACCTTAGATGTCGACCCTGGTTGCGGTTACCGATTATAAGATTTTAGAAAACCGGTTTATATATATTGTAAATGGGCCCTAAAACTCAACTTTTAAATTCATGAATGAATCATTTTAAGTTTTTCAATATGAAGGTCTAGTATTTTGTTTTGAATTGTCATCATATTTTAATTGTAATACAATTGTCATTATATTTTATAATATTTGTTTGTTTGATTTTCTTTACAATCATTTTATTTAACCTATGGACTTGATTGTGAGCTCATTGAGATGAATGAATGGTGAATGGTAAATGAAATTATGCAGGTCCAGTAGTATTTGCTATTTAGCATTGAATATTGAATAGTTGGATATTGGATTAAAAAAATAAAAAATAAAAAAAATCAACAATGTATGAAAACCATTTACTCGTTAATAACTAGATAACCGGTGGTTATTTAAATAAAAATAACCGAGTACCCCGGTTGTGGTTGCGATTATGAGGAAATAACTGCAACTTCAACCGGTTGTACACCCCTAAAGTCAAGGATGTTAGAAATCAAGAAGGATATCCTCCAACTCGTGGTGAGGTGACTATTTTGAATAACAAGAACAAAGGTTAGTGAATCTCCTTCCAAAATAATGTTATCCAAGTTCAGTTCCAATGTTGAGTTAACCACAAGCGAGGCTGTCAAGCCTTCTTCAACATTTGGGGTACATGATCATATACTGATCAATTGCCCAATCATTATGTGTTTCGGGATACATGATCACATATCGACCAATTGCCCTATCATCATGTATTTCGCGGTATATGATCATGTTTTGATCAATTGCCCAATTGTCATGGATTGCCAGTGTTAGTGTCCTACGAGCTCAGTTCATGAATTTCTAGTTATAGTGTGGCTTTAAAAAGCGTTGTATTGAGAAGTGTGCGTTTATACATATAAACATATCCCCATTCTTATATCCATACTATGTAGGACGTCACACACGACTCACACCTATTCTAGAATTGTCTCGTTCCCTTCTCGAAAATCCTATTTTTATGCAAGTGTTTAAGCTCTTTTGTATGGGCATGGTTGTTTTTGTTTTTGGCTACCACCTATAACTTGTTTGCTTGGCCTCTCGCCCCCTCCTTTTTCCACTGCCGAAACGCTCGGGTATTCTCCCCTTTATATTGGTGAGCATTAATTCACCCATTTAGCAATGGGGCAAAGGTATTCATGACGTAATTTGCTGCCCTGGCCTTCAGCAGTGGACCGCACGACAGGTAGGTGAAGAAAAGATAGGCTTGCTCAAAATGTTAATGATTAAGGGTTACTCCCTTTTGATCTTCCTTCTCATTTTATTTACGAGTTTTGACATAAAATTTAAAATTTAAACTTATTTAAAAAAAAAAAAGTTTTTACTAAATTTACTAAACTTTATATCACCTCAAATTTGGCCCGCAAATTCCATGAGCTATTCAATTTTATTTTTTTATCATTTTTTGAATTCCGATCCTCTTCCATTTCACTTTTTCTCTCTTCTCATTTATTATGAGTGGTTGCTTAAAATCAATATAAAATTAATATTTAGTTAAAATAGAGAAATTTTTAAAGAGTTTAGTGTATGAAATTTATTAAAAGTAGTAGTTACAATAACAAAAGTAAATTTTTTTAGCTAAATTATGATTAAAGTTTAAAAAACTTATTGAGAATACTCTATAAAGACTAGACATCCAAAGAATCCGACCAAGTCGTTCTTAATTAAAAAAGCACATGGAAAATTGTGCATTGGGCAAATGGATAGCATTATGATTCTTTGAGCATGGTCCTTGTTAGCATCACCCACCTTCTTTGTGCATGACCCTTTTATTTGTAGGAATAATTGAACCCAATCCTAAATATTTTATTTTAAACTAGAAATATTGGTGAATTGTGCAAGCATTATGCTTTGAGATTGTATATATATATAGGTCGATAAAAGGCCAAATTTTGCATTCTTTTTCCTAAAGTACTCCAATGGAACTGCCCTCCAACTAATTTGGGAACTGAGTCTAAAGGGAGCTCTTGCCCACAATTCGAGGCACAGATCGAGTAAGAAATTCCCATATTATCCTCAGTGAAAGATGATCATGAACAAGAACAAGAACAAGAAGATGAACATGGGTTCGATGCTTCCACTCAAATCTGCTGTCGGAGAAAGGCGGTGAACGTAAAGATGTAGATAACGTTGAAATCCTTGAGTTCAGTGAGTGAGTGGCTAAAGGGTTGATAAAGACCCATGCAGATATAGTACTTGGAATATTGGAGCACATTGAGTCAAGAAATGTGGACAAGCTACGGAAGATTTGGTTCTGAGCCCGATCTCCTTTTTTATTTTTTGCCTGAATCAGACCAAGTTCTTATCCCTATCTCGGATGGTACAAACACACCCCCCATCTCTTTGTTAAGTTCAAAAAATTGGAGAACCATTACCATTTTCATTGCCAATTAATCTCTCCTTTTTTTAATTTTTATTTATTTTTTAATAAAATTAGGCCTCTTCAAACGCATGCTTAAAATCGATTTTGTTTGAGCGAAACATGACAACTAACATTAAATCAAACGTTGAATCTCACTTACTCGCACGTGTGGAGCCCAATTCGTTTAAAACGTACTGGACATATTCAATCTCGATCGTTTGATCTTACCTACCTCTTGTGGGGCACTACCATGTGAATATGTCATCTCGTTCAAACAAAACACGTCATACCGTTTAATGCGGGTCACTTTTGATATACCCGCGTGCGCCGTTTTGCGAAACCCAAGTTCGTTTTAACGAACATGCCCATTAAGGGCGGAGCTACTAAGGGCTTTTTTTTGGGGGGTGGGGGTTGGTCCCAAGGTTTTCTCTTAAAAAAAAAAAATTAAAATTAAAATTTTACCCTTAAATTTTTTTAGGAACCATTCTTAAAACCTTCCAATATTTTGGCAAGATTTGGCTACGACTCTTGATAATCAAAATTAAAGGTAAATATATAATAAATTCCTAAGTCGGAGCGCTTTTATTTTTTAAAAAAAGCCTCAACTTTTTTTTTTAAACATTGGATCATTTGGTTTTTTGTGAATTTAAAACTAGTCCCTCCGTGAGTTTTCCATCAATTTTTGCAATATTTTTTAGTGCCACACCAGCATTTTTGCCACATCATATTTAAATGTTATTTTTTTATTATATTATATTATTTTGTAATTAAAATTTTATTTTTTTATTTTATTTTTAAAAAAATAGAAATAGGGGTTTGGGAGGGGGTGGCTCGCGGCCACCTCGAAATGGGTATAGGGGTGGCCCGAAAGCCCCCCGTACCCATTTCGGGGGTCCCCGAAGGCCAACCCCCTTCCTAAGGGGCCGGGGGTAGCCGCCTAAGCATTATCCGCCTAGATAAAGTACATCTCGACAATCCCCCAAAGTCCTTATAATTCTCAAGATATATCATTTCACCGCACACTATCACAAATTAATCGGCCTAGCTAGCTTGCCCACAAAATTAAAATCTCTTAATCTTAATTTGCAAAAGTAAGAGTCCTCCATCTCCTGTCTCAAGGGTTTTACTGTTAATAATTAGGTCGTGAGATGGATGTCCATCTTGTATACGCAGAACAGGATTCTATCATTAAACCTTGATAATGTTGTTTGCTGCACATCTAACAGAATTAAGGTTGCCATGTCTAAATTAAGAGCTCCACTGAAATCATTTTAGATTTAGCCAATGAAACAGATCATATTATGAACCATATTAATGTAGTTGTTTCATGTCTGAGAAAGTGAGAACCTCAAAATATCTTGGGCAAAAGATTGAACCATGGGAAATATTGTAAAAACCATGCAATCAAAGAGTGTATTTCTTCATGTGGCCGGGAAGGGTTACTTTTTAGTTTTTATATGTAATTTTTTTAGATGATTGGACTGTTTTGAACTCCTTATGCGGCACAGCATTATTTCGTTGGCACTTTAAGCCTTTCCCTCAATTTGCTGCCCAATTAGAGAGAGCCAGATTGCTACTCGATGAACAGGGTAAAGAGGAGCAAAGAAGACCAAAGCATGTTGGCAGAAGAAAAAGGTCAGGCAATCATACATCAAGGGGGGCCTATGAGAATAGATTCACGAAGAAAAACAGTCACGAAAACGTACAAGCTAGTATTATTATTGAACAGAAAAGAATACAGAAAAAAAAAAAATTAAAGAAGAAGATAATTTTGATAAAGGGAACATCATAAATGGATCCTTTTTCTTTTTTATCAAGAAACAATATTGGCCCAGATTTGACCCAATAACATATTTAAAGAGTGTCATGTTCATATCATCACGTGGTCCTCTGGTCTTCAGCCACATGCAGTAGCATGTATGCATGTTCATTTTCTATATACCTCCCTGTAAAAGAGAAGATAAAAGACTTATAAATCCAAAGAGTGCAGCAAAAAGCTGACACCACATATATATATATATCTCATTCGGTGAGAACTTGGAAATGCAATCTACATGAGATGGGCATAGTTTAACTTGATTTAAATGATCGAGTTACGATTTCCACTCAAAAAAAAAAAAAAAAAAAACAAAAACAAAAAACAAAAATAATCACAGGAGGAGTAGGCTTGGTAGCGGCGGACTTTGCTCCGAGTAGTTTGGTGAGGGAGGACATGTGTTGAGGTCTGTATGGACATGAATCCATGACATCCCCACAGAGCGGGACGAGATAAAGTTGCCTTATCCTTTTTGTCTTGGAAAAAAGAACAAAAGAAAGAAAAAAAAAATAGTTACGATTTCCAAAAGGACCTATTTAGAGAAATGCAAAGTTGTAGACTCGGATACTCTTGCTGTCCAACCCATCCTAAGTGAATTTTCTCATCTTTTTATCTGATGTATAGGTCTATTAAAATTAATTTTATAGGGAATACTTTATAAAAAATCATAATCTTTAAGAGTAATTTAAAACTTTGGGGATAGGAGACTAAATGCACCCTAAAGCTATAACTAGTTCCGCGTATGCAAACCACTCCTGTGGGCAATATAATGTGGGTGGTTTGCCACCCCAAAAATCCTTTGGTGGTTTCAGTTACCTCTAATTTTATTTTATTTTATTTTTAATTCCTTTTAAGGGTAAATGTATTATAACTCATTGAGTCGGAGGACGATTTGAAAATTGTCCATCACTTTCTAAAAATTAATATTTACTCCTTTAGTTTTTCACAAATTTGAAATGAGTTATTTCGTCACTTTTTCATCCATTTTCGCAATTTTCGTTAGTGTCACGTTAGTCTTTCTGCCGCATCACCTTAAAATATTATTATTTTTTAATAATTTTATTTTTTTTAAAAAAAAAAAAACAAAAAGAAAAAAAACAAAAACTGATTTCAAACTGGTTAGGGGTGGATGCCACCTTGGGAAGGGGGTGGCCTGCGAGCCACCCCTAGAGGTGGCTGACATCACCTTTGGGGTCGCTCGCGGCCACCCCCGTATGGCTGGGGGTGGTTGCAGATCCATTTCGGAGTGGCCCGAAGGCCATCTCCGGCCATTGGGAGTGGCTGCGCGCCACCCCTCGGCCCCTGGGGGGTGGCTTTCGGGCCACCCTTAGATCCATTTCATAGTGGCATTTTCCCAAGGCCCTGGGGTGACCGCAAGCCACCCCCCAACCCTTCCTCAAATAAAATTATTAAAAAAATAATATTTTAAAGTGATGTGGCACAATGGCTGACGTGGCACTAATGAAAATTGCGAAAATGGACGGAATGACTGATTTCAAATTCGCAAAAAGCTGAAGGAGTTATATTGATTTTTAGAAAGTGAGAGACTCGTTTTAAATCGTGCTCTGACTCAATGAGTTATGATACATTTACCCTTCTTTTAAATAGAGGCATTTTGGAGACTTTATCCACTAAAAACCCACTTGTTTATATCAGAGAAGACGAAAATGGCTAATGGATGGGCGAACTTGCCAATGGTTGGAACTTATGAGGGGAGGGAGGGGGAGGGGAAGAGGGGGAGAGTAATGCTAGAAGTCTTTCTAGTGTATTTCCAATAATGGCGTGGCTTTTAAAATCACCATTGAGCTTGTGATTTATCACTATTGAATTTTGATCAAATTGTAATTTTAAAAACTATCTCATTTTTTGAGGGACACAATAGAGACTTACATAATTACTCGTAATTCGTAGAAGGGGTTAATTGCCACTTTTTAAACATAGGAGGTAAGATAAAAAAAAGAAAAAAAAAGGGTCCAACTTCGTGTTGGGTGCTGAGGAGGTTGGCCTAGTGGAACTCAAGCTCGTTGAGTTGCTGCTCACGTTCCATCTCGATGATGAGGCTTGCCACCAGGACGAGGAAGGTGGTGTCGATGATCCACACAGCCTTGCCATTGCTCTTTCAAGAGCTTATTTTTCAAAAACGTGGTGTTGCATGCCACCTATGTACCGCGCAACACAATGGGAAACCTACTCAGCCTCGTAATTACGTCACTATTGAGCCAAATGTGGAGGTTTAGTTACCCTCAACTATTCTTTGGGGGTAGCCGAAGTACCATCTCACCAGTGAGGATAGTTTGGCCCCCTATGCAGTGGGACAACCTAGGAAAAGGTGGTGAGATAAGAGCTCAATGGTGGTGGAGAGGTGGGAGAGGGGCAAAGGGAGAGGCGGCAGAGGGTAGAGAGATGAGACAAAAATGCAAAATATTTTTGGATAACATGACAATTTGAGTTGTTTATTTTAAACGAACAACTCATATTAGATGTGTTGCACGGGATCTCAATCCAAACATATGCTTGAGCGCCAAGCTGCATGACATGATCTTTTTTCTCATTTTAAAGTACAATCGCTTTTACCTTTTGCAAAAAAATGCATTGCCACATCTGCCTACATGATGAGTTTGATTGTGTTGAGGTGTAGAAGTATGACACGCATGGATTTATAGGCCTTAGTATTCGCTATTATTTCACTAATGTGATATATTTTAGATGTCTTTATTTGCTACAAATGTTACTAAAAACACAAACCTTCAAACACTAATTTTCATGAATATATGTTGCCATTCTACTTAAAATTCATCTAAATTGATTGAGTTAGAAACCTCCAAGCATGATGGCATGCCTTGTATTATTGTTCTTATCGTTATCGGTGTAGCCAACTAGGCGGATATTATGGACACACTTGTGCCGCCATCAGCAACCGATTACGGAAGGCTCGTTGGGCCTTGCCACCTCCATGCTCTACTTCACCCACTATGAGCCACTCGAGATTTGAGGCCTCGAATCTCATTTGGGCTCATTTGAACTCTGAGAACCAAAAGGAGGCCTGAGTCCTTAAGCCCAACATTACATTATGATAAAGAAAGGAATAATAGCATGGCATATAAAATGTGGTACGCCAGTCTACTCCTTGTGCAACTAAGCACGAATTCGCAGTCGATAAAAATGGAGAAGACAACTTCTTTAGGTATGCTCACATTTTTCCCCTACCCAACATTCTACCCTTTTGTCCTTACTGCTTACTGACTTAAGCATCGAAGGTTCTCCAATGAGCCTCTCTAACCTTTTTTTGCCTTCCTTGTAGGTCTCTTAAACCGAGCGTCTAACATGCGGTCATTGTAGCAACAACTATTATTATCATTTGTATTTCTCATATAAGAATATTACCTTTATCATTTTTTTTTTAAAAAAAAATGAAAATTACTAAATTAGTCCCTATGGTTTGACCTTGTAACATATAAATCTCTGAGTTTTCAAAATAAACTTATAAATCTGTATAGTACGTCTATGTAACAAAATGATCCATTCGTTCAAATTTTGATCATTTTTACAATGGCCCAACACTAGCTCTAAGGCATCCTAACCTTTCTCGACAATTGCACTTTAAAGGTCTCCTAATTCAACATAATACTTGGCACCGATGTCCATTGGTGGGTTGTGATCGTTGTACATTTTGCTAACCTCACTATCGAGTTCATTGCATTTAAGGCAGAATGTGACTTGGGGATTAGATCTGAGTCCTCTTTGTGTTGGACCATGCCAGGGGGCACTCCCTTTGGATCAGGATCCCCTCAAATTCTCTTTGACAATTTAAGATCTCAAATTGTTAAATGTCAGCCCTTTTTTGTATCTAACAACCCATATTGTGCCAACTGTCAACATCAAATAAATACGAAATAAATGCTAAAGGAATTCAAAAAAATTGATGAAAATAGAGACGAAAATGCCCTCTCCAGGGCTCCCTATTACAACGTCAACAGTGATTGCTACGGCGACCACGTCACCTCGACGGCCCCTTCCTTGGCTAGCTGGTCGGAATCCGGCTGTTCGAGTCGGAGAACGGCTAAATCCCGGCCAGCTGGTCGGAATCGGGTCATTCTGGCTGGGGAAAGGCCAGATCCCGGTCAGCTGGAGAATGGCCAGATACCGGCCAGCCGGCCGGGGAACGGCCAAATCCTGGCCAGGCAGCTGGAATCCAACTGTTCTGGCCGGGGAACGGCCAAATCCCGGCCAATCGACCGATTTGGCTGGGGAAAGGCTAGATCCCGGCTGGCTGGCCGAGATCCGACCGTTCTGGCCGAGGATCCGGTTGTTTTTGGAATTTTTTTTGGTGAAGGGCATTTTAGTCTCTATATTCATGAGTTTTTTTGAATTCCTCTAATATTTATTTCGCATTTATTTTATATTGACAGCTGGCACAATATAAACTATTAGATCTAAAGAAGGGTTGAAATTTAACAATTTGAGATCGAATTTGAGGGGATCCTGATCCCTCCCTTTGATTGATTATGGGGGTGGTCACAACAGTTGATTATGGGGTAGCCGACCAACCCACCCCAAATCATTTTTTTATAATTTCTTTAACTTTCACTTTTAGACTTTTCACATTTAGAGAGTGAAAAATAATAGGGAAAAATATAATTAAGTCCCCCAAACTACCAGCCATTCTCCGGAAAACTCCCAGAACTATCAAGGCTTGGACTCTAGCCCCCAAAACTACCAAAATCTTTGAAAAATGCATATTTTTGACGAAATATGCCAAATATCCCTGTCACATATCATTTTTCAATTAAAAATAAAAAAAAATTAAGAAAAAAATTTAAAAACTAAAAAAATTTAAAATTTTAAAAAAAAATTAAAAACTTCTTTTTTTTTTTTTTTTAATATTGCGATTGACTAGAGGACGTACTGTTTCTTTCCAGCATCGTTGTTGGGCACGATGCACGCCTGCAGCTCCGCGAACTCGTCCCCGCCTCTCCGAACGTGGACATGGCTAATTTCCTATCCTCCGATGTTTATGATATTGATATTTCGAAGGTTATGAAAGATTCCAATTTGAATTTTCATTTGTTACAAAAGACGAACAAGTCTGTCATTGTTCTAAAAGACCTCGATCAATTTCTGACGAAGAAATCAACAACCGTGAGCTTGTTCATGATGTTCATATCCATTTTTCTCTCTGTGATTTTTTGACATTCAGAACATTGGCCAATAGCTACATGGGGCTTAAGGATCACAAGCTTTTTTCTCAGGTGGATGATATTTTTTAGAGCAGAGAGAACTTGAGCCCGGCCGAGATCAGCAAGTTGATGATTACGAACTATAACTCGCCCAGCCAGGCTATAAAATCGGTCATCACGGCGTTATAAACGGATAGTGACGGGAGAGGTGTCGGGAAGATTGGGTCGTGGTTGGGAAATAACGTCACCCCAAACACCCATTTTTTTTTTTAAAAAAATAATAATAAAAAGAAATAAATTTTTTTTACTTTTTGATTTTTTTTTAATTGAAAAATGACATGTGGCAGAGGTATTATGAGGATGTTTCGCCAAAATGGGCATTTTTCAAAGATTTTGATAGTTTGGGGGCTAGAGTCCAAGCCTTCGTAGTTCTTGAGGCTATCTGGAGAATGACTGGTAGTTTGGGGGACTAAATTGTATTTTTCCCAAAATAATCATAATGACTCCTAAAAGGTGTAATCAACCATAAAAAATGCATCCAAAATGTAAAAGTAGAAAAGTAATAGACACACATATTTTGGTTACAAAATTGAAACTCTTTATACCAAAGAAAAAAGTCACTCTAAGGTAGCCAAACCCAATAAATCCACTATTCAGAAGAAATAGCTAGTTACAAAATAGTAGTGCTCACAAACCCTTTTACAGTAGTCGTACATTGAACTTTAACACGTACCTATACGTGAACGCTTCTCAACCAGACCTCCTGTCTGAAAAGTTCTTCAATGGATCCCTTTAACGTAGAGTTCTTCTCTAAGTTAGACTTCAAATGGTTGAACAATACAACAACAAATAAGACTCTAAGAGAGTTAGCACATTCAACAATTTCTGCCTAAACACCATCTCTTAGCACAATGAGAATTTTACTATGGAATCCTTCAAATTATACAGCTATGAGCCTCTTTAAATAGGCTTCAGAAATCCTAATTCTACTCAAACTCGGATTTGCATATGCGGTGTCCGGACTGGTAACTAAAACTTTGAGTAATCACTGACACGCGTCCCGCCCTAGCGTCCGAACGGTTGCACAAAGTACTTCCATTGTTCGCAGTCATCGCATCTGCGTTCAGACCTTCATGCAGACGGTTGCCCTCTATGACTCGCGTCTGCTGGGCCGTCCGGACTTCTTGCAGACAGATGCTCTCTGTGGACCTTCATAGGACTTTGACTTTCTGAGCTGGGAGTCTGGACTCTGGCATTTGGACGTTCGGACGGGCTGTAGGAAAAATCGACTTTCTGAGCTGTAAAGTCTCTAGAATCTTTTCTTCAACAGGAACTTGCATTCTTAGAGATATTCTGTGCAGATTCAAGCTTTGATCAGTCATTTCCATATTGGAATTAATATTTTGCAATATTCTTCTAGAAGATTCTAGAAATACGGTGTCCCTGTTATGGAAGCCCCTGAAATAGAAGTCTTTGAAATGGAAGCGTTTTTGTCAACCAGAATATAATCAATTAAAATAAACCAACAGAGAGCAATACTGACAAAAGTTAAATTTAACTTTGAGTTGAGAGTTTGTTAAAATTTTAGAAAAAAACTAAAAATAAATTGTGAATGCTCCTACAATGTCATACACATGAATTTATAAGTTTATTTTGAAATCACATAGATTTTCTTGTAATAAGGTCAAATTATAGGGAACAATTTAATAAGTTTGTTTGTTTTTTTTTTTAAAAAAAAAATTTGTAAAAAACAAATGAATAATCAAGTCCAAGGCTGCCGGGTGTACTTTCAAGTTTCTAGTTTAGATGTGAAACTATCTCTCATCTACGCATGTGGTAGCAGCACTAGCAGTGTCATCATTACAACCTATTTCAGAGTTTCATATCAGAGCTCCAGGTTTCATCATTTTTCTCTTTACATCCCGTGATTTCCGGATTGTCGCAGGATTTGCCAGTATTGTCATCCACGAAATCACAATGCTTGATAGACTTTTGGGCAATTGGCATCCTATGTGCATGGGCTGTTGGAACATGCAGGGACCACATGATACTAAGTAACTCTCTCAACTCTGTCTTATCTCTTATGTAACATGGGCTGGCTTGTTGTCTAGAAAGGGCTAGAAAGCCTAGACCCCTAATTTTTGGGAGTGCTTAAACTCGGTGGATTTTAGGGAAATGCCCATCGAGGGCCTCTTACAATCCCTTAGAGCATTTTTATTCTTTCTCCTCCTCACTTTCCTTTCTCTCCAAGCCTCACCCAACAGAAACACCCTACGATTCATGTGGACAATGTGGACAATTGACACATTGTGAACCGTTAAATATAAAGTATAGTTAAAATTTAACAATTTGAGAATTAATCTCAAATGTTTAAAAAATTTGAGGAGATGCTAATCGATCAGCTGCTCATCAACTTCAAAGCGACTCTCCCAACCTATCCACCCAGCAGCTATTTCTCTTTCTCCCACTCACTTGTCTAAATGACGAATGAAATGAGTAAACTGGAATTCAATCACCAAATTACAAGACTAGGACAAAATTATTTCGATTGATTTGCGAGGAAAGCACCGAATGAAGACCAAGATTGAGGGGCACGTATTGCTGGAGAGATCGATGAGAGAGAAAGAAGGGAAATGAATATAAAAATAACTAAAATGAAATAGAAAGAAAGATTGTTTCTCTAGACATAGAGTAGAAATCTGACAAAGAGTTAGATTAATTAATAGAGAATGAGTAGAGAGCTTGATAAATGAGTGCTTTTCTGAGTTTTCCCTAATTTTTGGAGAAACACTAAAAATAGAGAGCTTGATTATAATAATGCTCTTACAATCTACTGTCTCAAGCCATTGGAATCTTTCTCAAAGGGGTTTTAGAAGAAAAACCAATACGAGTGTCATATATATATAGCTTCTAATGTTACCAATAAAACAAAAAGAGGAGACTTAATTTGCTGCCTTCAACTCAAATTGGCATAGTAAGGAATACTCGTAGAATTCAGCCACTCATTTCCCAGTATAAATGCCCCTACTGTAAACTGGCTTGCCTCGGTTGAGCTGTTGATGACCCTATAACCAGGCCATGTCACTCTTGCACTTGTATTTGAGCCCAGACCTCGGTTCATATACTCCCCATAGTAAAGAGTACTCAATGCAAATGTGCCATTCCATTCTAACCATCCAGCCGGGTCTACCAGATCATCGATGTAGGATTTAAGAAAAACAGTCCTAGAGTACTCTTTCCATGGACGGCCTAGATATGTCTTAAAAGATGATTTTACTGGGATTAAATCTGCAGCAGCCGTGACTTTACAGTTCAAGATTGAGATCCCTGTGTTCTGGTTAGGGTCTTCTCTCCCTTGGGCAGTGAAAATGTTCTTTTGCTTCTCGTTTGGCTGACGGGCATATAAGTTGCAGTTTTGGAGCACGACAGCAGCGTTACCAAAGATGAAGTCAACAGTGCCGTAGATGTCACAGTCGCGATAAAACTGTCTGAGGGAATGGACATAGAGGGTGTCTTGGTAGCCAACGAAGCTGCATTGGTAGAATGCTGAGAAATCTGAACCGCTCCTTAAGGCCACGGCTTGATGCTTGCTTGGCCCTGCTGAATTCTCAATGGTTATGCCCTTGGCTATGAATCCATTCCCCACCACAGCTGTAAGTAATTAATCACAATAAATACAAGAAATATTAGATGGTGCTAATTAATTATTGCATATTATACATGACTATATATTCTTGGTCTCTTTATAGAGCATAGAGTCTCCAAGGGATAGTTCAATCGATCGGCCGGAAACCACGCATCATGAAGCAGAGGTCACTAGTTCGAATCACCTCTCCTTTCTTATGTGGACATGTAGAAAAAAAAAAAAAAAGAAAAAAAAAAAGAAAAAGAAAATAAAAGAAGAAGAAAGAGTACGTCCAAGACTTCACAAACATGTCATATATTGATGATACAGATATATTCAGAGCATTCAAGGAAGGCAAAAGCTGAGCTACGTACAAAATAAATTTGATATTTCTTAGAAGCTTGCTCTAGCTGTTCAGAAAGTACCCGACGTGCAAGCGAGTGGTAAAGATATAGATCATCTTGATTTAAAAATCAATTAATCTATTTTCAACTATATATATATGTGATGGACTAAAATTTCTCATTTTTCTATTGAAGTTCGAAAAATGGACATTCCACTATACTCTGCCATCAAGATTAGGCTTGACAATTTTTAATATGACTCGTGAACCCAACACAAACATGATACAAAAATACAAAATTTGGGTTTGAGGGTAATCGGGTTTGGGTCAACCCGATTATGATACGGTTATAATCGTGTTTAGTGGGTTGACCTGCTAACACAATTATAACCCATTTATTTTTAAAAAAAAAACCGAAACAAACCCTAGCGGCCATCTTTTCTTTTTAGTTTTCACTTTCACGCCTCCTCTCCTTCAGTCGTTTCAATGGTTTCACGCCTCCTTCACTAGTGAAAAATACAATCTTTTCAACGAATCAACCGAATCGACGCGATGGGCTTGGATGCAATGACGTGCATGTTTCAAATCTTTGATTTCCCGGTTGGCTTCAGTTTACGGCCATGGCTTGCTTGGATGCGATGGGCTTCACGCTTGTCTTCTTCAAACGAACACCAAGAGTCGAAGACGATCCTTCTTCTTCTTCGGACGAAGTCACGAAGCTTCTTCACTCTTTAGTTCTTCTTCTTCACAACGGGTTACCCTGGTCGTACTCGGGTAACTTGGTGAACAATAGGGTCGTGCTCGGGTTTAAAGATTCAACTTTATTATTAATCAGGTCGGGTTTGTGTTGGACCTGATTATGTAATCGGGTCGGTCGGGTTGACATGAACCCGACCTGTTAACCTAAATTGCCAAGCCTACTCAAAATCAGTGCAAGTCCACGTCATCTAGATAAGTTCTAAATTCTTAGACTTCGTTAGTTTCGGCGTAAAATAATTTTCGTCGAAAAATATATGTTTTTATTGAAATAATGTTTTAAGAAAATATTTTTCGCTAAAAATATTTTTCGGTGTTTGGCGCGTACATAATATCACAATTCTTTTAATATTTATTTTCATTCAATCATATTAACTTATAAAAATCAAGTTTAATTCACAACATAAAAATATTAATATAAAATAATTAAAAATAAAATTAACCTAATAATTTGAGTCCCGAAAGTGGTCTGGTTGAGCCCCATCGGTGGTTTGTTGGTGGCAGACGGTGGCCTATCCGACGGTTTGAGAATGAGAAACTCAAACTTAAAAAAAGATTTACAAAATTTAAAAATGAAAATAATTTTTCAAATTTAAAGAAGTTTTTTAATTTCGATTGCACCAAATACCAATAAATATTTTACGCCGAAACAAAATGAGCCTTAATTGAAGGTTATCCATAATTGCCTAATCGAGAAAGGTCTTGACAGTGTTAATCTATCTAAATAAATTTTAAACTATATGAATAAATATTCATATAAATAAATTTAGTCGGAGGTTAATAAAACTCGAGCCTCTCATAATTATAGTGGATCGTATAAGCTAACTATATATATATATATATATATATATATACAATCCAATCAAAGGATTACAGGAGCATAATGTAACAAAACCCTACTTTAGATCACTGGTCATTTGACTCATTTGTCAACCAAAAGCAAATTTTTTTTATTTTTTTATTTTTTATTTTTAAAAAAAGCTAACCAAAAGCAATTAAAAGCCACGTCACATGGCTTTGCCGACAAAATAAGCAACTCACTCTCTTCAAGAATCGACTGCACGCGTTCATAGAACGCCGGTCCCAACCACGAGCCACCGACAGGCACTTCAAATTATTGAATTATCTTTTGAATGTGGTCCGATCAAGGCACGGCTTCGTAGCTTTGTGATCGTATAATTGGGACCCCAACAATTATCACTATAAGCAAAAGTTTCCTCCAAATTCAAATATTATATAAATTTATTAAACCCACAATTCTTTACATTTTTTTATTTTTGTTTTTACATGAACTTTTAATAAGATAAACTTATTTTGTTAACTAATATTCAAGTGTATTTTTTTTAATTAAAATTTTTTTTTCTAATGTGACATAAAAGTAAAAACTGTTTTTTTTTTTTTTTCATATTTTTTTTATTTGAATTGTTTGTGAATATTTTTATTGTAAGAAGAGAAAACAAAAACCAAAATAAATATTTTAACAAACAATTAAAGCTAATTCTTACATGTGTCATATTATCCTGCTCATAATCATCAAATTAACGACAAAATAAAAATGACTGAATGAAAGGTGTTGATCTGTTTAAGAACATTTGTCAAACTTAAAAAGAAGAAACTAAAAAGTAATTGAGGCAGATTTGTCAACTATGCTTTTAATTAGACGTTGCCTATAAATGAAACAAATTATGACCGACAGCTATGTGATGGACACAATAAGTATCATAATTCAGTGAGTCTTAACTATCCAATTATTATTCAGTGAGTGTTAATTAATTACAACCTTGAATAATATTCAATCATAATCAAATTATGCGACCTTTAAATCTTACATGGACTCTCGATCTCTTATATATACTTATTCTTTTTGTATTTAAAAAAATATATAATTTTTAAAATTATTATTGAATTAAAATCTAGTTATGAAGATCGATCCACATACCAAAAACACATGTAAAGACGCGATGAGGGGTGTATAGTAGCACCCCTGCATTTTTCTTTGCCGGATGCCATCAGACAAGCCCGTGAATATATGATTTTTAAAATTATTATTGAATTAAAATCTAGTAACGAAGATCGATCCTCATACCAAAAGCACATGTAAAGATGCGATGAGGGGTGTATAGTAGCACCCCTGCATTTTTCTTTGTCGTATGCCATCAGACAAGCCCCGTGAATATATGATTTTTTAAAATTATTATTAGATTAAAATCTGGTAACGAAGATTGATCCTCATACCAAAAACACATGTAAAGATGCGATGAGGGGTGTATAGTAGCACCCCATGCATTTTTCTTTGCCGTATGCCATCAGGCAAGCCCCGTGAATATATAGGCTTGTCGATTCTAAGACAAGAATAAAAGACAAAAGCAAAGAGCAAACAAAATAATTAGATACGTTGAACCCAATTAGCTAAATTCTTGTGAGCAGATTGCCAAATGGTAAGATTAGCCACAAACTCGTGTCCCACATTTCACGGGATTACGAAATAATTAACATGTACGTACATCGATCATGCAATAAACGCAAAGGTCAAGAACATCACCGTACGTGTACGTCACAAACCAACGCAATACCCTATTTCTTCGTCAAATACCCAATCAAAAATGTTTGTTTTTATTTTATTTAAAAAAAATAGATAAAATGTGTTGAAGAATGACACTAAACATTAGAATACTAAATAATAAATATATAGTACTCACACAAATCAAATTAAGTTGAAAAAAAATATATATGTATAGGAAAAGTTGAAGTTTTTAAACTCACCTACGGTGGCTGACTGGAATGTAGTCCACCCATCCACCACATTCCTACTCGCTTTCACAACTGTCTTTCCGATCCCATCACCGATGAACATCAAATTGATCTTCTTCCTCACAACCTCCACATTTTCAAAATATGCCCCGGCCTTTATGTATATCACAAACCTACATAACAAAATATTATTACAAGTTTTTACAAATTATTTATGAAAGATTTTACGTTAATTACGTACTAAATAATTAAATTTATTTGAACGGTTAAATTATAATGTTAACTTTTTATTTATTTATTTATGTGCTTATGTTGTACCATGTGCATAACATGACACTTGACGCGGACGTTAACATAAATTGTTACATCAATTTATAAAAAGAAATAAAAATTATAATAAAGTTAAGTACGTAAATATTTTTCTCTTTAATTAATAATAGACCAGTACCACTCTATGAAAACAGCTTTATTTGTTTTATTTCAAAATAAAGTTAGAGATGACTAATAGATTAATATCTCAAATCATTAGAATTAGAAGGCCAACTGTATCCAATTTCGTATGACAAACCTGGTTGTGCTTGAGTTTGGAGCTGCAGCCACTGCTTCACCAATGGTGGTGAAATTTCCAGTGCCATCCTTAGCCACCACCAAGTCATATTCGGTCCCATTCACCGAAGATTGTAACAGTTTCCGATCTTTCGGCGAAACCCATGACGGAAACCCATTTTTCATGCTTCCATACTCGGGGAAGACCTCGGACGACATGGATGTTTTAAGAACCCCTGGGATCTTCTTGAGCATAACGAGGGAGTTGCTAACGTGCTGAGAGATTTTATACAATCTGTTCTTGATTTTGTCTCTCACATTTCCTTTGCTATAAGCGAACCCGTCAAGACACGTGTATTGGTTCGTCATTGCGGCGCTCAACAACGTTTGGTAGTCGTGGTAATGCTTGGAGACTAGTGCTGATTTCTTAGGGGAGAGATCGGAGAGAATGGTTTTAAGCTGGGCAATAGTGTCATCAAAGAGCTCAACGCAGTCGTCGAGAGCCCTCTTTTGAAGCGGGTCGAGTTTCTTGAGCCGCCCTCGGATGCCCGTGCAGTTTGACGACGAGGCTTTTACCTCGTACACGGTGTGGTTTACAGTGGCTGAGATTATTTGCGAGAGTGATTTGGAACCAATATCTGGGATGGAAGAGAGGGTCGAGACGCATAGGTTTGGGTAGAGTGTGCCTTGGCATGTTGAGTGGGCTACTTGGATGTGTTTGTGGAGGTGTACACGGGGATATCTGTGGTTTTGGGGTTCTTTTTCAAATGGGTTATTGAGGAGAGTAGGAGTAGAGCAATGGCTGAAATGGGTAAGAAAGTAAGCAAGAGTTTACATCTTTTTCTGAGGTTAAACATGGTGGCCTGGATGTTGAGATAGCTAGAGAGAGAGGAAGAAGCTAAGGGATACATGAGTGACAAAAAATAAGGTGGTTTTGATGCTTGTTAAATGTAGTGATCGATGGGGGGTTGCCTGTTGTCAGTTGATCTCACAACTCACAAGAACATCATGGAAACTGGAAAGGAGATTTATTGGATATGGTTGGTAAAAAAGGAACTGAGCCAGGTCTACTTGAATTTGGTTTGGAGTGTAAATGGTGTGTAGGCATCATTCATTTCTTTGCCTCGGAGCACTGCTTTCTTTTATTCTCTTTGATAAATTCCATTGGCCGGACATAAAATTTGAGCCTTCAAAAAGATTTGTATGCTAACCCACGAAACCTAAAAGTAAGGGTACTTTTGTAATTTTATAGTGACCGTTAGGATTTAACCGAAAATCTTAATGGATCGGTAATACTGCAAAAAATTAAAAGTTCAATATACTAAATTTAGAGTTTTTAACTTTTGAGAGTGGGTAATTAATTTACAAATGTTATAAAAGTTCAAAAAGATTTAGTGAATTTTTTATTTTTTATTTTTTTTAAAAAAAGAAAACTAGAAGAGATCTCATGTAATTTTTTTAACATCCAGATTTTTCATGAGAGAAAAAAAAAAACAAGAGTAACTAAATTTGGACGTTGAAAAAACTATCTAAGCCCCCCAACCCCCCCCCCCCCCCCAAAAAAAAAAAAAAGAAAAAGAAAAAGGGCAAATATCCCAAAACGAAATTGTTTGAGTGATCAGTGTAGCACATGGGGTATTTAATCGAGCAAAGAGAAGCCATTTTTTAGGTAGAAAGTGGCTGTACTTTAATTTGATCATCAAAATGATCCTGAGATGCATTGCAAGATAGGGATTAGAGATGGAATAAGCACAGCACCGACAGCTTTTGCTTCTTGCCAGTTGCCCTCTACTTTCCACAGTACTTTAATGATGAAAGCATTAAGCGAAGAAGAAGATACTCAGAGGGGCCCTCTCTCTAATCATATAGAAGTTGACCCAAGTTCTGCATGCATCTTTATCCTTACTGTATCTGAATTTTTTTTTTCAAATTATTTATCAAAATTTAAAAGAATTTGAGTATTTA
This sequence comes from Alnus rubra, assembly GCA_028654335.1. Classification (NCBI taxonomy): domain Eukaryota; kingdom Viridiplantae; phylum Streptophyta; class Magnoliopsida; order Fagales; family Betulaceae; genus Alnus; species Alnus rubra. The sequence goes on along the minus strand of JAJPGS010002138.1, from coordinate 68,644 downwards.
AATCCAATAAAAATTGAGTTGTTCAATCACTTATTTTGTCAGATAAATTTTATAGATGGTCTTTTACAATCACTCTGTCTGAATTCTCTTAAATACGGACAAATAATTTAAAAGAATCCTAATTTATCTTCATCCTGATACATATTAGCACGACTTATAAACTTCACTATGTTAATTAAGTAGCTACGTGCATGTGGGAATATTGATTAAGGTAAAAATTATTTAATTATCTAATTAATATTTTAACACAGTAAAATAAAGCTATAATTAATAGAATTACTGAAACTAGAGAAATTGCCACAATCTACAAGAGGGATATCGATCTATATTAGTTTATTTTTTTCTGCCAACTGCAAAATTGTAACCCTGAATTTGATGGTCCTCAAGTCACAAAATTCACTAGCGATCTCCAACAGGCAAAAATCTCAAATGATGTGAATACTGATCAATACTAGCAATCTAGCATTCAGGTCCTTAGCTTATTAAAAAATGACTACATAACGAAGAGCTAGAGGAAAAATAAATGCGAATTATCATACCCAAAATAAGTATTTCTCTGGTCGTCGGTGTCCCAAAAGAAGTTTAAATAAAATCGCATAAAATGTGAAATTAAATTTGAACCATTAAAAAAATTACAAAGAAAATTCTATAGTCTAAACCAAATTCAACATTGTTGGGGTGCAACAGTGCTGTTCGATCTGCTCACGTAGATGATTCTTAAAATGTCTTTCGAGATGCGATTTTAAATGTTATAAAAGATTTTAATTTTTCTCAATGAATTCCATTTAAATTTTAGAAGGAATATCGATGGGGTCGAGAACTACTGGTGATAAGATACGGATATTAGTAAATATGGTGGTTGTTAGTGATAAGATAGGAGATCGAATAGGGTTCATCATTTTAGATCTTACAAGGACAGCAGGTTGATCTAGTACTGCTTGCTTTCCCAAAACTACAAGCCTTGATGACGACATGTCGTCGGTGTAGGCCTATGATTAATGATTCATTCATCTTCCTCTTCACATTTGAAGTAGAAAGCGTTTTGCTTGATCCCGACCCACGAGTACTCAAGATTAACTAATTATCGTACAATAATTAACTAATTTTAGTAACGTTAAAAATAACATTTTTATCTATAATTATTTTATAATGTTGATATGATTGTTCGATCTAATCAACTCTTAGATTAATTATTGTTAAAAAAAATAAAAATCAAAGATTAATTGAGACTATCATATAAATATTATAAGACAATTGCAAGAAAAATGCAATATATGACCTTATTTATTTATTTAACAAGGTCTGCTCCAATTAAAATTTGACTGTTCTTGGACGAAAAATACACAAAAAGACCCAATTGAAAATTGGGAATAACTAAGAATTTAAAAGTCAAAATTAGAAACCCAAAAAAGAAATTGTAACGATCGAGGATTTATTTTATACTCTCCCCAAAACAAAAGAAGAGGCTTTTTATTTTCTACCTTCAACTCAAATTGACATAGTAAGGGATACCGGTAGAATTCAGCCATTCGTTTCCCTGAATAAATGCTCCCACTGTAAACTGGCTTGCCTCAGCTGAGCTGTTGATGACCCTATAACCTGGCCACGTCACTCTTGCGCTTGTATTTGAGCCCGGACCTTCATTCATATACTCCCCATAATAAAGGGTACTCAATGCAAACGTGCCATCCCATTCCAACCATCCAGCAGGGTCTATCAGATCATCAAGGTAGGATTTAAGAAAAACAGTCCTAGAGTACTCTTTCCATGGACGGCCTAGATATGTTTTGAAGGAGGATTTTTCTGGGATTAAATCTGCCGCGGCCGTGACTTTGCAGTTTAATATTGAGATCCCTGTGTTTTGGTTAGGGTCAACTCTCCCTTGGGCAGTGAAAATGTTCTTTTGCTTCTCATCTGGTTTACGGGCGTATAAGTTGCAGTTTTGGAGAACCACAGCAGCGTTACCGAAGATGAAGTCAACAGTGCCGTAGATGTCACAGTCGCGATAAAATTGTCTGAGGGAATAGACATAGAGGGTGTCTTGGTAGCCAACAAAGCTGCATTGGTAGAATGCTGAGAGATCTGAACCGCTCCTTAAGGCCACGGCTTGATGTTTGCTTGGCCCTGCTGAGTTCTCAATGGTTATGCCCTTGGCTATGAATCCATCCCCCACCACAGCTGCAAGTAATTACAATAATACAAGGATTAGATTATGCTAAATCCTCCATCTTTTAATAATTACAATAACAGCCTTAATGTTCCGGTATGCTGTTCATGTACTTGTTTGAAGATTGGATATGCAGCTAACTATGACTAGATTTCAGCAAGTCATGTTACGTGGAGCCCAAGTACTTTTTGAGAGATGATTCGATCACTACAAAAAAAAAAAAAAAAAAAAAAAAGAAGTAAATTTTGGATTGTTTTAAACCGTCCAAAAATGCAAAAAAAAATCGTCTTGAATCAATTCAGACGGTTTAAACCTGTCTAAAATATAATGTTGCTAAATAAATTTCTAGATGGTTTGGGCAAAACCGTTCGGAATTGCAGACAGTTTGGCCCAAACCGTCCATAACTAATGGACCATCCAGATTTACGTTTATTTCTTTTATTATAACTTTTTTTTTTTCGCTTTCGGTGGACCAAACCGTCCAGATTTACGGTTTTTTTATTTTTATTTTTATTGTTTCTCAGCTTTCGGTCCCCTTTTTATTTATATTAATGTAGTTAATTATATAATGATATTGTTTTGTTTCTGGTTTAGGTGCCACTAGGTTCATTTTTGTCTAAGGTGCCAACGGTGCCGTCAGGTCAATCGACGGACGACGACGTCGAAGACTACGAGTGGATCGTTTGTAGCCGGTGGTTCCGGATCGAGGGACAGAGCTTGGCTTGCATTTTCTAGTCTCTCGGCTTCGGCGACCGCAAACGCTGCTTGATCTCTCGTCTATAGCCGATGGATCCGGATCGAGGGACAGAGCCGTCACCGTCTCTCCCTCAACGCCCAATCAAATCTCCATCCTTCCCTCTTCTCCTGGCCGATTCGATGTCGTCACCAAACTCGCCCTGAAATGCGGCCGCAGATCCGCGAGCATCGACGACGACGTACGCATCCTCATCTCGCTCAAATGTTGCAACCTCATGCGCCTCAAGCTTCGAGCGTCAACGACTCCGCCACCAGAGATCTGAGGCAGTTGCTTCGATTGTCTCGATTCGGAAGTGCCATAAGCGATCGAGGGTTAGGTCTTGGATGGTTGTGATGTTTCAGGGGGTTATTTCTTTATACAAATTTTTTGGGTGTCAAACGAAACGGAAGGTTGTGATTTTGGTTGGGAAAAAAATCGGATGGATGTGGTGAAATTTGGGGGCATCACGCGGATTGATGACATGGCGTGGGGAAAAAAATTTCCAGATGGTTTCAAAAGAAACCATCTAGAACTTAAATTTTATGGACGGTTTGGTAAAAACCGTCCATAAAATTCTTTGGAAATAATATTTATCGACAGTTTTAGATTAAACTGTCTATAAATTTATAGATGGTTTCATCCAAAACCGTCTGGAAATCTTATATTCTAGATGGTTTAGTTAAAACTGTCTGAAACTTTATGGATGGTTTAATCAAACCGTCCATAATAAATTTTTTAGAGATGGTTTTGAAAAAATCGTCTACAAATTTTGTTTTCTAGACTGTTATAGAAACCGTTTAGAAAAAAATCGATCATAAATACCTTTTTTTTTTTTTTTGTAGTATTCTTGCACAATAATTACACTACTATATTTACAAGAGGTGAGATTCATATGGTAAATTCTACTTACATACATGAATCCCACCTCGTATAAGTAGAGCCGTGTATAATTGTTATGCAAAAAGTATTTTCCATACTCTTTTTATCCTCTCTTCAAGACATGTACCCGACATACATATTGGGTGTCGTAAACTTATTGGGTTTTGGTCTTCTTATTTTAACTAAGTTTGTGACCTTTCTTCATCACCGACATTTGTTTGTTTTTTCCTTAGCAACAATAAGAGATAAGGTTCAACCAATCAAATAAAAAAATCCAAAATTTTCAGCCAGAGAGAAAGAAAAGAAAGTCGAAGTTTTCAATTAACTCACCTACGGTGGCTGACTGGAATGTAGTCCACCCATCCACCACATTCCTACTCGCTTTCACAACTGTGTTTCCGATCCCATCACCAATGAACATCAAATTGGTCTTCTTCCTCACTACCTCCACATTCTCAAAATATGCCCCGGCCTTTATGTATATCACAAACCTGCATAACCAAAGTTCAATTACTTACATTTATCTAATAGACTGCTGCTGGATATTACTGCTTTTACTAAAAATATGTGGTATGGTCTTACCTGAGTTTTTTTTCATTTATGTTGGGACGTGGGGCAGTCATGTGAATTATCACCGCTCTTTATAAAGAATTGTAATAAAAGTTATAGTAATTTAAACATTTTCCTCTTTACATATAGACCAGATTTTATTTAGTTTATTTCAAAATAATAAATTAAGTTATAGAGATCTCAAATTATTAGCTAGAAGGCCAACTGTATAAACACAATTTTGTATGACAAACCTGGTTGTGCTTGAGTTTGGAGCTGCAGCCACTGCCTCACCAATGGTGGTGAAATTTCCAGTGCCATCCTCAGCCACCACCAAGTCATATTTGGTCTCATTCACAGACGATTGCAACAGTTTTCGATCTTTCTTTGAAACCCATGAAGGAAATTCATTTTTCATGCTTCCATAGCCGGGGAAAACCTCGGACGACTTGGATGTTTTAACCCCCGGGGCCGGGATTTTCTTGAGCATGACCAAGGAGTTACTTAGGTGCTGAGAGATATTAGACAAGCTGTTCTTGATTTCGTCTCCCACTCCTGCTTTGCTATAAACCAGCTCGTCAAGGCACGTGTACTGGTTCGTCATTGCGGCGCTTAGCAACGTTTGACCTTCATGGTAATGCTTGGAGACTGATAATTTATCAGGGAAGAGATCGGAGAGAGTTGTTTTAAGTTTGGCAATGGTGTCATCAAAGAGCTCAAGGCAATCGTCGAGAGATCTCCTTTGAAAGAGAACGAGAGTCTTGATGAGCTTCTTTCGCAAGCGAGTGCAGTTTGTGAAGGATCCTTTGACCTCGTACATGGTGTGGTTTACATTGGCTGAGATTATCTGTGGGAGTGATTTGGAAGCAAGATCTGGGAAGGAAGAGAGGGTCGAGACGCATAGTTCTGGGTAGAGTGTGCCATGGCATGTTGTGCGGGCGACTTGGATGTGCTTGTGGAGGTGGATGCGGGGGATATCTGTGGTTTTGGGGCTCTTTTTTAAATGGGTTATTGAGGAGAGTAGGACTAAGACAATGGCTGAAATAGACAAGAAAGCATACGAGAGTTTACTTCTTTTTCTGAGAGTATACATGGCGGATGTTCAGACAGGACCGGAGATCAGAACTGAAGGAGAAATGTGGGAGAAATGCGAGAATGCGAAGGGATATATGAGAAGGGTCGTTGACTCGTTGATGCTTGTTCAATGTATCGTATTAATGGGGGTTGTCTGTAGGTGGGTCGCTGTGCTAGGCTACTAGCTTGTTAAATGTGTTAATGTATTAAGGAATTGATTGGGGTACAATCCCATTACAACTTGGACACAACTCTTTTTTACAATGGGGCAGAACTCACGTGTGTGGGCTCTATTCTACTGTGAGTGGGTTGTGTTGGACACAACCCTCCTTTACAATGGGACGAAACTCACGTGTGTGGGCTCCACTCTACTGTGAGTGGGTTGTGTTGAAGTTATACAAATGAGTTGTACATTTAGCATTTCCCAATGTATTAACGAGGGTTGTTAGTACTTATTCACAAAGGTTGGCGTTGGAAATGAATTTTATTAAGAGTTAAGGCCTCGTTTGGTTTGTGGAATAGGCTTCTAGAATAGAATGATTATTCCATAGGAATAACTATTCTTTAGTTTTGTAAGGGTATATTCTATGGAATAACAATTTCCATTGGAATAGCTATTCCCTTACGAAGAGGAATACTTATTCCTGTCAAAAATGAGAGGAATAACTATTTTTGGAGGTAAAGACGACATTTTTTTTAAAAAATACTCATTTTTTATTTTCTTTCAAATATATATATATATTTTTTTTAAAAAAAGTAAATCTAAACCCCCAAAGTGGTTGGCAGACCACCCCAATGGGTGGTCGGCCAGCCACTGCATGTGGAGGGTTCAGGGTGATCGCACCATCCCTGGAATGCCTCGGGGACCACTGAGGCATTCCAGGGAGTGGTGCGACCACCCTCGGAGCAAGTGGGGGTGGCCGGCCACCCTGATGGGCTTCGGGGATGGCCGCTGCCACCCCCGGAGGCCACTCAGAGGTGGCTGCGGCCACCCACCAGTTTAGTTCTTTAACTCCGATTAAAATGTGTGAGTTATTACCAAACAAAAGAATAGGAATAACCATTCCATTCCACCACCTTGCCTAAGAATAGCTATTCATTTTCCTAATAGAATGGCATTCCGCAAACCAAACGAGACCTAAATACATTTTTCTTTGTCTGGTTTAAAAATTTTATTTTTTTGCTTTTTCAATTTTTATTTTTTTCATATATAACATCAGCGCTATACGAAAAGACAAAAATAATACTTCCGTCTATTTTTTCATCCAAAACTGACAGATTTTCACGTCAGCTACACGTGACACCATTAAAATTGCGACACATGACCCCAAACTTTTTTTTTAATTTTTATTTTTTTTTAAAAAAAATATAGGGGTGGCTCAACAATCTCTTTGGGTCACATGGGGTGGCTGGCCACCCTCATTTTGGCCAAGGGAGTGGCTCCCAAGGCCAGTTTTGGGGGTGGCCGAAACCACCCCCATTTGGCTTGGGGGTGATTCGACCACCCTCGGGGCTAAAGTGAAAAAAAGAAAAAGAAAAAAAAAAAAGGTTTTGGCCATTGGGGTGGCCGAACCACCCCCAAGCCAAATGGGGGTGGCTTGGGAGTGGTTCGGCCACCCACATGTGGTCCAGCCACTCCTAAATTTTTATTTTATTTTAATTTTTTATATAAAAAAGGCTTAAAATTAAAAAAAAAAAAATGAAAAAATTTGTGTAGTTACATGTCGCTGACGTGAAAATCTGTTAGTTTTGAACGAAAAAATTAATAGAGGCATTATCTCCGCCTTTTCGCTTAACACAAATACCACATATGAAAAATTAAAACTGAAAAAAAAAAAAAAAAAAAAAAAAGTAAAATTTTTAAACCACATTAAGTAAAAGGTATTTAAACCTTTTATTAATTATGGGCGTAAAAAAGGAACTTAAACAGGCACTAATTTTGTATGGAGGGTAAATGGCGTCTTTAATAATATGGCCCAAATACTTCTCGCTGCTTGGCTTCGGCTTCGGCTTCGGCTTCTTTTACTTAGAAAATTTTTTGAAAAAGAAAAAAGAACCCCTCCTCCAATGGCATCACCCAGAAGGCTAGAATCCCGACAACCTCGAGTGTGCTAAAAGTAATAAAGGTGAGTGACTGAGGACTCACTGCAAAGAAAACACGCCTTTCTAGGCGTCCAAACTTTTATACGTACGACGTACGTTGGCTTAATCACTAATGCCGACAAAACTTTTTACGGAGTATTTCCCTTATAATTAGCGATATTTCATTATTTTTATAATTAATCTTGTGTTTGTTTTGATTAAAATAATTTTTGTAATTTTTTTTTAGTAATTGGCTTTAGTAAAAAATCACCAACAATAAAAAACTATTTGCGAAGAGATTCCTTCGTTGGCCGGTAGAATTCTTGTTACTTTCATCAAATTTAGATGATGGAGGACAGAATTTGATAGCAATGGCCGAAATTTGGTCAGCGTGATGGTGACTGGACGTCGTCGAATTCTAGCAGAAATTTTTAGTTTTTGGTCGTACCGGTCAGATCCTGACTAGTTTGGTCAGAATTTGGTTTCCGAAATTCTGCGACAGTGACCGGACGTCGCTGGATACCAGCAGAAATTTTCTAGATTCTGGCAGCGGTTGCCAGATTTCGGCAATCGAATACCAAAATTCGGGAACCTTCGACAATAGATTCGGGTTACTAACAAACTCCAATGCCCAACAGTGGCGAATTCTCACAAACGTGCGTGAAAGAATAAAGAGTTTAAATCCAGAAAACGATTTACAGTTTTCAAAAATTAAAGAGGCTTTTACTGTTAAATTGAAAATAATTTTCGTTGACAATCATTTTCAGTTGCACCAAACACCGAAAAATACATAAAATATTTTACGTCCAAACAAACGGAGCATAAGTACTATTCAAACTTTAAAAATTGTCAATTTAGGATATTCATCTTTTAATTTTTTTTTTTAATTTCAACCATTTATTAGATTTTTTCGTTAAATTATGTCAAAATTTTCAAAATATCCATTTTTTTTTATTTTTAGGAAAAAAAAGAAGAAATACTAATGCTTGAATCTTTGAAATTTTTTTATAAAGTTGTTTATTTAAAAAATATTAGGTATTTAGAAAATTTTAATAGAATTTAACGAAAAATTCTAAAAACGGTTGAAATTGAAAAAAATTGAAAGATAATTACTCTAAATTGATATTTTTTAAATTTTGAATAATTAATTACAAAAATAATGAAAATCCATAAAGTTATAAACGAAGTTTTTCAACTTTCTAACATTCTTGGGGTTCAATTTTTTTATACAATGTCACACCCTGTGTCGGGAGTCGGGACAATCTTTTTTCTCGCCGTAAAGCTGAATGCCGGAAAACTTTTCAACATTCTCGGCGTTCCTTTTGTGACTTGTGTCGATGAACATTTTCGGTGTTTAGTATGCGCAACAGAATGAACACTCAGAAATCTTGAAACAATTATCGGCGTTTGTATACACGTCCAGCAATTTATCGCCGTTTGTCTAATTTTGATTTATGGGAGTTAATAATTAGTAAGAACACTTCGAGAAATTTGTAAGTGCTTTTACATTAGCAGCTTCTTTTGGAAAACGTCGTTAATTAGACTAGTAATTTTAAATAATTATGCTGTTAATTAACCAGGATTAATTGCTAACACTAATGGGTCAAACAGCAATCCAAGAATTTATATTTCCTTCCTTTGAAAAATGGGTTGAGAAGCTCGCATGGGCCTTGAATAAATTAAATTACATCCAAAATAATTGTTCCGTCTAGGTCCAATGGCTATAATGGGTTGAATTTGTTTCTTTACTAATGTTAGAAGTTACATTTTTATTATACAATTATCCTACAATGTTGACGTGACAGTCCTAATCAAACCTTGGATCAATTATTGTTTAAAAAAGAAAATAAAAAATAAAAAATTAAGGATTAATTTAATCTTCAACATTGTCATTGTGAAATAATTATAAGATAAAAATGTGATATATATATAACATTATTATTATTATTATTTTTAACAAGGACTAGTTAGGACGACTAGTAAGTCTAGTATGTTATAATTAGACGAAAAATACACAAAAAGACCAAATTGAAAATTGCGAATAACTGAAGGATTTAAAGCTCAAAATTAGACGTATATTTACTCATGGGTTTATTTTATACTTTCCCTAAACCAAAAAGAGGAGGCTTCATTTGCTGCTTCAACTGAAATTGACATGGTAAGGAATACTTGTAGAATTCAGCCACTCGTTTCCTTGTATAAACGCCCCCACTGTAAAATTGTTTGCCTCGGTTGAGCTGTTGATGAGTGATGACCCTATAACCAGGCCATTTCACTCTTGCGCTTGTATTTGAGCCCGGACCTAGGTTCATATACTCCCCGTAGTAAAGGGTACTCAATGCAAACGGGCCATTCCATTCTAACCATCCAGCCGGGTCTACCAGATCATCAATGTAGGATTTAAGAAAAACAGTCCTAGAGTACTCTTTCTATGGACGGCCTAGATACGTCTTAAGAGATGATTTTACTGGGATTAAATCTGCAGCAGCCGTGACTTTACAGTTCAAGATTGAGATCCCTGTGTTCTGGTTAGGGTCTTCTCTCCCTTGGGCAGTGAAAATGTTCTTTTGCTTCTCGTTTGGCTGACGGGCATATAAGTTGCAGTTTTGGAGCACGACAGCAGCGTTACCAAAGATGAAGTCAACAGTGCCGTAGATGTCACAGTCGCGATAAAACTGTCTGAGGGAATGGAGACATAGAGGGTGTCTTGGTAGCCAACGAAGCTGCATTGGTAGAATGCTGAGAAATCTGAACCGCTCCTTAAGGCCACGGCTTGATGCTTGCTTGGCCCTGCTGAGTTCTCAATGGTTATGCCCTTGGCTATGAATCCATCCCCCACCACATCTGCAAGTAATTAATCACAATAAATACAATGATTAGATGGTCCTAATTAGTGCATATTATACATGATTATCCTCCGTCTGTTTATAGAGCAATATAGACTCCAAAAGCTTTGCAAACTTGTCACTAATGATAGAAATATATAATCTACATGCAGTTACTGATTAAGAAAAACATATATACCCATATTGGTAGCTAATCAGTATTAAATAAATGGGTAGGAGAAATGGTAATCTACATTTACTTGATATGTGGCAGATCGAGATATTTGAGAACCCCTGTACTGGTTTGAAGATTGGATATATATGCAGCTAAACTGTATGCAATGCATGCTAACTCAGACTTGATTTCATCAAGTCATGTTACATGGAAGTTATGGAACCCAAGTACTTTTTTTTATCCTATAGATCTTCGAGACATTTACTCGACATATGTGAAAATATAAAAATAAATGATTAAATCTATCTCTTCTTATGTTGGGCCTCGTAGAGTTTCTGAGTTTGCCGTCACTTTACTCTTCAATTTTATTTAAATATTTCACATATTAGACGTCACCTATTAGAAGAGAGTTTGAGCCAATATCTAAGGAAGTGTGTTAAAATATAAAATAAATAATTAAATTCATCTATTTCTATCCGCTTCAGCTTTTCAAATAAATAGTGATTCAACAACATAAATATTGGGTTTTTGTCTTCTTACTTTAACCAGCTTTGTGACCTTTCTTCGTCAACGACTTCTTTTTTATTTATTTATTTATTTTTAGCAACAATAAGAGATAAGGTTACATGGAATTAGAGGTGTACAAGTGATCGGCGGGTAGACGTTATTTAACCACCAGCCGCAACTGCCTTAAGCGGTTATCAACTTTTTGTAACCGCAATGCTTTAGGCAGTTAGCAGTTTCAAAATAATCATTTGTTAGCGGTTATTGAAACTGCATAACCACACTGCATAACGGCTTTTTAGAAATGCACATTTTGAGCTTATTTTGGTATTTTTTAGGTCTTCCTTTTATGAACCTCTTTTAGGTGTCTATTTTAGATTGTTTTGGGATTTTATAAATAAGGAATATATATATATAGCCTCCCGAATACCCTTAAAGTTATCTCCAAAATACCCTTAAAGTTATCAAAAAATAAACATTTGAAAAAATTACAAAATCCTTAAGAGTTTTGGTGGTAGCATTGGGTGAAATTAATTAACACCATTCGCTTTGCATAGGCATGATGCAGAGGAAGCCACCAAGAATGTTGGCACTCATGTAGCCAATCCCATGACATTCGTAAGGACTGGTGGTGGACAGCAACCACCACAACCACAACCATCGCCAAGCAGCAGTGGAGACACTAAACCCCGGCCGCCATGGCACTGAGAGAGTGGCACACACCCTTTCATGGGCAACCCCCTAGAGAAAGGTGTTGAGAAAGGGAGATCAGAGGGAGAATTGTGGGAGAGTTGTGGGAGAAATGTGTGAGAATGCGAAGGGACAAGAAGGGTCGTTGATGCTTGTTAAATGTATTAATTAATGGGGGGTTTCTGTCAACCATCAATCCATATGAACATTACTATTATATTAGTTATACATCCAATGTGCTGCATGCATGTTAATTAACCAGGAATGGTTAACAGTTCATGAAACAGCAATCCAAGAATTTATATATATTTGCTATGGAAGAAGACTTCCGAAAAAAAAAAGAAAAAAGAAAAAAGAATTTATATTTGCAATCGTATCCTTCCCTTGATGCAACTGTTGAAATGGGTTGAGAAGCTCACCTGGGCCTGGAATAAATTATATATAAAAAAAAAAAAAAAAATGGGCCTTCCGTCTAGGTCAAGAGGCTATAATTAATTCAGGTCCATCACAAGGCTTGGTTTTCAGGCTCTATGAGGGAAGGGATCCATGTGCACTTAAAAATAATTAAAAAAAAAAATAAAAAAAAAAAAAGTGGTGGGGGGGGGGGGGGGGGGGAGAGGAAGGAATAATGACCTCAGGAGCCATAATTATAAAGAGTCGGTGCTTATAATAACTTAAATTAATTTTAACCTGTCTCAATTATCTTACCATTAATTCCTGTAGAATTGATGAGCAGAAACAGTTGACGGAAGCTTCTTTCCTTGTACAAAGAAATGTTTCGAAAGTTGAGCTCCAAGGTTTTGACTCTGAAAACTATGTTCAACAATTCCGGCCGGCTTAACGCAAACCTTTGTAGTATATCACCACTAAATTGGCGGCAGCTATATCTCCGCGTTGCATTCGCGCTTGAAGGGCTCTTGATGATTAGCCATGAGGCCGGAGTCGGTGGGTTTTGTCATTTGTGTTTACTGAAACCGTTGCGCCCAAACCACGTAAGAAAGCATGTCCAGGCTGTTGATGGGGCATAGTTTAATTCGTTGACTTGACCCACTTACAAACTCCATCGCCCAACGTTAACTTCAATTCAAACTGTTCACTCACTACAAATACAATTCAAAACGACTTTGACTTTTATTTTGTTTGACACATTCAACTGTCTACATCCTTTTAAAATAACAATTGAATAATATATATATATTTTAACACATATTTTTTGTACATCTCGATGCAACTAAATTTTGAATTTATTATTTGATTTATAAGTCCTGTAAATTTAATTATAAATTTTTAAATGAGATGTGTAAAAAATATATTTATATCATTTTTCAAATTGAATAGAAAAAAATTATTCTAATTTAGTCCGTTAAATTAACGTATATTTTTAACGTGATCGTGGATAGCAGTTGCTTCACTAATTAATTAGGATGAGGAAGCTTCACTTCCTTTGCAGCACATGTTTCCGGCCGTGTAAATCTCCGAGGTTTGGTATGCTGTAAAACCCTTGCTTTAAGATAACCCCCGGCCACTTGTAAGCTATAAATTTCCACCGTCTTATATATATTCCATCTTGCTAAATCGGTCAATTTGAATATATATATATATATATATATCTCGTATTCTCCGGTCAAGTGGCCAACTTTCTATTACCTTGTATGGAAAGCAAATAGGAGTAATGATACAAGTTTATTTTGTATTCACCTTGTGTCTATAAAAAAAAAAAAAAAAAAAAATGACGTAATTTTTTAAATTATTATTGAATATGTGATTAATTACTATTAAATTTTGATCGAATGGTAATTTTAAAAGTCACCCCATTTTTTTTTATGGACAAAAGTTTCTTACAAATCGATTTGTAGGAAATTTCATACAACCTATATATAAAAGTGACATGTGTCCTTTAAATATGTGAGAAACATACGTTTTTATATTAATGCTATTAAAATAGCATATGAAAAGCATATTCTATTAAAACAACATGTGTTTCTCACATACTAAGGGACACATGTCAATCTTATATATATATATGTGAATTGTATGAAGTTTTCTACAAATCGATTTGTGAGAAATTTTTGACATTTTTTTATGGATACAAGATGGACGTACACAATATGAACATTTAGAATTACTCAAAAAAAAAAAATAGAGTAATTATTTTACGGGTAAGATTAAATTTTGTGGGTATAATATTAATGTGACATTATATATGTACACTACTAAATATATTAAAATAAAATTTAGACTATAATTTATTAATTATTAATGACTCATGTCCTAATCGGATAAACAGGTGGCGGTTCATAATATTGTAACATTTATCAAATGATAGATTCATTTTTGTTTTTATATTACTGTTTAATGATGGTTTTATCTAAAACATAAAGGGTAGTTGGCCGGTCAAATCATTTGGCTGTTGTGCTGACTAGAGGAGTAAATTCCAAACAGTTTGATACTGGAAAGATCTGAGCAAATCCAAGTCAAAAAAAACCCTCACCAAATGAAGTCTGGCAGGCCTAGCTAGCTACATTCTGTTTTTTCTTTAAATTATTATTATTATATTTTATTAACTCTTAGGGGCATGCAACTCTCTTGTAATTTGCTTGCCTAACATCAAGTCAATCAAGCAATTTCCTTTGGGCACTTAGCTAGCTCTTTGTAAAAGTTATTTTGAACCCTAGCCCCTGCTCGCATCCATTCCTCCCTAGATCGATACAGCATTTGTTCAAGTAACATATTATTCTTGGAAACCTTTCAAAGTATCGGTAGTGCCAATTTGGGTGCACATTTGGTAGCCGAAGTCTGTCACTTTTGACTTCTTACTCTGTGTTTGAAAGTATTTTTAATTAATTTCTCAATATTTTATTTTTATTATTTTTTTATTCGAATCAAGAGTATTATAGACCCTCCTTTAATGTAACATTTTTCCTTATTTAATAGAAAAAAAAAATTAACAATTATGAATTTGACAAACTTCTTTGTTCACATATTTGATTATTTTTATGTTAGCATTTATCGCCCTTAAAATGAAGAATAACTAATCCTCTAGAAATGTAGGAAATAAGTATTCCACCAGAAATGAAATAGCTAGCAAGCTCTGAAATAAATCATATTTTCAACCCCCCCCTCCTCTTTTTTTTGGCACCTCAAAAGAAAATATTCGGAGTGGTCCACTACCCCTGCATGGGCTAGGGATTCTACAAAATACTACTTTTGTGTGCTCAAAAAAGAAAGAGAAATACTATTATTCACACCATAATCACACTATGCTGACATGGCATGGGTCACTAGCAGTTGGATTAATCTTTATTAAAAAAAAAAAAGAAATTAAAAAATGCTAATCCATATTGCCACGTTAGTATAGTGTGATTTTGGTATAAATTAAAGTATAACATTGCTAATAAAAGAGCGTTTATTTTTTTTAAGAAATGTTAGAATTTTCAATTTTATTTTCTTCAAAATTTGGTTTCCAAATAATATGTTACAATTCTATGAGATGTGACACACTTTTCAAAATAATTAATCAACATCATTTAACGAACAAATTAGAGAGAATTTGAAAAGTCTTGCATTTCTCCCTCTTCAAATTCTACGTACCTCTCATGGGTTGGACTGATCCCCAGTGGTGGGGCGCCAAACAACGAGAAGAAAATGATATCTAGAATTTGGACATGTTACAAATCGATCTTCTTCTTTTTAAAATAGGTAGGCAGATTGTAATTGGATTTGTCACCAACATGGTTGACACCTACCCCATGTTTGACAAAACGCAATTAATACATTATACATTCCAATGAGAAAGCCAATCAACAATTAAACAAGAACATCTATAAAAAAAACAATTACACAAGAATATATATGTGATTATAATATATATCTAGTGGATTAATTACGTACTTAACAAATTAATTAACATTTGCGTTACAGCTAGCTTGCTCCCGGTCCTTTCTTCATGGCAACGAGCTAGCCAATAGATTAACACCAAGCTATAGCCGACGAACGACGCGCTTTGGACAAGTCGTGTTGACTTAACATATTCAATACCCCACGTAAATTAAATTATCTCTATCTATCCTGGCCTACAATCTATATATTGAACCCCATGCACTGAATCTTCCACCACACAACACATTAATTCTTCAACTCGATATATCTTTTCAGTCTCCAATGGCTTCTTCCAAGCTCTTCTATTTCATGACATTTTCATATCTCCTTCTTCTTCCCTCTCTATCCTTTGCCGGCAGCAATTCAACCAGCCCAGTCTCACCAGGAACCGTTTGCAAGTCCACCCCGGATCCTTCTTACTGCAAATCTGTGCTCCCTTACAACCAGACTGCCAACGTCCATGACTACGGCAGGTATTCAGTCCGGAAAGCATTGTCTGAATCCCGCAAGTTTTTGAACATGGTGGACAGGTATCTAAACCACAAGTCCGCCTTGACAACATCGGCGATTCGGGCGCTCGAAGATTGCCGGCTGCTTGCCGGGCTGAACATGGATTTCCTCTTAACCAGCTTCCAAACTGTTACCACGACGAATCAAACTCTTTCTAGCTCGAAAGCAGAGGACATCCAAACATTGCTTAGTGCCATTTTAACAAACCAGCAAACTTGTTTGGATGGATTGCAAGCCACGGCGTCGGCTTGGAGCATAAAGAAGGGCCTCGCAGTCCCGCTTTCGAATGGCACGAAGCTGTATAGTGTCTCTCTAGCTCTCTTTACCAATGGTTGGGTGCCTGAGAGAAAGAAAGCCACAAGGTGGCAGCCTACGAGGAAACAACGTGGTTTCCGACACGGACGCTTGCCCTTAAAAATGTCTAGCCGGACGCGCGCCATTTACGAGTCGGTGAGCCGGAGAAAGCTGGATCAGTCCGGAAATGATGACGAGGTTTTGGTGTCTGACATCGTGGTCGTGAGTCAAGATGGAAGTGGAAACTTCAGCATCATCAGTGACGCCATAGCTGCAGCTCCAAACAATTCTAAATCCAGCGATGGCTACTTCTTGATCTATGTCACGGCGGGTGTTTACCAAGAGTACGTGTCCATTGGCAAGAACAAGAAGTATTTGATGATGGTAGGAGATGGTATCAATCAGACTATTATCACAGGCAACCGGAGCGTCGTTGATGGCTGGACAACTTTCAACTCAGCAACATTTGGTAAGAATTATTTAGCAAGCGTTTTAAATTGTAGTGTGCCAAACTCAACTAATTAGCTTTCGTTTGTTTCAACATAAATATTTTTCGGTGTTTAGTACTATCGAAAATCTTGGTTAAAACAAAAAACACTTTCACTCAAAATATTTTCTATCTAAACAAACGAAGCCTAAAACGGCTCCATTTTCAATATGCTTTAGTAATTCAATTTGTGTATGAATATACAATGTAAATGGTGCTGTAACTAGCCTAGCTAGACATGATCTAATGAGTTTCATATGAATATTGCAGCTGTGGTGGCGCCAGGGTTTGTGGCCGTGAACATAACTATCCGTAACACCGCCGGGGCAATTAAGCACCAGGCCGTGGCGCTTCGAAGTGGTGCCGATTTATCTACATTTTATAGTTGTAGCTTTGAAGCGTACCAAGACACCTTATACACACATTCTCTCAGGCAGTTCTACAGAGAGTGTGACGTATACGGCACCGTCGATTTCATATTTGGTAACGCCGCAGTTGTTTTCCAAAATTGCAACTTATATCCCCGGCTGCCGATGAGCGGACAGTTCAACGCCATCACAGCACAAGGTCGAACGGACCCAAATCAGAACACTGGCACTTCAATTCAGAATTGTACTATCAAGGCTGCCGACGATCTGGCTTTGAGCAATAGCACTGTTAAGACGTACTTGGGAAGGCCATGGAAGGAGTATTCTCGGACAATTTACATGCAGAGTTTCTTGGATAGTTTGATCAATGCCGCAGGGTGGATGGCGTGGGATGGAGATTTTGCGCTAAGCACGTTGTATTACGCTGAGTATAATAACACGGGACCCGGATCGAACACTACAAACAGAGTGGCATGGCCTGGTTACCGTGTGATTAATTCCACCGATGTTGGTAATTTCACGGCTGCCAACTTCTTGCTCGTCGACGACTGGTTGCCTCAAACGGGAGTGCCCTACAGTGGTGGCTTAATATGAGCCATTGCTTTTATTTATATACTGTTATTTCATTTATTTATTTATTTAATTTCATTCTCAAATTGAAATAGCAATTATAAGCATGTGATCGTGCCCAAGCTTTTCGAAAGTCCATGCAGCTTGGTATTGGTAATCAATTCAATTGTAATTGATTCACGAATGTCAATTATTTTCAAATAAACACTGAAAAACAGAGATTCAGATGACTGAGTTAGAGAGCTCACAACCAATTAAATTTACGTCCCTGTCCCATTGTCCATATCCACACAAAAAAAAAAGCAGTCTAATTAATTAATGTTCAGAAAGTCCACAGAAATGGCTAATCAAGATCATATGAAATCGTCAGTTTGGAAATCGACAATTTTCCATGACATGAAATGGCCGACCCTTCAAGACCTATGCGTTGAAAAGCTTTATAGTTTGTTGAAATTTAGGGTAGAGTTCATGCATGTTTTCCAATTTGATAGAGAAATTAATGAAAACGACTAAAAAATCTTGCAAAAAATTGTGTACGTTTATTATTTCTCTGATCAGGACTAATGCCGGTAAAGGCAAGAAATCTAATCATCTAAATCTTATTCTATTCAAAATGCTATCATTTTTTCTAAAACTTAAACCAAGAGGTTAATTTAATTATTTAATTAAAGAGCTCAACATGTACGTGAAATATTTAGTTGAAATATGGTAAATTAATTATAAAGTTAAGGATTAAACTTTTAGCTTGTGCTTTGATACTGTGTTAAATTATCACTTATTTTTTAAAAAATTAAGCTAATAAAAAAAATAAAAATATGTAATCATTTAATTAATTTTAATATTAATTATTTAAGTTTGACCCTTATATATACCCGTGCAAAAACTATGATGGCCTGTGAGAGTGAGAACATCACCCAGCATTTATTCCGATTGACAAGGGATCTCTTACTCGTTTGAGTAATTGAGTGCAAATTTTTAATAAGAATTATTGAGAAATTTTATTTTGTTATCGTACAATATTAGATTCGTTGCAACTTACGTAACCCTGTGGGTCAACAAAATGGGTAACATTAATCATGCTAATTTGTCAGAAATTACTACAGGGGAACCAGGATCCATTTAAATCGCAATGTGCCCGGCCACATGTAAACCCACCTAGGAGTTCATGCATTTTATTCACCCAAAAACATGTACGAAAATCTTTAATTTATCATTATCAAACATGATCACGTCACTTGGATGAGATAATTAAGCTCAATGACATGGCCTTCCAAATTATAATTAAACTCCCTAATAATACTTTTCCCTTGAGCATATATATATACTTTATACCTATCCCTTACAAACATGGCGATTAATCCATGGTTTCACCCTTTCCAGTTACAATAAATTAAAGTAGTAGCCATGCAAGTAGGTCGGATATAGATTCTCAACAATTTTATAATACGTGAAAATTAATATCACTTTCCAGCAACGGCCTTGGTGATGGCCAAGGCATTCTCGCATAGCTGCTGAAACAATACATTTTTCTTAGACATGCCGGTTTTGAGTCCCTTGATTGAGCTCTCGCATGAATTGGCATCAGCAATGGCTACATTCACCCAAGTACTCAAATCATGGTAGGCACCGGCCAACAAGGCGGCGACCGAGTCATCAAGCTGCTCAGCCGCGTCGACATAATTGTCCATGCAGTCAGACAGGCCCTGCTGGACCGCAGGCTCTAAACTCATGTCGGTAACCGACACCTTAATGTGTTCGGTTATGTCCGAGGCATTCGTTGACGCCACCCTCAGCGCCACCAAGGCCAGGCCAGTTTGGTTGGCTTGTTGGCTACTCGGGTCAGCCGCAAGGGTGGAGACACAGAGATCCTTGTGAGCCGTGTGCGCGCAGACTTGCTTAATTGTTTTGGTGACATTCCTTGGGCGCGCAGCTATTTCCTGTGGGAAAAGGGGAGGCACAGCGTACAGAGAAAGATGAAGGTCGTAAATGGCTTC
The DNA here is from genome assembly GCA_028654335.1 of Alnus rubra. NCBI lineage: Eukaryota > Viridiplantae > Streptophyta > Magnoliopsida > Fagales > Betulaceae > Alnus > Alnus rubra. The sequence goes on along the minus strand of JAJPGS010002138.1, from coordinate 48,861 downwards.
ATTCTTTCTTTCTTTAATTTAATTTCTTCGTTTCGATTTGCTGAAAGGGAGAGTACGTTTGGTGATTATTAATTATGACTTAATATATATTTGAAATGCTTGGTGGTTATTATGTGTTGAATATTGGGGAGATGCGCTTAGCCTCTGATCAAAGGAGTGGCTTACAGTAACTAATTAATTAACACGTTAATTTGTTCACTAGCTTGTTCCTAAACGCTTCAACTAAATATAGTACTTTACCGTAAGTTTAGGAACAGTTGTCATGCATAATTAGTAAACTCTGGCATGTTTGAATTAGGATCCTCTGTGCATGTTACAACAGTGTTCTAGTGCCAAATGTACGTTGGTCCAATCCAATTAATTTACACCTACAAATGTTGGTCCAATCAAGCAATATTACAGCGCGCATGCTGGCCGGGTGCTGGCATGGCGCACATGCAGGGATAGTTCCGATGCTTATTAAGTCAGTATTGTTCAGAGTACAATACAATATGAATGTACTAAGTAAGAGTTTTGAGCTTAATTAATTAAGGTCAAATGTCCATTTTACCTCGCTTGGATTTACCTTTTATAGCTAGCGGTATATATTGGTGTAACTATCACTACATCACGTTCCGGCCTAATCGGGGGTTACCCCATGATGGCATAGGCTTAAGCATATTGTATACCATAAATTAGGATTGTATTGCACACTGGGCTTGATCGAGTACGGTTATTTGGCTTGGAGCGCATATCATTGATATTGGTCAGGATCCTCTATGTATTAACCTGAAAAAGTAAAATGCTTTTTTTAAAAATAAAAAAATGCACGTTCATTTTAAAACATATTTTATTAAATATATTTCTCCATAATGTTCTTGTGATTTTTCCAAAAATAAAAAATAAAAAATGGTGGGGGGATCGATCCCAGCCATGATGTGTACGTACGTAAGGAAGCTTGAGAAATTGAAAATTTTCTCCCTTATGAGAACTATCACTTTTATTTAGGGAAGTCAATTTAATGATAAAAGACGGAATGAACATCTTTTTAGAATTAATCAATTCCTATGTTGGCACCCTAATAACTTTAAGGACGTGAAACTAGAAATTGTCCCATCATATAAATGCGAGATAGTTAAAATTTATTTCTCATGAATTATAAATTTTTTTATGAATTGATTTTTTTTTATTTTTTTTTTATTTTTTCAGACAATATTTTTTGAATTGCATTGTTGTAAAGTATAAGTGTTTTGGAAAACTTATCTAAAGTTATATGATGAGAACAATTATTTTCTAGTATTCTAACTTTTTGAGAACAGTATGTTAGCTTAATAATGGCGCAACATATTTGGTACATCACATTTGGATAAATGTAATAACGGATTGTAACCTTAGTCCTAACAAGTTGCCCTTAGATTAATTCCATTAACCTATCTAGGAATGGTTGAGTGATGATGAAATTAGTTGGCACAATGTCAAGTTCAGTATAAGTGATTTCCAAATCGGATAAATTAAGGATCTAAGTTTTCTGTTTTAGTTAAGTCAAGGAAATTACTCCAATTCTCAACAGGGGTGAGTAATTTAGGTTTTCATGAAAACTATTTAATGATAATACCTCACATTTAGAGAAATAATACGCTAATTACGCCACATGACATAGGATAATGGGCAAGAAAGCTTGAAAAATTGAAAGTTTTCTTACCTGTGAGAACTCTCTCATTTATTTAGCGAAGTCAATTTAATGATAAAAGGCAGAATGAATATCTTTTTAGAATAATCAATTCCTATGTTGGCGCCCTAATAACTCTAAGGACGTTTAAGTAGAAATTGTCCTATCATATAAGTGCGAGATGGTTCCATTTTTATTTCTCATGAATTCTAAATATTTTTTTTATGTATGGAAATTTGCCTGATAGTCTAGAGGTGTACAAGCGGTTATAACCGGTGGTTATTGGCTAAAACCGTTTAACCGCTAACCGCCTAACGGTTATTTTATTTTACCAACCGCTAACCGCCTAGGCGGAGACGGTTATTTTTATAACCGCCGGTTAGCGGTTATTGCCTTAATAACCGGCGGTTTTAAAACCGCTTTTGAATTCCGGTTTTGGGCCGGGTTTAGACCGGTTTTGGGCCGGTTTTTGTACATATTTTAATTTTTTCAAGAAAAAAATTTAATACTTTTTGGGCCTTTTGTCCTTTGGTACAAAATTAACAAATCTAAATACAAAATTACAAATCCAAAACACAAACATAACCAAATCCAAATCTAATTTTTCAAATCCAAATAACCAAATTCAAAACCAAAAAATTACAAATCCAAACATATTCTAAATTCCAAAACCAAACAAATCCAAATAACCAAATACTCAAAGACATTACAAATCCAAATAACCACATAGGCACATACTCCAAATTCCAGAACCAAACAAATCTAAATAACCAAATACTCAAAGACATTACAAATCCAAAATAACCACATAGGCACATACTCCAAATTCTAAAACCAAACAAATCCAAATAACCAAATACTCCAAGACATTACAAATCCAAAATCCAAAAATTACAAATCTACATAGTCACCGTCACTGATGGTCACCTACGTCCACAATATATTCCTCCTCCCTCCTCTTATCACAAGGGTGAACTCCCTACAATCAAAGATATACAAAGTTACAAACAAAAATAGCTCTAGAGGTCAATACAAGCCGACATCAAAAATTTCAAATAACTAAAACCAAAACATTACAATCAAATTAATCAATAATGGTGCGTTTGGGTATTGAATTTTTAGAATTAGAATTGAATTCTAATTCTATTTACAAATATCGAGGTAAAAATTTGTGTTTGGGTGTTGAATTTTGAGATTGAAAAATATTATATTTTAATAGTAAGAAATGATTGGAAGTTTAAAAAGTTGTGTATAATGATTGGTATTTTGAAAAGTTGTGTGAAATAATAATTTAAATAATAATAATTTATTATATATTGATTATTTAATTAAAAAAATAAATAATATTTTTTTAAAAAAATAATTGAAATCAAAATTAAAAATTAAAAAAAAAAAAAAAATGAAGGAAGGGGTGGCTGCCGGTTGGCAGCCACCCTTTTGGGGGTGGCCCGGCCACCCCCAGGCAATGGGGGTGGCCGCGCGCCACCCCCAGTGGTCGGGGGAGGCCGCGCGGCCACCCCCAAGGGTCGGGGGTGGCCGCGCGGCCACCCCCAGTACTCGGGGGAGGCCGCGCGGCCTTCCCCAAGGGTCGGGGGTGGCCGCGCGGCCACCCCCAGTACTCGGGGGAGGCCGCGCGGCCTCCCCCAAGGGGGGTGGCTGCCAGCCGGCAGCCACCCCTCTGTTTTTTTTTTATTTCTTTTTTTTTTATTTATTTAAATTATTGATATTTTATTATTTAAATGTGGGACCCACGCGTTTTTTTAGTCAACTTTTCCTGCGCGTGGGTCCCACCATTAATCTGAAAAACAGCAGTGAATTTTCTCAAAATTCGGGTCACAATCCGGGTCAAAATCCGGGTTTTATGCGGGTGGGTGGGTTTTAGAAAAAACCCGAGTGGAATAATTATTCCACTCGGTTGCCAAACAGTTCATAACCCTTTGAGAAGGTTAAAGGTTAAAAAATTTAAAACTCTACCCAATCTGATACCCACACATCTTTACCCAATCAAAAATCAAACTATCAAAGCATCCAATCAAAACACAACTAATTCCATGCATTTTAAACAACCACAAATCACATACACGAACCGGTGGAGAAGCTTACAGTGTAGTGGCGGCGGAGACGAGATGAGCGGAGAGGAGACGAATATATATTGTCAAAACGGCGTCGTTTTGGGCATTGCTGAATGCCCAAAACGACGCCCCTCTCACAGCATCCGCCAATAAATAACCGCCTCCGCCTAGGCGGTTAGCGGTTATTTATAACCGCTTTTAAAAGTGGTTAGCGGTTAGCGGTTTTGAAGCGGTTATAACCACTCCGTTTGAACACCCCTACCTGATATTCCATTTGTTTCGACGTAAAATAATTTATATCGTAAAATATTTTCGATGAAATCATTTTTCAGAAAAAATAATTTTTTCGAAAATATTTTTCGGGGTTTGGCTTGCATAAAAAAATTCCCAACGGCGAAAAATGGAATATGGTAACGTCCGAACTCCATGGCTGGATTTTGGCCAAATTCGCCGGGATTTGGCCTAATGAGGCCGGATTCCTGCTGCACTTGTCGGAATCCGGCTAGATTCCGGCCAGAACTGGTTGGAATCTGGCCTAATACAGCCAGACTTCGATTGTATGGCCGAAATCCGGCCAGATTCCAACCAGATCTGGCCGACTTCGGTTGTCCTGGATAGATCCCGGCCGGAATCTGGCCTATACGGCCGGACTTCTGCTATATGGCCATAATCTAGTTAGATCCGGCCAGTTTGGCCAGATTTCGGCCAAACTCCGGCTGTATTGGCTGAAATCTGGTCCGCCAGAATTCGGCGACAGCAGCCGGACATCGCCGAATTCCGACAGAAATTTTCAGATTCTGGTGCCGGAATCTGTCGATGGTCGGCTGTTTGAGCGTGAAAGTCGACTGCGTCTTTTAAAAGATGATTGACTGCGTCTATTGTCTGAGGAAAATTTCAAAAAGCTTAAATCATTTTCCGAAATTAACCGAGCATTTTTGGTCAAATGAAAATCATTTTCTGGTTGACTATTATTTTCGCTCCGACCAAACACCGAAAAATGCCAATATCATTTTTAGGAAATCATTTTACGCCGAAACAAATAGAAACATGAGTTGCATGTTCGGACAAAATATTTTTTGAATCGCAGGAATCACACGTACAGCTGCAAGTTAAGTTTTTGAAACTTATTTAATTAAAGTTATATGATGAGAACATTAATTATTTCACAGTATTGTGGCTTGCTGAAAATGGTATGTTAGCTTAATAATGATGCAACATATTTGTTGCATCACATTTGGGTAGATGTAATAACGGATTGCCGATCACTTCAATCCTAACAAGTTGTCCTCATAATTAATTTCATTCGCCTATCTAGTAATGATTAAGTGATCATAAAACTAGCTAGTTTGTACAATGTGAATTTCAGTCTAAGTGATTTTCAAATTCGGTAAACTAATTAAGGATCTAAGTTTTCTGTTTTGGTTTAGTCAAGAAAATTATTCTCAACAAGGATAGGGAAATTGAGGTTTCTATTAAAACTATTTACATTTTTCAATGTGAAGTGCTTTATAATTTTTTGTAAAAAGGCATTTTAATTTGGAAAAAAAAAAAAGAAAGTTATCCTGCATGCCTTAATTATTAATATTTTTTATATCAATGTTCGCCAAGAATAGTGGACTAATAATTTGGCTAGTGAGAGTATACAACTATATAAATGTTTTGTCTAGTAAGAGTGAACCACTAGAGGAATGAATCTCAAATTTGTGATGGAATATAAAATCCATATTGATTAGTGTAGTAGCGATATAAAATTTATTCTCTCGTCAGTGGTTCACATGCTAAAAGAAATTTTTTTATATGTGCTCTTTGGAAGTAATGAATTCAAATGATAGGAATGATTATTATAGAATATTGGATTCATTCTACTTAAATATGAAAAAAAAAAAATACATTGAGACACATGGCTGGGTCATGCCCTCAGGTGTGAAATACATTGAGCCTTGATTTCTACACAACAACACCACAACAATTGCACAACACCCGCTCACATGAGGGTGGGGCCCAGTGTGTGGGACCCACTCCCATGTGAAGGGTGTTGTGCATTTTTTGTGATGTTGTTGTAAATTTATCATTTTCCTTGGAGTAAAGCTTCTCGAGCGTTACTCCAAACGGCTAATAATAGCCGAGTGAATAATGTCTAATTAAGGCATTACTCGATGGCTATTTTTTCAGCGTCCCATCAATGGGGTTGAGACATATATATGAAAAAACATATAGAACAATTTGTGTGATTGTGAGGCAGACGAAAATTCTCTCTCTTAGTGTGACATTCTTGTGCTCTTATGCCATGAATATTGTGGATATCGCTCTAATAGCATGCTCCACCGCCAGAGAAAGAAATTGTTGGAAATTTAAGGGATAGAGCACGTAGAACAACCAAGCAAGATCCAACTTCGGCATGAGAAGTACCGAATATTTTATTCCGCTAAGTATTATTTTCTAACATCTTAGTTATGTATATATTAAATTATGATGGTATGAAAGATTGACCTATAATACCAACTATTAGCACCATGAGGCCACGTACATGCATGTGAAAATCATTATCCAGTCAAGACCTGAACGGTGGCGAAGGCATTCTTGGCTAACAGAATAAATACTCTGTTCTGGTGGGACAGCTCAAACTTCAGTCCCTCAACGGCGGCCTCACATGATTTAGCATCAGCAATCGCTGCCTTCACCCAATTGCTCACGTCAGCGTCGTGGTAGGAATTCTCCGAGAGAGCGGCGAGTGAGTTCTCAAGCTGCTCGGCTGCGTCCAGGTAATTATCCGAGCAATCGTATAGGCCCTGCTGAGCGGCAGGGTCTGTACTAATGGTGTCATTGTTAGCCAAAACGGCAATGTGGTCCATCAGGTCGGTGGCATTTTTGTGGGCGAGCTTGATTGCTATCGACGCTAAGCCTCTTAGGTCGGCATGTTGGCTACTAGGATCAGACCCAAGGCTAGAGACACAAAAATCTCTACTTCTTGAGCGCTGGCAAGCATGTTCTATTAGATTATTGGTGCTTTTGGCAGGATCATCTGCGACAATTTGGTGTGGCACTAAGGAGAGGAAGAGGATTGAGAGCATGAAAAGGGTTGTAATGGGTTTCATATTTCTTCTAATTAAGTTTTGCTAATTAACGATTATGGGTGTGTTTATATGGGAAGGTGGTTAATTTGTTTTGAACGGTGAGCTGAGCTTTGCGTAGACTTGTTGAAGGCGTTTTGTACGTTTACTAAACTTGCACCAACTATATATATTATGTTGCTTCAGTCATAGGGATAAATATAGTATATATGTGGTTAATAAATACTCGGATTTCACACGAATAAATGTTATATGAGAAATGCTAGAACTTCTTCTAGTGTCATTCTAGAGTCATTCTATGCTGACATGACACTTTTTTCTTTTTTTTCTTTTTTTTTTTTTAAATAAAAGCAATGGAAAGAAATCAAACTGTAGTTTTTTATTATTATTATTTATTAAAAATAGGATGTCATGTCAATATAAAATGACCCCAAAAAGATACTAGAATGAGCTCTAGTCTTCCATGGACGACCAGATAACTTATCCAGGGCTTTAGAGCCACTATAAGATTGTTGAAGTTGGGAGCAATTGGTACCAATATATATTGGATCAGGGTTTAGACAGATGGGTAAAGAAATTTTACTGCTTGGTTCAGCTTAAAAGAATTAGTTAACACTAGGGCACCGTTTGTTATTAATTGGTATTACAAATGGTATCATTGTAATGACTCATAAAAAAGTACTAGCTACATCTGAGCTATCACTCTAAAAATACTAATCAATTTAGAGATTCTCTATAATCACTTATAAAAGTCCAGTTTTTGCCTTTTTGCAACCTTGGAGGGATATTGACAATTTTTTATAGTTTGAGTGAGACATTGTGGCAATATAAAGTTTGGAGAAGCAATTGAGTGGTAGTTTGTGTTATAAATATTTATAGATTGTTATATTAATGATATGGCTACGTTCTAGGGGAGAGGTTCAAAACTCCTTTACTATGAAAGTGGGCATTTTATTTTTCATTTAACATACATGCCTGATCCACTTGGACACACGTGGGCTTGGACCCACGTCCTTCTCGAGGCCCATACTTCAGCTGTGACAGTTATTAAAAAAGTAACTACATTGGGTACAACTGTGAGGAGTCGAACCATTGCCATTTTCTTTGTAAGAGGCACCTTTGAACTACTAGGCCAACTGCAACAATTTTGTGATTTGTAACCAACTCTATTATTTATATATGTAACCGTTTGCAACTAAAAAATTGAAAAGCTATAACTTTTCAATAAGTGTCATTCAAAATCTATAAATAGATATATTTTTCCTACAAATTTGATGATCATTTTTTTTCACTCTCTCAAATCAATTACACAACTTTGATAGAGAAAGTCTAAAGAACAAACTTCGGATTTGTTGTTTGCAGTTGGTGACTTTGTTGTATCCTGGAGGTGAATTGCTTGTAACCCGGCAACAAACTCTTTCGAGTGGGGGCAATTATCACCTTAAAGATAGTGTTCATACACACACCTTAAAGTTGTATTGATTTTTTTCTAATTATTCTTTCCACTCAATTTTCTTCAACAATTTTAAGGTGATATTCCGGAATGGGATCGGAATTTGATATGGCGACTTTCAAAATGATGAATCAAGACTTCGTGAAATTGGACAGATTTGATGGGATGAATTTCACTTATTGGAAAGATAAGTTGATGTTCTTGCTCACGGCGTTGAAGATTTCATACGTTTTGGATCCGAATTTGCCAAAACTTCTAGAACCTGAGCCTGATGAAGATACACAAGGAAAGGTAGAATGTAAGAAATGTGAAGAAGATGAAGTGGTATGTAGAGGACACATTCTGAACACACTTTTTGATCGTCTCTACAACCTATTGACTTCAATCAAGTCACCAAGAGAAATTTGGGAGGCTTTGGAATTCAAGTATAAAACTGAAAAGCAAGGTACGGATAAATTTCTCATCATGAAGTTTTTTGAATTTACAATGGTTGATAATATTTCTGTAATGGACCAAGTCCATGAATTGCAAGTTCTGGTAAATAAACTTCGAGACCTTAAGGTTGAAGTTTCATAACCTCTGCAAGTTGGGGCCGTAATTGCTAAACTTCTTCCGAATTGGAATGATTATAGAAAGAAACTTATACACACAACAGAAGATTTCACTATAGAGCAAATTCAAAATCATTTATGAATTGAAGAGGAAACTCAAATTCGTGATAATAACCTATTTTTTCCAAGTAGCTCTAAAGTGAACTTTGTTGGTGAGAAAAATAAGTTTCAAAATAATCATGGAGGAAACAAGAGAAAATATAATGATTTCGATCAGCAACAACTCCGGCAACAATAACAAGTTTAAGAAAAACAAAACTTATTACAATTGCAGAAAAAAGGGACATCTTAAGCGTGAATGCAGATACAAGAAGAAGCAAAAGAAGGAGGATACAAAAGTTCCCAATAGTGCAAATCTAACTAAAAATGAGACTTCTGAAATCATAGTTATGATTTCTGAAATACACATTAGCATGATTACGGAGTTACACATGGATGCATCAACCAAATCTTCTGGTTGGTGGTATGATTCGGGCGCTACTGTTCACGTTTGCAACAATAAAACTGTTGGTATAGTTTTTGGTATGGTGACGTGTCGCCTTGTGCTTCGCCAATCAAACTCTTCTTTGGGATCTGCAAAAAATAACAAACGACTAGTCGGGGGCACCGACTTCGCCCACTCCGATAACTAAGTCAGTACAAAGCTTTATGACTTTCAGGGAGAACTAAAATCTCAGAGCTTAGAAAGTTATCTTTAATGCCTGATGAAGTAGTTTTATTTATAGACTTACAGGAGTTCTTGAAGGACTAGGAGTCTTGGCCATGAATCGTGTAGGTTTGATCCTTATAGTTATAGATTTTGAATTGAGTACAAGTTGGATAGGACTCCACATCTTTTAGCTGAATTCCACGTTGATAGGGATCTGTATCCCATTAATGTTGGGATATAGATACATTCCAGATATCTAGGGATTGGGTACTTAACAAAAATCCCATGGATCATGGACATAGATTTCTAACGGTTAATAGATACATACTTGCCTAATCTGAGAAGATAGCTTCAAGGCGCTTACTTTACACAGACCAATTCTTCGAGGCGGAAATATTCGAGATGTATTGATTCCATACAAACTTGGAGATCTCGGTTTATTCCACATCCTATGGAGTCTTGAAGATCGAGGTGATCGAGCCAAGTCGGACCGGGTCGAGCCGAGGTGTTCTGACTGAGATATTTTGACCTAGATGATCGAGGTGACCGAGCCAAGTTGGACCGGGTCAGGCCTATGGGTTGAAACTCCGACTTGACTTGGGGGCCACGTGGCTTCGGGACTGATTATTTTCCCAACAAAATATCAATTCAAAATTTATGAAGAAGCTGTTGATGGACAATAAGTGCTAATGGGAAATTCCAACACTGCAAAAGCTATGGGAAAATGAACTGTTGAACTTCAGTTTACATCTGGAAAGAAACTTATCCTTGTAAATGTTCTTCATGTTCCAGAAATTAGGAAAAATCTTGTATATGCAAATCTTCTTTGTAAGAAAGGTGTCAAGGCTGTAATAGAGTCTGATAACCTAATTCTATCCACACAAGGAGTGTTTGTTGGAAAATGATACTCTTGTGATGGCATGTATAAGTTAAGTATTAATAATATAAACTCTAGTTCTACTTATATTATTGAGTCTTCAATTTTGTGCCATAATCGTTTAGCACACTTAAATTTTAGATCTTTAAAATTTATGTTTAAGCATGGTTTGATTTCATATAATCATAATCATAATGCTAAATGTGAAATTTGCATTCAAGCGAAAATGACAAAGAAACTTTTCTCTAGAACAAACAGAAATTCAAAATTATTAGAACTTGTGCATTATGATGTTTGTGAACTTAATGGTGTTTTAACTAGAGGAGGCAATAGATACTTTTCACTGATGATTTTTCTAGATATACAAACAATCCTAGTACAGAACATTGGAAAGAAATTGGTAGAATCCTTGGGTTTCTTAAAAGAACAATTGAATTAGGACTGTGCTATACAAATTTTCCATCAGTACTAGAAGGATATACTGATGCTAGTTGGATAACTAGTGCGAGTGATAATAAGGCTACGTCTAAGTGGGTATTTACCCTTGGTGGTGGAGTAGTTTCATGGGCTTCTAAGAAACAAACGTGTATTTCACATTCCACAATAGAATTCGAATTTATAGCCTTGGCAGCAGCGAGCAAAGAGGCAGAATGACTGCGGAATTTGTTATTAGATATAAAGTTATGGCCACAACTGATGCCAACCATTTCTTTGCCCTGTGATAATGAAGCTACTATGTCTAGGGCATATAGTAAAGTTTATAATGGAAAATCTAGACATATTAGCTTAAGACATGAATATGTTAAACAGTTGATAATAGATGACATTATCACTATTGTGTATGTATGGTCAAGTAAAAACTTGGCAGATCCATTTACTAAAGCACTCTCGAGAGATTTAGTGAAAAGTACATCTAGTGAAATGGGTTTGAAACCTTTATTTAAAAAGTCACCTGTAACGGGAACCCAACCTAACACTATTTGAAAAGTAGTTTTAGGTTTAAAGGGTAATAACAAGTTACAATTAAGTGGCTGCAAAGCACTGAAATTTGTATTTTCATGATAAACCCATTATAGGTTGTTCAGTGCTGGCTGTTATGATAAATGAAGGATGAATGTTATACTTTTAATGAAGTTCAATAATTCTCTAAAAGGCTGAAGTAACAGAGACGGTAAGGGAACTTCATCTATATGAACATAAGAAGTGAAACAACTTTTAGCAAAAGTTTAAGGTTTACTTTTGTAAATGTTTATGAAAACTAGGATGGAGCACATATATAAATGCAATTAAATTCTTGAGTTTTTTTGTTAAAGTTGGATAGAATCATGCGTGTGGTATTTCCGTTTCTAACATAAAGTCTTGGTTTAAGCTTAGGCCACCATTGATTTTGTTAGAAATTTGAAAAATGCTTACGCTAATTGAAAGTTTAAATCGAAAGATACCTTCTTGTATGCATGAGGATATCTGTATATGTAATTGTTTGCAACTGAAAAATTGAAAAGCTATAACTTTTCAATAAGTTTCATTCAAAATCTATAAATAGATATATTTTTCCTACAAATTTGATGATCATTTTTTTTTTCACTCACTCAAATCAATTACACAACTTTGATAGAGAAACTCTAAAGAACAAATTTCAGAATTATTGTCTGCAGTTGGTGACTTTGTTGTATCCTGGAAGTGAATTGCTTGTAATTTGGCAACAAACTCTTTCGAGTGGGGGCAATTATCACCTTAAAGATAGTGTTCATACACGCCTCAAAGTCCTATTGATTTTTTCTGATTATTGTTTCAGCACAATTTTTTTCAACAATTTGAGGGGAGTATGTGGACTTTTTTTTTTTTTTTTTTTCTTTTTTTTTTCTTTTCTTTTCTTAACAATGATTAATTCAATGATTGGTTGAAACTGACACATTAGCATTGTGAGATAAGTAGTGCTCATCTTACTGGGTAGATGTGGTAGTGTTCATCAACGCTTAAATTTTTTATTTATTTATTTTAACGATAATTGATTCAAAGGCTAATGAGAACGATCACATCAATCCAATAAAATTAAAATGTGATTGAAGTATAATTTATAGCATTTTTTATTTAAAATATTTGTGGAATAAAAATATAATAATTTTGACATCGCTCTTCCCGTGTTAAATAAGTAGTTATCTACAACCCGACAAGAGTGAGGTAAGCTCCATGTCTCCAGCCAACAGCCAGATCAAACAGTTTTACATCAGCCACGCATGCAAAACCTACAGCCACGTGTTCCAAGACTGTGCTTCTGCTAACACGAAACAAACTCCCATTGCTCGTCGTCTCGGGTTCGATCGACCGGCCTCCGATTCATGAGCAGCAGTGAATATTCCCTTATATGCTCCAAATCCTCTTCATAGACAGGACCCGATTACCCGAAGACTTGAACCCGTGTCCCCCGGGTGAAGCCAAACCAAACTCATCCAACCCTCTCAACCTAGGCGCCTCCACAACTACGCCCACCAGCTCCAATATTGGTTTTCTATGGCCATCCGAGAACCCCAAACTCACCGGCTGCTGAAAACTCGAGCAACCCATTTCAGGCGCTTTCCTCTGGCTCGGGTCTGTCCATGAACTGGCCGGCTGATTCTCCGTTTCGGCCGAAATATCGGCCTGAACAGGAGCTCTACAGAGTGGGCACTTAGAGTGAGACTGGAACCACGTATCAATGCAGTCGACGTGAAAAGTATGTCCACATTTGTGCAAGGCTCTGCCTTGCTCGCCGTCTTCGAACTCGGATAAGCACACGGCGCATTCTGGCGGAGAGTTGTGGGTTTTGGAGGAGTAAGTGAAGGTAGATAGGGCTTTGAGGACGAAGGGGTCGAGGCCTTGATCAGTAGTAGTGGTGGTGGCGTTGGGGGTAATGGGGTGATGGAATAGGTGGCGAGCTTGACGGCGGCGATGGCTATTACGGCGGTGGTGGCAGTGGAGGCAGCACCGCAAGCTATGGAAGCACACTATGATAAGTACCAAAAAGAAGAGAATGGTCACCGAGCATAGCATAATCTTCCCGTTGAGAGCATAGCTTGCATTATACTCCATAAGCGAGAGAGAGAGAGAGAGAGAGAGAGAGAGAGAGGGGTTGATGGAAGTGAGTGTCTGGCAGGGTCATTTATGGAGGTGGGGTGGGAAGGGCAGAGGAAGGTTCCACCCTCATTAGGATGTTTTACAATTTTAAAGAAATTTGAAAATTTGAAAATTGTTTAAAACCAAGTCATTTTTTATATCGAAATGGTGTGAAAAATGCTGCGTATTAAAGATATGGTGTGAAAAATGGTGTGAAAAATGGTGTGAAAAATGCTGCATATTAAAGATATGACATGTTAATAATAAAATTTTAAAAAAATCTTTCCAAAAGGGTTTTTCTTCACTTTTAAAAAGACGCTTCTTTTTTACTAAATCAAAAGACAGATTTTTGTTCAAAGTGTTTATACGACATAAAGTGTAAGAAAAAATCTTTTTGAATGATTTTTTTTTTTTTGGTTTCATTATTAACATGCCATATCTTTAATATGCAGTATTTTTCACGTCATTTCGATGTAAAATAGGGATTGATTTAAATTGAGAATCTCAAATTTCTTTCAAATTGTAGAAAATCCTAATCCAAACCTAAGTGCTCGGCAAATGGATTCATTTTTGTTTTTTTTAGCTTTGGCATGCATATTGGCAGGATTTTTATTAGAATATAATTGGCTTTGTAATATCTAATTGAATCTAATACGCAATTATAATATTATAAGTCTAAACAATTTGAGTGGCAATTATTATGTAAATAAAAGTGATTGAGATAACATCATCACATAAACTATCACGTTAATGTGTAAGTTTACATTAAAATAATTATAATTTGATATAACAATGTTACATGTATTGTCAAATTATTTATAAGGATTTTAATTTTGATAAAAGTAATAACACCTAATATGTTGTATGATTTGGCAAAACTATTTTAAGCTATTTACTTCAAATGGATAAGGACTTCTCCTGTTCAAATGAATTATAGAGTATCCAGTTAATGTAATGCATGTGAATGACAAAATTATTCATAAAAAATGTAAAAATTTAATTTTACCTGATCACATTACACTAACTGAATACTCTCCCGTTCAAATGAACCGTAAAAGATCCAAATCCGCTTCAAATGACTTGGCATGATCATTTATATAGATCTATATATTAATGCTTTCAAGATCAAAGTGCTTTTTCATTATTAAATATCCTTTTTTTTTTCTTTTTTTTTTTCTTTTTTTTTTGTCTCTAGCTGATTGCAAATCAGCAGCGTGAAGAAGTTCAAGATGACAGCTATAAAAAGAAAGAAAAGAAATAAAGAAGCTGACTTTTATAGGATAAGGCACCACTAAGATCAGAATACATATGTAAATTTTATAATCTCGTATTATATATGGTGGGTGTTAGTGGTGTTAACCATTAATTAATAGGGCCAACCTTTTGTGATTATTGGAGAAGATACTAATTAATCCACTTTGTGCGTTTAATGCAAAACTAGCTGGCCATTTAGAAGTTAATTAAACTCGCAATGCAACCTTATCCCTTCATTTATTTATTTTTTTTATTTTTATCAAGGTATCTTAGTTTACTTAAAATCGAATAGTACTTCAGACTAGCCCACGACCGACTGAGCAATTACCTAACAGTGCCTCATCCTTTCTGCTGTTTCTTTTGTGCTATGGCAATCAAAAGATTCAAAAGTGATGTTGATCATTAACTCTCAGTCCGCAATGTTGATTCCCTTGAATCATAGTCCTTAGGAGGGGAAAATAAGGGAGAGCTAAGGGAGAGCTATAATTGTATACGTCTTTCAAATTGTCTAGCATTTAATTCTCCCTTCTTCTTCTTCTTCTTCTTCTTCTTCTTCTTCTTTTTTTTTTTTTTTTTTTTTTTATTATTATTGTTATTATTATTTTGATAGTTGGGGTATTCAAAGTTTTGCACCAACTAGATTCGTTGGGCACCGTACAAAGTGTTCCCTCTACACGAGTTATCGTACAAAGCGATCCCTTCAAACAAATTGGGTAATTAAAGCTTGAGCTTTCGCCTGCATGCGTTGTCTCAATGAATTGTTTACATTTAAGAGGGGTCGAACCTTAGATCTAATGTTTTATGATACACCAGAGCCAAGTGACTTACCACTCGAGCCAATCGTGCATAATATGATAAATTTGTTACTCATATGAAGCTGATGTTAAAGTTAATTAAATAATTAAATTTATTATTAGTTTAAACTATACAATATCAGAATAAATATTTTGAGTTCTTATTAAGTCTTATTTGTTGAAGAGGAATTTGAACCCATACGGTAAAAAAAAAATTTAAAAAAATTAAAATATTAATTAAACTATTAAATTTACCATTTCTACAAAGTTAAAAGTTTTGAAATGAATGATAATTCAAGGACTATATTGTCGGCGAACATGTAGTCATATATTCTCTAGCTTTATAAGGACCTAGTCGGGTGGGAAAGAAAAGGCAAGAGCATATATAACTTGATGCTGCAACATGGCAGGGTATGGGTGAACTTATCCCAACTCCAACTTATACCTTACAAAAGAAAGGACAAACGCAACAAATTAAGGGCCAATGTGGTTGATGGGAAAGGAATCAATCCACGAGGATATGGTGGTACAAACAGTCCTTGGGGCTCGGTTTGGTAAATAGTTGTCTTGTGAAATTTTTGTTTACATAATAATAAAATGTGATTTATGTGATATAAAGTATAAAAAAAAAGTATTTTAGAATTGTTTTATACATAAAAAACAAAATAAAAGTTGTTTTGTAGTAGGTTTTTTTTTTTATTTGAATTGTAATAAAGAAATGCCCTAGACTTCATCCCTCAGAAAACAGATCCGAGAGGAGGAGGAGGGAGCCGATCTGCTCCCTCTTCCTCTCCCTTTTCCCTTTCTACTCCCCGCTCTTACCCTATCCCTCCCATTCTGGTTTTTTCTTTTGTTTGTAGGTGTTCTTCGATCAGATCAGCATTTTTTGCCTCTATGCATCCGTTCATCTTCCTCCATACTGTGCATTTCATCTCCTACCTGGCCGCTGCTGTTGTTTGCTGGTTGTATTTTTACTTTGAACAAGAGTTTTCTTCTCTTTAGATCTGTTCTCATGGGCGATTTATGGGATTAATGTTAGTTAGGTGTGAAGGGTTATCTTTCACGGTCTGGATAATTTTGTGTGAGGGGTTATCTCTCACGGCCAGTTTAAATAATTTTTTCTAGAATATTTGGCTACTCTTGTCTTAAATATAGTATGCATAGAGCAAATTTTATCTTTAATTATTTTTATACATGGATTAGCAGAAAGATGAAAGTCATAAATAACATTTTATTGTAATAATTTTATTTGTATCTATGACTGTGTAACCTCATAACATGTGGTTATGATTTTTTAGAATTTTATGTTTTGTGATGTAAAAGCTTTATGCTCATAATCTTTGATCAATGAAATACTCAAATCTTTCACAAAAAAAATAATAAAAAAAAAGGTTCAAACGAAAGGAATATGGCGCAAATGTGCTAGGAAGGAGCTTTTAAAGCACCGGCTCTTCTCCGGTTGAAATATGGTTCCTTTCACCGTTGGGTTCATCAATATAGGGAGTCGCGAAAAAAAAGAGGAAAAGCATGCATATTTGGGGAGTGAAAGAGTGTTTGAAAACTTCATTCGTTCGATAACTGTCGCCTCTTTCACTTGCACTTAATCTTGGAGCATCACAATTAAGCTCTCCCGTCATCAAGACAACTTCACGCTCCCATTGCAGCGATGTTTGAACGCTCCTTCCATGCCAACCACCATGGCTCTATAATTTCACTCCCAAGCCAATAAGTCAATTGCCTGTTTCGTTTGTTTCGAAGTAAAATGTTTTTCGTTATAAAATATTATCAATGAAATCATTTTTCAGGAAAAAGAAAATTCAAAAATATTTTTTCGTTATTTGGTTCGTACGAAAAAATCACCAACGGCGAAAAATAATCGCTGACGAGATTCTACCATTAACCAGCAAGATTTACTGTTACTCGATTTTCGGCAATGGCTAGATTCCGACGAAGGTGGCCAGAATCTGGCATAGTACAGCCGAATTCCGGCTAGTTTAGCCAGAATTTGGCACAATAAAGCCGGATTCTGACAAACTGGCTGGATTCCGACTGTGCTGGCTAGATTTTGACCAGTTTTGCTGAAATTTGGCTTGGCCGAATTCCAATGACAGTTTCGAATTTCGTTCCAGCATGTTTTTCCGGAATCTAGTGGCGTCGACGGCGCCAGAATTCGGCAATCGTATAACAAAATGCGGGCTACCAACAAACTTCAATGCCCAAAGGTTGTAGATTCTCACAAACATGCCTGCAAAAATGAAGAGTTTAAAACTGTAAACCGTTTTTCTAAAAATTAAAGAAGTTTTTACGGTCAAACTGAAATGATTTCTGTTGACCATCATTTTTTGTTACACCAAACACAAAAAAATATAAAAATATATTTTTCAAAAAATACGTTACACCTAAACAAGCAGAGTAGTAATTTAAGGAGTACTCAGTTCTCATCTTTTTGCTTCTTATTATGTTCTCTCTTTTGGCTTGTATGCGTTCACGCGCCAACAAATAGTGCATGCATGTGCATTTTCTTTAGACAAAGACATCACTCTTGGCTTCTAGGGTTTGTTGTTTTTTTTTAAGAAACAGTATGACTTCTTGTTCTAAGCATCAATCATTCTTAGATCCAAATTTTTTTTATTTTTTTTTAAAAGGCTTTTCGTTCTACGCGTCAATCATGCATTGATCCAAATTTGCCTTCTTCTTTTTAAATGTTTTTAACGCTTAGTGTTCTAAGCATCATCCTGCTTAGATCCAAATTTGCTTTTTTTCTTTTGTTTTTTCCAATTTGTTTTTTTGCTAGACTTATCATTCTAAGTATCGATTAACCTATTCGCAAGAAACTCATATGTGACATATGTCCCTTACATGTGAGAAGCACACAAAATTAACCTTTCATAATTTTTTACAAACTGGTTTATAAAAAATATCTGTCATTTTCTAAATTCTTAATTGTCGAAATTAAAAACCTAATCACAACAAAATTAATTAAAATCACATAAAAACTTTAAGATTGAATTTCACTCTCTTTTTCTCATATATATATAAGTGCTCCAAAATAGATTAATTAATCAAGAATCAATGATCATCAATGCTGTAAATTTTGCCTTCGACACTTTTATAGATATTTTTCCAAATTGATGAGATGAACTCCATGGTGACTGTATCACTCTTGTATCGTTTGGAATTTGAGATATGACTCAAAAATTTACGCAATCTTTGAACCCAACACAAAATTATTGATCGAGCTAAAGTTTTGGGGTTTAGTTCGTTTAATTAAACAGCTCAAGTTAGGGTTAACGTAAATAGTCTTATACCCATGTCTTGACACAACCCGAATTTGATATGGAAATACGAATTAATTAATTGATGATTGCAATAAATTAGGATTTGGTATTCAATTAATTAAATACTAAATTCTAATACCCCAAATCTCTCTTGCTTTCAAATAACTCAAATAAGCCATTTGCCGAAGCTATTGAATGTAAACGGGAGAGCCCATGGCACAAGGAAACCCAACACTGAAGAAACAAAAAGACATGCAGCCTTAGTACTTCAGTTGTATTTCTCCTAAAGAATCAAATGAATATGCCGTTGCAAATGCTTCAGTTAGTACTGCACCACTTAACATATAAGAAAGTGCCTCATAATTATCCACAAATTCCTCTAGTTTCAACTCCAAGAACAGATTGGAGAGGCTGCAAAATTGTTCTTAGCCCGAAAAAATCTTGCTAGTTAAAAGGTTGGAAATGGAACCGTTTTTTTTTTTTAAAAAAAAAAAAAAAAAAAAAAAAAAAAAAAAAAAGTCTTGTAATTTTTTTGTACAACACCTAAACTAAACACTTTCAACCATATGATCCTGTGAATCGGAGGGCAGCTAGCATAGACGATGGAGATGGAGAGAGCCCAAGGGGTCGTCCCCAGCCGATCTTAAAAAAAGTCTTGTCAACATTGATATCACTCATTAGGCTTTGATTTCTATTGGAGCCGGCAATGGTGGGCATCTTAATTGAAATTAACATCGTCGATCTGATTTTTAGAACAAAATCTTGATATATTATATAGTGTGTAGGAAGATGCTTTGGCTGCAAGGTAAAATAGTCAAAATTGCAAGAGAACATATATATATATATAGAGAAGGACGCCGATCGACCCGCTTACAGCCGGCGAAGGTCATTGACATAGACAATTATACATATTAATCTAATTAATGACTTTGATTTAGACAATTAAATATCATTTTAATTACTCCTAATTTTATCGCCATGAGTTTCGCATATTCTCTTCTGCCCTGACTCTATCTGTATCTAAAACAATCTGTTCTTAATTTGGTTTTACAGCCTGTAGGCTGCAGCACACTGGTCTCCGAGTGGTTAAGGTTAAAACAGACAATTTTTTATCTCACTCGTAAATTTGACACAAAATTATAAAATTATTATTTGATATATATAATTGGATTCGGGTCACAATTAAGTTGACCCTCTAGACCCATTTAATAGACAGGTCAAGTAACAATTTTTTTTTTTTCATTATTATTATTTTACAATTAAAATCAAGAAATTACACTAAAACTTAAAAATAAAAAAAAATAACAAAGGGTGAAAAGTAGTTTCCCATCAACACATATGTAAGATGTAACGATTCAAGCAAAACTCTAGTTAAATTTGGGCTAACACTCTAAAAGGAGGACTAGTCAAATTGAAGATTCTATAGAACATTTATAAAGTCCAGTTTTACTTAATAAAAATAGATAATGTGTAACTTAACATTCATGAGTTATAACTATCTTTATAAACCACTTTTACTATACGTAGATTATTCCTTATTTTCCTAATGTAAAACATGAGTGTTACAACATAGGTGAGGTATCTTACTCCGACGTGGGACTCTTTGGAGAGAGTAAGACTAGAATAAAAACAAATAATGTGAGATCAAATTTTGCTTTCGGGTGGTGTTTATGTTTGTGGGAAGGAATACATGTGTCATTCAGTTTATTGTCGTTTCCTCCATATCAAGCCAACGGAAGCAACGAAAGTACACAATGCATGCATCTTGAAGAAAGTATATTCAGAAAGTAAAGTTTTTGAGTCCATACTCCATATCACCACCTCAGCTGCTTGTCCTCATCGTATTTGAATGTATAAAACCTAGTTAGAATGTATTATCTTTCTTATTATATTGGAGGGTTTCATTATGCTGTATGAGTTTTGTAGATTGATGATTTTTTTTTTTTTTTAGTTTATCAAATAATGGGTCAAATGGACTTGGTTGAGTTGAGTTTTGTAGATTAATATTTTTTTTTTAGCTTATCAAATAACGGGTCAAACGGGCCGTGCTTGGGTCAACTCAACATAACCTATTTAGGCTTGGTTAGAAGGTAATAGAATTAAGTTAAATTGTTTTGTTTGTATTAAGTTTGTTACAGGATAAATTGGGTAGTACTTTCTAAGAGGGAACTTAGACCATACAAACTAAACGCTGATTTGCTGAATAATTCTCTGTCAATATATACTGCACCTAAATAAAGGTTACAACACTGACTTAGACTAGAATTAGGACTTAATTATAGTCGTACTCTTACATAACTAGAATTAGGGCTTATAGTCCCACGAGGATTATGACTATAACTCTTACGTAAAGATAAAGACTAAAACAAGACTGCTTCCAATAATTTGAGAGAAGTAGAGAGAGATATACTTATAGTCTTAAATTGCTTAGGATCATAATATTCCTCCCCCCTTAAAAAGTCTCTGCGTTCGAACGCTTCCATGGTGGCTATTTCGGGATTAGGATATCTTCCTTCTCAACATGTGACCTCCTTGCAACAAGCTTCGATTGGGTCACCCTCAAATCCATGCCCGATAAAACTTCGACACATGCAACTGTTGTGATCTTTGGTCACTGTACTCCCTTGAAATCGGTCAGATTGGTATCGATTTGGTCAAAAATGGTGGCCCTACGATAGGGCCAAGGGTATTGGTTGAATCAGGTGGGTTTTGAATACTTGAATTTCAAGTGGTGACAGGTTGAATTTTTGTGGAATTTTTGGTGTTAATGGTGGAATTAATGGGGAGTTGGGGGCTTTTGGTACGTACCATTGGTTGCTGTGGCATCAAATGATCTAATCATGTGTTCAAGGCGGCTATTAACTTATTTACCTAACAAAGCATATCTAAGTCAAACTTTGCCTTAAAGGCTAGTGCATGTGAAGTTAAGTGATCCGATGCACTTCATTGATAGTCGATCACGTTAAATATTCAAACTAAGTATAACAAAAAAAAAAAAAATTTCTTTTTTTTTTTTTTTTTTTTTTGGGAATTAAGCATAACCAAAAAAATAAATTTAAATATTTAAAGTGAAATACTCAAACACAAGTGTATTTGTTTTTATTTTAATAACAAGTCAAGATGTATTTGTCTACACCTTGTTGCGAAAATGTGAGACTCGATCCTTCAAGAGTGTTGCTAAGTATTATGATTTTTACTTTTTTTTTTGTAATTATGTGATAGTTTACATTACATCTGTTACGTTAGTTACTAAAATATGAATTATCGCATAGCAATCCACATGTAAGGGTGGGACTAAAAATTTAGGGTTGGGGGCAAAACTAAAAAGAATACTCTTTAAAGGGTAAGAAATTAATTACAAGGTAAACATGAAAAAAGTTTAAAATTTTGGAAGAAATATTATTAAAAGTTTGAGGGGGCTACTGCCCCTTCACCCATACACCTAGTTTGACAACTGTTCACGTGAAACTTACAATATTTACCGATTAACGTGACAATTCACACCCTAGACATGGCCGGGGGTGATGCGCGGCCACCCCTAAATGCTTATGGGGGTGGCCGTGCGCCACCCTAGCCACCTTGCTCTGGGGTAGCGTGATTCTTACGATGTCAATTACTAAAATGCGAAATACCATGTCATATTCATTTTTATAAAATGTGAATCATCACATAAATTTGTAAAGAATTATAATAATAAGTAGAGTACCTCAAGCATTTTCTGATTTAACTTAAAAAGAAAAAAAGAAAAAAAGAAAAAAGAAAAGAAGAGAGGAAGAACGAAGAATAAAAAGAAGGGCTCCTTGATATAGATATTTCAATATCGGTTTAAATGACCCATACTTTTCTTGAGTGATACAGGTCGATTTTGGGCCTTTGGCTCAGAAAAACTCCTTAAAAGAACTTTAAGATTTATGGAGATATTATTATTATTATTAGTTGAAAAAGGAAGAATATATAAACCCATTAATTGCAAGCCTAAATGTATCTTTAACATTCCCTCTCGTAATGTTAAATGAATAATGATTCAATGCCACCCAAATATACAACTTTTTACCACATTGCCTATGTGGCAAGGTGGTCCCCCACTACTTTTTGAGTTTTTTTATTTTTTAAAAATAAATTAAGGTGAGGGACCACCTTGCCACATAGACAATGTGGTGAAAAGTTGTATATTTAGGTGGTAGTGAATCATTACTCATGTTAAATATATAAACTCATTAATTGCTAATTAGTTGTGTTTTTAGTTGTGTGAAAAATCTAACCCAATTTTTTTTTTAAGAAAAATATTTTTGTTGGAACTTTATACATAAGAAAACTTTTAAAAAACTATGAGAAAGTCAAGGGGTTTCCCTTTCCAGCAACTTGCTTTGACATGTAATAGTAATGGTAGAAGAAAGATTTTTGTTCCATTCTTATTTCTGTAAAGGTGATGTGATTTTTAAAATTATAATTAGATAAAATTCAATAGTGATCAATTTTAAAAATTTTAGTGCTAAGGGACACGCTTGTTTACACATGTGATAACTGTTTTTTCTCTCTACGGGATTCTTGAATCCATAGAGTTGGAAGGTTTTTTTTTTTTTTTTTTTTCCTTTCTTTCTTTCTTTCTTTCTTTCTTTCTGGTCTTTTGACTTAGAAGTTGTTTTTGATTGGGTTCTTTTGATTCATTGGTGTTTGTTCTGATCATGATGGATGATCTAACAAATCTCTGGAAGAATTTTACTTTGATGGAGGAGGAAAGCTGTGCGGTGGAAGCTTCTGTTCAGGGGCTACATCACATTGTTGATAGGGGGAAAACTTGCCTTGTGGGGAAGCTATTGGCGGATCGTCTCTTTGGGAAGAATGCAATTCGATCTACGTTGATTAAGGGCTGGAGACTGGCTAGTAACACTAGTTTTACAAATCTAGGGGACAATCTGTTCCTTATTGAATTTGAACATTTTTTGGGAAAAGACTGAGTCCTTGAAGGTCGTCCTTGGGTGTTTGAGGGGAATCTCTTTTCTTTGGAGGAGTATAATGGGGCTGTTGCCCCTTCTGCTATGGAGTTTGCAAAAGTGTTGTTTTGGGTGCGGATGTTCCAACTGCCTCTTTCGTGTATGTCTGAAACCAAGGGTGTTCAATTGGGTAGTTCGGTTGGCCAAGTGGTGGAGGTTGAGACTGATGAAGATGGAGTGGGCTGAGGGAATACCTTCGGGTGCGTGTTCGGGTGGACCTTTCTAAACCTTTGGTTCGAGGGCGTATGCTGAAGTTGAATGGAAATTCAACTTGGATAGTTTTTCAGTATGAAAAATTACCTAATTTTTGTTTCCAACGTGGCATGGTCCGACATGGAGTGGGTGATTGTTTAAACCTGAGAGTGGCGGGTAGGAAGGGTAATCCCTCTCAAGTACAATTTGGTGTCTGGCTTTGAGCAGATGGTTATGGTTGTTGTCCCATGGCAAGGGGAAGCTTTCGTCCCTCTTCTTCTGGCGTGGCCGGCACTCAGTTGGGTGCCATCTCTGGCAGTGCTTTAGGGGAATGGGGCCGATTGAGCGTAGGATCCCGGGCTTCTGATGGGGCGGTGGAGCTGCCTTCTAGCGGTTTAGATCAACATGCAACTATCTCCATGCAGGACATGGTTTTGGAAGTCCATCTTGGTGACACGTCTTTGCATGTTCTCCCACAACCGCAATTTTATAAAGAGTCGGTTATGTTGCCACTTGGCAATGGCCTTTTGTAGGCGGTTCCTTTTGAGGGTGTTACTTTTAAGGCATTTAACATCAGTGATGTCCCTTGTTTGGGTGCTAACGTGGCCATGCATGGAGATAACGTGGCCAGGAGAAGTTCACAGGGGCCAGTAAGTGAGCCGACCTTGGATTTTGCGAAGCAGGTAGTGGCTTCTAGTGGATTGGATTCCGCGGCTAAGGACACAATTGGGTCTGGGGCCCCTCACGTCCAGAGGGCAACTCCCGCTTGTCCCGATCCAGAGGACCCTCCAATTCTTTCAACGGGTATCCCCTGTAATCTCAGTCCCATTATTTTTTATGCTCAATTGGATGCACCTTCTCCATCCTTACGGAAATGCAAGAAACATGCTCGACGATCCAGTAATGGACAGACTTCTTCACTTTCGGTTGTGGGGAAGAGGAAACCAAGGTCTGCTAAGTTATTGGCTAACTCGGTTCCTATCAAAAAATATAAGGCAATGGCAATGGCTGATGTTCAGCACTGCCTGCCACAATGAATACCCTTAGTTGGAATTGTCGGAGGCTTGGGAACATTCGGACAGTTTTGGATCTTTGCCAGATGGTGAAGGAGAAGAAGCCCAGTTTCGTTTTTCTCATTAAAACTTTGTGTTCTAAAAAACTGATGGAATGGATACGGGTGAAGTTAGGTTTTGCTGGTTGTTTTGTGGTGGATCCCATGGGAAGGAGTGGTGGTCTTACTTTGCTTTGGCGGGAAGTGGGAGCTTTGGAGATTTATAATTTTTCGTTGAGACATATCAACGCTACAATAATGGATGTTTCTGGTCAGCCTTTGTGGAAGCTAGCCGGGTTTTATGGACATCCAGTTTGTTGACAGCGTGCATCCTCATGGGAGTTAATTCGTCATCTGAAGTCTTTCTCCCCTCTCCCCTGGATGTGTGTTGGCGATTTTAACAAAATTCTAGACCAATATGAAAATGAGGGGGCTGCTCTTCCGCCAAATTCTCAGATGGATGGTTTTAGGAGTGTGCTTGAAGATTGTTAGTTGGCTAACTTAGGTTTCTAGGGGGCCCCTTTCACCTGGAGTAACCACAAAACTGATGGCATGTTTACCAAAGAACGCCATGATCGTGCTTTGACCAACCAGGAATGGTGTCGTCTTTTTCCAACCTTCACGGTTAATGTTTTGGCCGCCCAGACATTAGATCATACACCTTTACATGTTTGTGTAGTTGCTGGTCCTACTGTTCAGCACTCCTATAGGCGTGGATTCAAGTTTGAGGATAGTTGGACATTGGATGAGGAATGGTTGGAGTTCGATGAAGCTCTCTGCTTCTCAACTTTCTCTTTCTCGGTGGAGTTCGAGGAAATTTGGGCAGTCCACTACGGTCCTAAAACAGAAAACTCAGCTGCTAAAGAGGGAGGAAAGTCGTGAAACTCCCAACAATATAGACACCATCAAACGGCTTCAAGGTGAGATTAATGTAATTTTGGCCAGGGAGGATGCCAAATGGAAACAAAGATCCAAGCAGAATTGGTATCGTGGGGGGGACCGAAACACACAATATTTCCACGCTTGGGCCAATCATTGCCAGAAAATTAACAGCATCCAACAGATCAGTGATGAAGAGGGGCAGATTTGGAAGACAAAGCCTAATATTAGTAGGGCTTTTATTCATTACTATGAGACGTTGTTCACAACCCAAGGTCTCTCACGGGTTTAAGAGTGTCTCATGCATGTGGAACCCTCTGTCTCGGGTGAGATGAACTGCACTTTGGAGCGTCCGTTTGTGGAGGTGGTTGCATTGTCTCAAATGCATCCCCTTAAAGCCCTGGGCCCGGATGGTTTTCCAGCGGCTTTTTACCAAAAATCTGGGGCTACAACCGGTAGTGAGGTATGTGGGGTTGTTTTGCATTTTCTTAATGGAGGCTCTTTAGATGCTAAGTTGAATGCTACCAATTTAGTTCTTATCCCGAAGATTACTAACCCTTCACAGGTTACTGAGTACCGGCCTATAAGCCATTGCAACGTTATTTATAAGCTCATTTCAAAAGTCCTTGAAAAACCGGTTTAAGAAGGTCCTTCCTAGTGTCATTTTATCGGAGCAAAGCGCTTTTATTCCTGGGAGGCTCATCATCGAAAATGTCCTTGTGGCTTTTGAAACTTTGCACACAATGGATACTCGTTTAAAGGGTAAGGAGGGGTTTATGGCGTTGAAGCTCGATATGAGCAAAGCCTATGACCGGTTGGAATGGAATTTTTTGGAAGCAATTATACGGAAGATGGGGTTTGCGGAGCGTTGGATTGGATTGTTGATGACTTGTTTGCGTTCGATTTCTTATTCAATTCTTATTAACAGGCAACCTCACGGTCATATAATTTCAACAAGGGGGGTAAGGCAAGGTGATCATCTTTCTCCCTATTTTTTCATTCTTTGTGCAGAGGCGATGATCTCTTTATTGCATTTCAAGGAAATGAGTGGTTTGCTGTCCGGGATCCCCATTGGCCGGAGTGGTATTTCTATCAACCATCTCTTCTTTGCCAATGATAGCCTTCTTTTTTGTCGGGCTAATTTACGTGAATGGGGAACGATCCAAGAGGTGCTTTTGTGTTATGAGAATGCATCGGGCCAAAAGGTTAATCGGGATAAAACTTCTTGTTTCTTTAGCCGAAATACCGAACCAGCAAGTCGAAGTATGATGTTGGGGGCTGTGGGAGTGGCTTCAACTCAGAATTATGCCCGTTATCTTGGTCTTCCCACTTTCATTGGAAGGTCTAAGGTTAGTGCTTTCAACGATATCAAGGGTAGGATTTGGCGGAGAATGAATGGATGGAAAGAAAAATTTCTCTCCCATGCCGGGAAAGAAATACTCCTAAAGGCTGTTTTGCAGGCTATTCCCACTTACACTACGAGCATCTTTCAGCTTCCTAAGACCCTCTGCAGGGAGATAAACTCATTTGTGGCTAAGTTCTGGTGGGGCCATAAGGACAACACGACCAAAATCTCTTGGATGAAATGGTCGAAGATGGGAAGAAGTCGTGATTCGGAGGGCTTGGGTTATAGAACCTTGAAGCTGTTCAATTTGGCTCTTTTGGCTAAGCATGGGTGGAGATTTCTACAACATGTAGAATCTTTGGTTGCCTAGGTTTATGGGGCAAAATATTTCCCAAGGAAGGATTTTCTGGAGTCTAATCTTGGCTGGCGACCATCGTTTGCCTGGAGATCAATCTGGAACTCCAAGGCTTTAATCCAAAATGGTCTACTGTGGCAAGTGGGAACAGGGGAGCATATTCGGGTTTGGCAGGACAACTGGATTCCCAGTAACTCAAACATTGGTATCTACTCAAATTCTAATGGCTTAAGTGCTAATGCAACTGTTGATGTATTGATAGATAGGGATACTAATTGGTGGAACTTACCTACAGTTACGAGCCTCTTCCCTCCGGCGGTGGTTGCCCAGATTTGTGGAATATCAATTTCTCCTCGATCTCAAACAGACCAGATGAGGTGGTTAGGTACCAAAAGTGGTGATTTCTCTGTCCACAGTGCCTATCATTTGGCTGTTGAGGGTGGGTCCAGAGCTTCTGGTAGCTGTTTCAATCCGGTGTCGAGCAGTCCTTTTTGGAAACGTATGTGGACGTTGAATGTCCCACGTGCAGTCCAAATGTTCTTATGGAGGGGCTATAATAATATTCTCCCGACTAAGGAGAAGCTCTATCATTGGAAGGTGGTCCTTGAACCTTTTTGCCCCCAGTGTGGCACGAAGGTGGAATCTGCTAGCTATTTTCTCTGGCAATGTCCCATGGCTACTGCGGTGTGGGCAGAATGTTCCCAAGCCATCAACAAGTGCGTCATCTCAGGGGGGATTTTATGTCCATATTTCAAGGGTTGAGTTCCGAATTGGAGGGGAAGGAATTAGAGTTGGTAGCTATCACGGCGTACAAAATGTGGAACCGAAGGAATCAGGTGGTGTTCGGGGGAACCTTTTTGCCACCCAGGTGTTTGATGATAGGTGCCAGAGGCTCCCTAGATGCATTTCAGCAAGCAAGGGGCCTCCATCCTATTTCAGTGATTGATGCTTTGGCCACTCTACCTAAATGGGAGAAGCCAGATTCGGGTTGGATTAAAATCAACTGGGACGCATTGGTCGATAAGGCTAAACAGGTAATGGGTGTGGGTTTAGTAGCAAGGGATTTATTGGGTAGGGTGCGTGCTTTCCTGTGTATGACCCTCTCGTACATTTTTTATCCCACTACGGCGGAGGTGCTAGCAGCACAGATGGGGTTGGAGTTTTTAAAAGCCATGGGTTTTCGGAGGATCTAGTTGGAAGGAGATGCTAAGGTAATTGTGGATGCTTTGAAGTCCACGGGACTACAACCGCCGAGCTATGGTAGTATCATTGAGGACACACGTTTATTGGCTCAGTGTTTCTCTAATTGGCAAGTTTCACATGTAAATCGCAATTCTAATATTGTGGCCCATTTGTTGGCTCGTCTGGCAGTTCAATAAGGTCTTCATCGAGTTTGGATGGAGTCTTTCCCTAACTCAATCTCGGCTTCTGTTTGTACTAATCTAGGGACTTGTCCCTAGGTTTTGCTTTGTTTTTAATGAAACGGCTTTCAAAAAAAAAAAAAAAAATAGTGTTCAATTTTAAATCTAATTGAAATTTTAAAAGTTACATCATATTTAGATGGACAAGATGAAAACAAAAGTCTTTATTCTAACATTACTCGACCTCTCTACACAAGCAAGTGAACCCCTCACATAAATCAGACTGAAATATTTCATCAAAAGAAATAGGATTTTCAATAATTTCTTATTCAAATTACTAGCAATTTAGAATGTAATTACAAAAGAGCCTAGCCCATCTCTAAGAATAAATTTTGAACTATCTAACCACCTACGCGAACAATAAATCCCAAATTTTTGGACATCTCAATTAATTCCAACCAATAAAATAAAATAAAATTCCATCCGAACCTTCTCAGATAGTCACATTCGCCTGATTCCACAGATAAGGAAAAATTCAAGGAATCCCCCGATCGTATATTCGTAGGGATCCCCATCCCATGTATCAGATTTGATCAACCGCATGCTTCAGACCTCATTTATTAATTTACATTTAATAAACTACCAACAACCTTCGTCAGACAAATACCATAAATACAAGTAGTTGTCTCCTAAGTAAGTCATACCAAGTCCTGCATGACCTTCTCTTATCGCTTATCTCTTGAAAGTTTGAAACTCCACCTTCAAAAGCCAGACTATTTAAGCTCCGCAAATAGCGGACCAAGACCAAGACCAAGAGGCAAGAACAAGAACGAGAGAGAGAGATAGAGAGAGGATGGAGAAGATAGAGCACAGAATAGTACCCACAAATGGCATAAACATGCACATAGCGTCAATAGGGACAGGCCCAGTGGTCCTCTTCCTCCACGGCTTCCCTGAGCTCTGGTACTCGTGGCGCCACCAGCTTCTTTACCTATCTTCCCTCGGCTACCGCTGCATAGCCCCCGACCTCCGAGGATATGGAGACACTGACGCGCCGCCCTCCGCCTCCTCCTACACTGCGTTCCACATCATCGGCGACCTCGTCGGCCTTCTCGACCATCTGGGTATCGACCAGGTCTTCTTGGTCGCCCATGACTGGGGGGCTGTGATGGCCTGGTACTTCTGCTTGTTCAGGCCCGACCGGATCAAGGCCTTGGTCAACATGAGCGTGGCTTTCCGTCCGAGGAATCCACTAAGAAAGCCTCTGGAGAGCCTCAGGTTTTTGTTTGGTGATGATTACTATATTTGCAGGTTTCAGGTGATTCAGTTATTGATATCCTTGATCGTTTGATTTTTCTATTTTGGGCAATTGTGTTTGTTATTTCTTTCCATTATTTGAGAATGGACTGCTGTTCCTTCCTAGGGCTTAATTCTTCTTTAGATGCGCTAATTTGGGTCAAAGCGTATTTCCTTTTTGATCAATTGATTGTCTCTCACTTACTGTGTTATTAACTGTTGTCTTAATTGGATGCTGTTAGGGCTATTGCTGGTAATCGGTTGATTTTTCTGCATGTTTTGCTTTGAGATTTCTCATTTTTCGCAAATTATTAATTGCAGTTATGAGCTGTATTGGTAACTGTCATGCTGGTGACATTTGGAGTTATTTTGCTGTTCTATTTATTGGAGTATTTAGTTTTCAAGAGCATGCCTTTGAAATTATTATGGTTGTTGGATTTATTCCATACTCCTGGGCTTTAATGGGTCAGGATGACACTCTGTCAGACAATTCAGGGAGCAATGAGAAATGAGATGCATGTGGGTTCTAATTAAGACCGACAACTTTTTACACGATTTGCGAATCCGACATGATATTAGCTGGTCAGAGTTGACTTGTACAGTCTTATTCCCATTTCTCGACACAACCCGAACTCGAACCCAACATTTAGGGCTGGCAACTTTTGGCAATTAAAGTTGAGCGGTCTTGCTCGTTTAGTGAAATAGTATGGGTTACGATTGACCTATGTAGTTTTATACCATGCCTCGATACGACATGAACCCGCAAACATAAATGGCCACCCTAGTTGTGCTAAACACAAAAAATTAAAGCAGCAATTCTTCACCTTTGACTTTGAGTATTGGCGAGCTAGTTTAGGTGACTCAACATTTCAGTTGGAGTAAAAGACGTGCTTATTTATAGCCCATAAAATTGGGGAATTGTAGTTAGGAATGATGGTTGATTCATTAACAATCTCGTACCAATGATAGATATCTCCCTATTCAGATGCATTCTGGTTTGATTTTTCGAATTAGAAATGTAAAGTTTACTTGATCTGCATTTTTATCAGCTGCCTACTGCGAAGCTTTTTGCAGAAGGTTATTACTTCTGTAATTTTCCATATTTTGGTCACTTTTAGGAGAATCTGTTATGGGCAGTTCTATTGTGGAATCTATTTATAAGCAGTGTTAATCTGTGCTTTAGGAACCTGGGGAGATTGAAGAAGAATTTTCTCATGCCGGATGTGAAAGAATAATAAAGGGATTTCTTACATCTCGCAATCCACGCCCACCTTGTATACCTAAAGGAGGATATGTAGCTCTCCGTGACACTCCAGTTACCTTGCCCTCTTGGCTGTCAGAAGAAGATATCAGTTATTTTGCCAGCAAATTTGGCAAGAAAGGCTTCACTGGAGGACTGAACTATTATCGAGCTATGGACCTGTATGTTTCTTTACTTATTTATTGAAATTGAAATGAGTACATTTGAAACATGGCTAGCATAGGAGTTGGAGAGTGATTTATATCAGCAATTACAGTTTCTGTTACGCAGTGAATCTACAAACATTAGATCATCTCTTATTGCTGCTACTTGCATGTCAAAGTTTGTTCTTGTTTCCCAATAAATTTGTTAGTTTCTGTGCCGAGCTATGTACGTCCCCGTTTTTGTGTTTTGGGTTGTTTGTTGACACCTTATGCAATTTAAGTCTCAAGCATATTGAACATATCGACAAGGTATTCCTTTTGCTTGTTGCAGAACCTGGGAGCTCACAGCCCTGTGGACCGGAGTACAAATCAAAGTGCCAGTGAAGTTTATTGTGGGTGAGCTAGACATCACCTACTCTATCCCTGGTGTCCAGGATTATATACACAAAGGTGGCTTCAAGAAAGACGTGCCATTTTTGCAAGAAGTAGTTGTGATGGAAGGAGCAGCTCACTTTATAAACCAAGAAAAGGCCGAGGAGGTCAGCGCACACATATATGACTTTATCAAGAAGTTTTAATTTCTCCATTTGCTACTCAGCATCCTACATTCCTCTATACCTTTATGCTCGAGTTGCCTTATGTTGTATCCTGTTGAGGGCTCCGTCCCACATCGCATCTGTTTGGTTGTCCTGTTTTCTCCCTGAATAAATAAAGATACAATGATGTAGAGTCCCACGTCTTTTGAAACATTGTTCAGGATTCCTGTGCTGCAACTCTCATAACTAGTAATCTTGATTTGTTTTTTTCCTTGGTAATTTAGTTCGGATAGCTTCTTTTTTTTCTTCACTTGGCCGCTTGCTGCATTACAATCTACAACTTCCTACCCACCACGTCGAGTAAGGATCACTTGTAATTGGCTGTCCAAATTGCATGAGAGAGGAGCTGCAAGACCTATCTATTCCGGACAAATCCCATTCAAACGAGCAATTCTGCCTGGGCTGATTTTGGAAGCAGATTCACTCGTTTGCAAAGACCGTTCGAACTGCAAAGGATATCCTCTAAAGTTACAAATATAATCTTCACTAAGAATAGCTCTCCGAAACGTATATCTTTGATTGATATTCTCCATATTAGTTTATCCTTCACTAATAATAGGTATATTTGTTTTGAATCAATTGAAAGGATTTCAGTTTTTTACAGTCTGTTTTGTTGAACAGAATTATGAAGGTTTTTTTTTTTTTTTTTTTTTGGGGGGGTATGTATGGAAAGAACGGATATGAAATGGGTGAAAGAAATTGTATTAAAATGATAAAAGAGTTACATATGATTGATCAAATTCGATCCATTACAAATCTAAGTGTTTACCTCATGAACTAGTTTGAGACCAAAAGTCTAAATACTTCTACTTGGGAATCAAAGCTATTTATACGCACAAAAGTGACAAAACGGCCCTACCTTAATCCGTTAGGGCCTGGGCCACTTGTAAAGCCCAATCAATTATCTATCTACCACACGTGCTAAAACCCATCCCAAAACTGGTATGGTCTCAGCCGTTGATACACTAGTATGATCTCAGCCGTTGATATACTGACACATAGACCTGTTACAAAAAGATTGAATCTCATCGTAATTCAACCAATTCTCTCGTCTCTGCAATTAACTTGGTCATTATTTTCGAAGGTTCTACTTTCTGTACAAACTAGTATATTATCATCAATGAAATTATGAAAGGTATAAAGAAGATTGAACTTTCTTTTTCTAACACCGTTATTTTCAACAAATTGTTTAATATATATTTATATATATGTAATTTCGTATTTACCGCTCCCAAGTGGATGGATTGTGCATGAATCTGAAAATAGTAATGCTAGACATACTCTAACTCTTATACTCTTTGAAGTGACTTTTAAAATTATTATTGGATTTGAAATTGATCAATATTAAATTTTGATTCAATGGTAAATTTAAAAGTCAATTCTGTAGCTTAACACTTGAGTTGTATAGCATAATAGATTTCTTAGTAATCAAGTTACTTTGTTAATACAACACGTGTGCTTATTGAGTATGTATAAGTACTATTCTCATATGTAATTTAGTTATCAAGTCAATCAATAGAAGATCATTTTCTTCTTCCCCATTCCTTGCTCCGCACGTCTCTATTTTTCTCTCTGTTTTCTCTGCTTTTACTTTACAGTTCTATAAAGTTTGATATGGTATCAAAGCTTTTCACAAATCAATGAAAGTTCATCCTTCAATTCAATCATTTCTCAATTCATTTCTTTTACAATTCTTCAATTATAATCATCAATGGCTGTTTCATCTTCATCTTCGTCGTTGACTGAAAATTTTCCAAGCCCTTTTTTCTTGAACAATGGGGATAATCCAGGAGCAATGTTGGTTTCTCAACCTCTCAATGGTAGCAATTACAACACATGGAGTCGATCCATGATCGTCTCTCTCACAACAAAGAACAAGATGGCTTTCATCAAAGGTTCTCTCCCAAAACCGTCTCCTAAAGACGAAGCCATATTTCATGCATGGACTCGATGCAATAACATGATTATTGCTTGGTTTCTGGATTCAGTTTCGAAAGAAATCGCTTCAAGTGTGATTTACATCACCAACTGTGCCGAATTTTCCAACTTCAAAAGCTTCTTACAACCCTATCTCAGGACAACTTGTCTGTTAGTGATTATTTCACCAAGATCAGGACTTTTTGGGATTAATTAGACAATTATGATCTGGTTCCTTCTTACACCTGTGGAAGAATGCGATCAGTTCATGAAAGACACTATCGAGACCATGTGTTTCAATTCTTGATGGGTCTTGATGACTCATTTGCTCAAGTTTGAGGACAGATATTGTTGAATGATCATCTTCCTCCAATTAATAAAGTCTTCTCTTTGATTATTCAAGAGGAGCATCAAAAGGAAATTTTTGTCATCCATTTAGTTCATGAGACTGCTGCACTCATGACCAAAACTGCTGCCGCTCCAATGCACAAGTCAGGAAAATGGGCTAATCGCAAGGAAATACCAGTTTGTTCTCATTGTGGAATTTCTGGTCATTCAATTGCTAAGTACTATTGAGTTCATGGGTTTCCACCTGGATTCAAGTTCACTAAAAATCAGCCCTCTACTCATTATGTTACTCATGTGCAAGGGACTGATTTTACTACCTCTCCACCCCCACAACTGCCTATCACACTTGAACAATGCCAACAGTTGATGGTATTAGCACCAGCAAACTGCTTCATCACTTGTAGCCAATTCAGTGCAACATGTTTCTCAATTCAATCTGAATACTGCAAGTTCTTCATCAACTTTTGGCATATTTGTTCTCAACTCTCAGTATTTTGTTTCTTCTTCTCATTTTGATCACACTTCTTTTCCTCGTTCTTTCAAAAGGCCACCTTGGATTGTTGACACAGGGGCCACTGACCATATGGTCTGTTCGGTTTATTTCTTTACTAGTATTACTGTTGTCATCTCTACTAGTGTTCAACTTCCAAATGGAGCTGTTGCTTCGGTCACTCACATAGGCACCATTAAAATCTCAAAAAGTCTTACACTCACTAATGTTTTGTGTGTGCCATCTTTTACTTTCAATTTGATATCTGTCAGCAAGCTCATTAAATAGTTTTGTTGTTGTCTCATTTTTCTTCATCATCACTGTTTTATACAGAGTTTGAGTCCTTGGAAAACAATTGGGTTGGGTAAGGAGCACAATGGCCTTTACTATTTGATACTGCAGCCTCAACTTTCAAGTCCTCAACTTTCAAGTTCGGATTCTGTTCATTTCAGCTCTCCAGCTTTTTCTACATCAGTCAAAGCTTCCTCTCATCCTGCTGATCTTGGCATTATAGGCTGGGACACCCTTCTTCTTCTAGAATAAATTTGCATAATCTAGTTCCGTCTATTGCTTGTGATTCCATAACACTTGTATTGTTTGTCCTCTTGCCAAGCAACATAGGTTGCCTTTTGTACCTAACAATTTTGTCACTTGTTTTCCTTTTGACTTGATCCACTGTGACATTTGGAGATCATTCCCTACTACCTCAATAAATGGTTCCAAATTTTTTTTCACTATTGTTGATGATCATAGTAGATTTACTTGGGTTCATTTGATGAAACACAAATCTCAAACTCATTCAATTCTTCAACATTTTTTTCATATGGTTTCTACTCAATTTCAGCACAAAATAAAATGTTTGCGACCTAATAATGGTGCTGAATTCCAAATCCATGATTTCTTTGTTACACAAGGCACTATCCATCAGTTAAGTTGTATTGAAACCCCTCAACAAAATTCTATTGTTGAGAGGAAACAACAACATCTCTTAAATGTGGCTAGAGCCTTGTGGTTTCAAGCTCATTTGCCCTTAGATTTTTGGGGTGATTGCATTCTTACTGCAACTCACCTCATTAACCGCATTCCTACCCCCAATTTGTCCAACAAATCACCTCATGAACTCCTCTTTTCCACACCTCTTCTCTATTCTCATCTTAAAGTTTTTGGTTGTTTGGCTTATGCCTCTTCTCTGTCCTGGGCTAGAAACAAATTTGATTCCCGTGCTGTGCCTTGTGTCTTTATTGGCTGTCCTTATGCTATTAAAGGCTATAGGTTGTATAATCTCCACACCAAGTTTGTGTTCATCTCTCGCCATGTCATTTTCCATGAACATATCTTTCCCTTTGCTGCCACTCTTGTTCATCCAAATTCTAATGGCTATTTTTTATCACCTTCTTCTCATTCTGCTTCACCTAATGCTATCAATTTTTTTCATCCTCTTGTTTCTCCTATTGATCCTCCTGTTTTTGACACTCCATCACCATCCTACGTTCCTATTTCTTCTGATTCTGTTTCTGTTACTCATGATCCTAATCATGTTCCCATCTTTTCTTCTCCAACCAATCCTCCTTCTTCCACTGAAGGGTTAGTATCTCTTAATCCTCCTCTTCTTGTTTCTCGAAAATCCACAAGAACCCGTCGTCCACCTGACTACCTGTAGCAGCATCATTGTCATTTGGCCTCCACCTCACCCGAATCATTTTCTCAGGCCTCTCATTCTGCTAACTCAAGTATTTTGTTTCCTCTTTCTTCTTCTGTTTCTTATGCTAATCGTTCTTCTTCCTTTAAACACTTTTGTTTGTCCATCTCATCTGAAGTTGAACCTCAGTATTACCACTAAGTAGTTAAATTTGTTTTATTGGCGTGATGTCATGTCTCAAGAAATTACAGCCCTTGAAGAGAATCATACTTGGGTTGTCATTGAATTACCCATTGGAAAACACCTCATTGGCTGCAAATGGGTGTACAAAATTAAATATAAAGCTGATGGCATCATAGAGAGGTACAAAACTCGTTTAGTTGCCAAGGGGTACACTCAAAGTGAAGGACTAGATTATCATGAAACTTTTCCCCCCGTGGCTAAAATGACCACTGTTCGGACACTCCTAGCCATTGTAGCTGCTAAACGTTGGTTTTTACATCAATTAGATGTAAAAATTGCGTTTTTACATGGTAATTTGGATGAAGAAGTTTACATGGAATTACCTCTTGGGTTCAAGACTAAGGGGGAGTCTAAGGTTTGTAAATTAACCAAGTCTTTATATGGTTTGAAGCAGGCCTACCGACAATGGTTTTCTAAGTTTTCCACTTACTTGATTGATCTTGGTTTTACTCAATCCAAGGCTCATTATTCTTTGTTCACCAAGCATAATGGCACTTCTTTTATTGCATTGTTGGTTTATGTTGATGACATTGCAATGTTGCTGCGAACTTTCTTATTGAAACTCTTAATGCCAGATTTTGTCTCAAAGACCTTGGAGAATTGAAATATTTTTTGGGTCTTGAAATTGCCCGTTCTACTAAGGGGATCTCTGTTTCTCAACTCAAGTATTCTTTAGAGATCTTACAAGATTCTGGCTTGTTAGCCTCTAAACCAATTTCTTTCCCCATGGCTCAAAATTTGAAGTTATTCTGGGATGTTGGTACAATTTTATCTGATCCTACTCCTTATAGGTGCCTTGTTGGCAGGCTTTTGTACTTAACCATCACCCGGCTTGACTTGGCTTATTCCGTCCAAACACTTAGCCAATTTATGGACTTTCCTAGGCAGCCTTATCCTGATGCTACTTACAGGATTTTGCGCTATATCAAGTTAGCCCTTGGCCAAGGTTTGCTCTTCTCTACAGACTCTGATTTTTGCCTCAAAGTCTTTTGTGATGCAGACTGGGCCGGTTACTCAGATACTCGGCGTTCCATCATTGGTTTTTGTGTCTTTGTTGGGTCTTCCTTAATATCTTGGAAGTCTAAGAAACAACACACTATCTCCAGATCTTCTGCAGAATCTGAATACAAGTCAATGGCATCAATTGGCTGTGAATTGCTTTGGCTTTTCACCTTACTTCATGATCTTACTGTTGCTCACCCTCAAGCTGCTACTTTGTTTTGTGATAGTCAAGCTGCCTTACACATCGCAGCCAATCCAATGTTTCATGAGAGAACAAAACACATTGATGTTGACTGCTACTTTATCCATGAGAAGATTCAACTTGGTCTTATTAAGACTCTACATGTTCCTTCTCAACATCAGCTTGCAAATATTTTCACCAAAGCCCTTGGCAATGCTCTTTTTCACCAACTTTTGTCCAAGATGTCTGTTATGGATATCCATCATCCATCTTGAAGGGGAGTATTGGAGTATAGAAGCTGAGCTGTATAGTTTTGTTTTTCTATTCTGTAGCTTAACACTTGAGTTGTATAGCAGAATAGATTTCTTAGTAATAAAGTTACTTTGTTAATACAACACGTGTGCTTATTGAGTATGTATAAGTACTATTCTCATATGTAATTTAGCTATCAAGTCAATCAATAGAAGATTATTTTCTTCTTCCCCATTCCTTGTTCCGCATGTCTCTATTTTCTCTATGTTTTCTCTACTTTTACTTTACAGTTCTGTAAAGTTTGATAAGAGTGAAAGTGTGAGTAACATTTCTCATTTGAAAAACAAAACCCAACCATGCAAGTTTAACATTGACAAACATAACATACTTTTATGTTTCTCTCTCTATTCTCTAATCTACTGATATGGTTCTCGATATATATAATTTGTTATTGAGTGCTCAGGTGACGGTTTATAAATGGTTAATATTTAAGCAAAAAATTTGATTTGTTAATTTAATTAATTATTAGCTGACTTATAAATTATAAACTTTTAACTATTTCACCAATTATAAACTCTATATTGAACTATTAGATGTTAATTATGATCATTACTTGGATAACCAACACTAAGATAGACTCCTCATTTAAGAGGTACTGAAAAATAAGATAAAGAATAAACAATTCGATCGCAACTCTTCCCAATTCATCACGTTGTGTGTGTACCTTGAAACTCGTACTACATACTCCTATTCATGTTAAACTTGAAATGATACAAGCCCTAGGTGGAACCCATTTTTGAAAACTAGCTTCTAAAGTGAAGGTACCTAAAAGCTTATATAAACATAGTTAAGATAACCCCAATGGATTGACCCAAGTGGTGAAGGCTTTGGACTTGGTGGCATCCTCATTAGGTCTAAGGTTCGAATCTTCTTAGGTGCAAATAATTTCTTGTGGCTATGCCTATAGTGAAGCCGAGTCTTACCCGATCCATGTGGGGGGCACCTTACGCAGGTTTTTGGTTTATCCTTCAAGGATTGGTACACGAAATGACCCTACTTTGGGAGGTTCCCATTATAAAAAAAAAAAAAAAAAAATTAAAAAAAAATGATTAAGATTGTATTTAAGTTATGTGAGACACTTATGATCGTAACATACCATCACACTATGCAACTGACATTCACGGCAACACATTCTATCAATACTGATACGATGATAGCCCTTCCTTTAATTTGTGGTTCCTCCACTTATTTATCAGTATTCAATGATTAAACATTATACACACACGTAATACCAAGATATTGAGCCCGTTTGGCAAGCATTTCCCATATTTGTATTTGCCTTTTTTCCCATCAAGCTACAGTAGATTCAAGGACATCAAAGTTAAAAAGGTTCTGCATCTCTCTTAGTTTTATATTTTTAAAATTGCATCTCTCTTAGTTTAATATATTTTTTAAACCCATCCATCTCAAATGCCGTCGTTGTTGTCGTCGGCCTCGCCGCGTATCGTGAACCAAAACCCTCCCCTCGTCTCGGACCCAAAAATCGGCCATTTGAGAGCCGGTCATCAAGAAATTGATCTTCGCCTTGGGCCCCCGCAGCAACAACGCCGTGGCGTCGTAGGCCCAGGCCGCGTCCTTTACCGAATCGAACGTCCCAAGCCAAACACTGGTTTTCTTCCAGAGATCTTGGATCTTGGCAGCATATCAACCCCACGGCCTTGCCGCATGTCGCTGAACCGAAACCCTCATCTCGCCTCGAACCCGAAAATAGGCCATTTGAGTGCCTGTCATCGAAAAATTGATCTTCGCCTTGGGCCCCCGCGACGTCATAGTCCTTGGCCGGGTCCTCTGCCGAGTCGACCATCCCGAGCCAGACCCTGGTTTTTTTCCACGGATCTCAGATCTCAGCCGCGCATTGGCCCCATGGCCTCTTCCGCACGCCTCTGGTATTTTTTATGTAAATGCTAGGTTCGAAATGGATGAGTTTAAAAAAATATTAAACTAAGAGAGATGTAGAGCCTTTTTGACTTTGATGTCCTTGAGTCTACTGTAACTTGATGGCAAAAAAGTCAAATACAAATATGAAAAATGCTTGCCAAACAAGCTCATTTTAATCCGGCATATATATCGCTCTCTTTATGATGTCACTACAAAATCGTAACTTATTTAATCTCATGCTCAACAAGCTATCTTCGATTTCATACTTGACATGATGACCGGCTTTAATACCAAATTATACCATGCTTAATTAGATTCACGTTTGAAAATCGGCAAGTCTTTTTCCTGTATTTGACCTCACAAATCTTCCGTTTTATCAACTAGCAACAAAATCCAAGTTTTTTATTTTTTTATTCAAGTCAATAAATCCTAAATTTTGAAAGTTCTGTCTCCTACCAAGTACGACCATTGACTTTAGCATGTAGGAAATCCCACGTTTCCTGTTCCTAACCATTTATTTAGGATGTAATTATCACTTCTCTAGGATGTAAAAAAATGACTTTTCAGCATATTAAAAACTTTAAAATTAAATAAATTATTGGAAAAAATAATCTCAAACAAATCCAGCCGACAAAGAGTAAGATCAAGAACTCGAGCACAAGAAAAGAGAGAGATCTCAAAAATGGAGAAGATAAAGCACACCATTGTACCCAAAAATGGCATAAACATGCACATAGCGTCTATAGGTACCGGCCCGGTGATCCTCTTCCTCCACGGCTTTCCTGAGCTTTGGTACTCTTGGCGCCATTAGCTCCTCTCCCTCTCTTCGTTAGCAGTGGTAGAGCCAGAATTTAAGTTAAGAGAATCATGATTAAAAAATAAAGTCCAAAAAAAATTTGACGAAAAAATTTAAAAAAATATAAGTAACTAAATAAATAAACATTTTAACAAAATTAAATTATTTTTTAAAAGATATAAATGTAACTTACATTTTTTTTTGTCACTCCTAACAATAATTTATTCAATTGTTCTCAACAGTAGTCTTCATATTTTAAAATCACTTCATGATTTGTTTATCCCTATTTTTTTTTTTTTTTTGACCTTTATTGGTTCGTAATAAGACAAGCATTTTTGTTAAAATAAAATAAAATTCACTTGGATTATTGTACAATATTTAGTATTATGATAACAACAAAATGGAATCGGCCTAAAATCATGAGAAAAGCATCAAATATAATCCATAATTACACAATTTAACAGCATCGACGTGAAGACAAGTTCAATGACGACACTGTTAGCTTCGTCAAAGTCATCATCTCAAACGAAAATAATAGAAATAAAAAAAGTTCTATGATAAGCAAGTTGCTCTTAAACTAACGAATAGAAATAACTAAAAAAAAAATGAATAGAAATAAAAAAGTTGCTCAATTCATTGTATCGGAATGAAGAAGCCGAAAGTGGTGATTAGCAAGTTTCTCTTGAACTACTCCCCAGAAAAAAAAAAAAAAAAAAAAAAGAAGAAGAAGAAGAAGAAATTAAGTTGATTGCTCTTAAACTATTGAATACTAATCAGCAATTAATTAAGTTGCTCTGAAAATATATTTTTTAAATAAAATCGTTGAAAAAAAAATGTTCTGCTTGCAAGTTGGGAGTATGTAGAAGATGTCGTGTTTGATTGATAGTGCATTTTAAAAAAAATGATGGTTCGAATCCTACAAGCAACATGATGCATTTTTTTTAGCATTATGTATTCCGAAAGAAAACATTAACTTAAAATAAATAAATAAATAAAGTGTAAAATAATAAAATAGAGACGAGTTTTCACATGCACTATAAAAAACTAGTATTTTTGCCACGTGGCTACAATAACCGATATTGTAGCCATGTGGCGATTTCGCTACGTGGTAGATTACTCACGTCACGATTTCGCCACGTGGGTAATCCACCAGACAACGAAATGTTTTGCGTAAGTAATTGGCCACGTGAATTTTTGCCACATCGCCAATTAACTACGTGGATTATTGCCATGTCGCCAATTAGCCACGTGGCAAATAAGCCATGTGGCTAAAATATTAATATTTTTTTTTCAATTTTTTTAGGAATTGAAATTTTTTCATTTTTTTTTTTTCATTTTTAAAGATCTGAAATTTTAACCACTAGCTATTTACTAATTTATTTATTTATTTAATTTTAAAAAATTAAAATTTTAACCCCGTGAGTTATTTGCCGCATGAGATTTCAACCCACGTCTCCAATTGCTAGTATAGATTATAAAAATCAATTAAAAAACAATTAGCCGGTATGGACGCGCGCCGCACGCGCCAATATTTAGATTTCAAATTTGACTTTTTTATTAATATTTTCAATTTTTTTTTTTCTTCCTAAAAAGCTGCCTAACATTTAATGCTATCACTCTCTTTTTAAATCTATTAATCATTTTCTAATAATCTGGATTGCATTACAACTTCATGACATTGTCCAAGATTCCCCAAAGTCTTGTCTTTTTAATATATAAAATACATCTTTGACCGATTCAATTGTCATTTTCTAGATTATTTTGTTTTTCAATTCTTTATAAGGGTATGATTACCAAGATCTGTTCTGATCAACCCGGCCGAAACCCGTTTGGGAAGTAAAGCAAGCAACACACGGGTTAGTTGAGAAAGTGAGAGAGATCAAAGATGGAGAAGATAGAGCACACTATAGTACCCACAAATGGCATAAACATGCACATAGCGTCCATAGGGACTGGCCCGGTGGTCCTCTTCCTCCACGGCTTCCCTGAGCTCTGGTACTCGTGGCGCCACCAACTACTCTACCTCTCTTCCCTCGGATACCGCTGCATAGCTCCCGACCTCCGCGGATATGGAGACACTGACTCGCCGCCTTCTGCCGCCTCCTACACTGTGTTCCACATCATTGGCGACCTTGTCGGCCTTCTCGACCATCTGGGTATCGACCAGGTCTTCTTGGTTGGCCATGACTGGGGCGCTATCGTTGCCTGGCACTTCTGCTCGTTCAGGCCGGATCGAGTCAAAGCTCTTGTCAACTTGAGCGTGCCATATCTTCCCAGGAATCCGGCGATAAATCTTGTCGAGGGCTTCAGGGCTTTGTTTGGTGATGATTATTATTTTTGCAGGTTTCAGGTAGATTAGTTCGGTTAAATCGTATTATTTTCGTATTGGGAGTGTTTGTCTCTTTCATTCACTTTGACAGCATAATTTATTTGATTTGGATGTTATTAGGAGTATCCAATACCCCTGTTCATTGCCCTGGTTTTTCAAATTTTCTTTCCTCTTGTTTTTATGGTAGCTATAGTTTTCTGCTTGAATTCTGCTACGTACTCATCTCACACAAAATGACTAAATTATGGTGCAGGAACCTGGAGAATCTGAAAGAGATTTTGCTTCTGTCGATACTGCAATACTAATGAAGAAGATATTTGCAATTGTTGGTCCACAACCTCTTTGTGTACCTAATGGATTTAGTGGATTGCAAACTCCGG
The DNA here is from genome assembly GCA_028654335.1 of Alnus rubra. NCBI lineage: Eukaryota > Viridiplantae > Streptophyta > Magnoliopsida > Fagales > Betulaceae > Alnus > Alnus rubra. The sequence continues at coordinate 5,073 of JAJPGS010002138.1, read as the reverse complement.
ATTCCTTGCCTTCTTGGTATTCAGATGAAGATATTAATTATTATGCTACTAAATTTAACGAGAAAGGCTTTACAGGAGGATTGAACTACTATCGAGCTTGCAACCTGTAAGTTTTTTCATGCTTCTTTTTATTTATTTTAAGATGCCTATTATCCAATAAGACTAATTTCCACTATTTTTTAAGTTTTTTTAAATTCACATTTTTCAGATCAGCTTAAACTTTTAGAATAAGTCAAACTAGATTAGCCTGTATGAGATAATTTATTTGATTGTAGCAGTAAAACCTTACTTTTTGTCATCTTGCAGAACCTGGGAGCTCACAGCACCGTGGACTGGATTACAGATTAAAGTGCCGACAAAGTTCATTGTGGGCGACCTGGACATTGTCTACTGTATTCCGGGCATGAAGGAATATATACACAACGGTGGCTTCAAGAAAGACGTGCCAAATTTGCAAGACGTTGTTGTGATGGAAGGAGTAGCTCACTTCATCAACCAAGAAAAGGCAGAGGAGATCAGCGCACACATTTATGAATTTATCAACAAGTTTTAATTGCCATGAAAGGAGGCCAGGCCAGGAGATCTCCTGCATTTTCCTTTTTAAAAACTACCAAGTTCGATCTCTTTATGTTCTCCTGGTAATTAAGGAGCTTTCTCTACGTTCTGATTTGCAAATAATGTATTCCTGTTTGTCACCGATCACACGCGTGTAATCCTGTTTGTCTTCTTCTTCCTCTTGAACTTTCTTCTTTTTCTCGCTTCGATCTTCTGCTACTTTTTCTTCTTCTCTTACTTCTATTATCTGCTTCTTCTCCCTCTTTTCAGCTTTTAATCTCATACTTCTTCTTGTACCGCATCATTAGTAGAATAAAATGTAGAATTAGTTGTGAACAATTATTGGAAAATCAAGTTTCATCTAAGGGCACGTGTTCTACTATAGGCTTTGGTTTGTGTTCCGTGCACACAATACATAGGAGGCAAGTCTTACTTTTTTTCTATTAATGATATACATGTTAGGAATAATTGTACCGTTAGTCTACGTGGTATGCCATAATTATTTTTCAATCCCTATGGTTTAAAAAGTTCATGGGAGGTCCTCGTAGTATGTAATAATTACAAATCGATCTCTGGCGTCAAATTCTGTTAAAATTTTTAACAGATTCCGTCAAATGCCACGTCAGCGACACGTGTCGCCAATAAGATGGCGACACGTGTCCATTTTAATAAAAAAAAAATTTATTAAAAAATAAAATTCAAATTAAAAAAAAAAAACAAAAAAAAAAAAAACTGAAAGGGTGGCAGGCCTGGCCGCCCCAGCCACTGGGGGTGGCCTTCGGATCTTCCAGGGGTGGCCCAGCCTTCAGCTTTTTCTTTTTTTTTTTTTTTTTTTTTTTTAAAAATGTATTTTTATTTATTTTTTAATAAATTTATATTTTTTTTATTAAGATAGACACGTGTCGCCATCTTGTTGGCGACAAGTGTCGCTGACGTGGCATTTGACGGAATCTGTTAAAAATTTTAACAGAATTTGACGTCAGGGATCGATTTGTAATTATTGCATATCACAAGGACCTCCCATGAACTTTTTAAACCATAGGGAGTGAAAAATAATTATGGCATACCACAAGGACCAACGGTGCAATTATCCCTACATATTATGGCACCACTTCTAGTCAAAGCTTAAGCTAATGGGCTGATGTCCACTTAAGTATATTAACTATTATTTCTCTTGGAATAAAACAAATAAATAAATAAAATTATTTCTCTTTTTATTTTACTAATGTGAAATACAAATATCACAATTGCACTCACAACAAGTCGTACGATAAGCAAAGCTAGTTGATATCTAGTTATCCGGACCAGGTACTAAAGATTAATATAACCAGTAAAAATAATAATAAAAAAAATTAAAAATCTAAATCTAACCCCGAAAAATAAAAACAAGCAACGAAAATTAGAGGAACTCCTCTGTTTTCTTCAACTATATATATATATATATATACATCGTTTCTTCAACTATCCATATCTATATATTCAGATTTAGAATTCTTCCTGGTATCTTGACTCTGAGTTGTAGCTGTGGCAGTGTTTGACTCTCTAGATACATATATACACACACGAGTAACTTTACTTTTATCTTATAAATTAACTACGAATATCAGGAGAGAAAAGTATTTTTCAACCTATTATTCACCTTAGAATATCAGGTTGAAGGCATCAATATAAAAACAAATGCTGGTATATCTTATTAAACCAGTTTTGATTGGCACAATAAAAACAAGGCAATTTGGTTTTGAAATTTGAAATGCTTAAATATGGCAGAGATCGAGAAGCTAGGAGATGAACAAATGCTGTAGAGAGTGTGGTAGAAAGTAAAGAGAAAAAGATAGGGGTGTAAAAGTGTAAAATCTTAAATTTTAATTTTTTTAATTTTTTAAATAAATATATATACATATATATATATACTCGACTACTGGTTGTAACAGGTTTCAATATTTTCTAAAATCGGTAACCGCTCCGGTAGAACCGGTTATCAGTTATTTTCAACCGAGTACCAAAGCGGTTGACTGGTTTGCCAATTGCCCATTACCGGTTGGTACCTGATTACCGGTTACCAGTTGGTTATAACTAATGGCTCAAAAAGAGTGCAAACTCAATTGCAGGCTTTCGCAAGTGATAAATTATCGATAAGTACGAGGTCGTTCAATAGAGAATGGTAGATACTAAGTAATGACTAGTTTGCCGGTTGCCCGTTACCGACTGGTACCTGATTACTGGTTATCTTCCGGCTATAACTGCTAGCCCAAAAAGAGTGCAGGCTCTCGCAAGTGATAAATTATTGATAAGTACGAGGTCGTTCCACAGGAAATGGTAGACTAAGCAAAATTTCTATTATCGTACAGAAAAGTAAATTGAGTTGTTTTTCCACTAAAAAGTTGAGCAATAAAAAGATGATAAATTAAAATTAAATTAACTAAACTAAACTAAATTAATAAAAATAAGATTTGAGGAAATTAATAGAAAATACTAAGGCTTTAGGGATCCGCCTAGTAATCTATTACGTATTCTTGAGACATATTTTTTTTCTAAACTAGGTAGAAAATTAACTCTTCTAGTCGGAAGACAAAACAATTAAGCCCTAATTAAAAACAAATTTGATTGAGCATGAGTTTGATCGAAGATTTGATCTTAATGACATGTTATGAGAGATTAAGCATTCACTATAAATTCGAATCATAACAAATTAAACAAAAAGTAAGCATTTTGATATAAACAAAAATGATAACGAATAAAAAATTAGGCAATATGAAATATTTCTCAAATTTAAAATCATCCCCAACATTCAATCATTAAACATTGAAAAACATTAAACATAGTTTCAAGAACACGTAATAAATCTTTTTCCCTGATTGCTTTCTTCGATTTCCTTTGCTTTCAATATTTTTATTTTTCTTTTTCTTCTAGATCTTCTACAAAATAGCTTCTTTTTTATTCTTAATCTAATAAAATAAAATATGCACATTTTAGCTATTATTAACAACCGGTACGAGTCACTGGCCGTGTCAACAAAGGGAAGTGAAAAATATCAACAGCCTTTTTCTTAGGCCGACCTATATATATATATATATATATATATATATATATATATATATATATATATATATATATATATGGTGAGGATTAATACAATTGAATCACACCAATAGAACCCAAAGAAGTTTATCTAGCTACTTCGAGGGGGCTGGTCCTCTATGAAAGTTTATTTATTTATTTATTTATTTTTTTGAAAGAGTCTTGTAATCACATTAATAATTTGGCACTGTCAGCTCAGAAAGTTTATTGCAACAGAACAATGACCAAGATGTCACAATAAGTATTTTATTGTAAACAAACTAACAAAGAGATTAAGATAATAACAAATGCTAATTATAAACAATAACCAACGATGGCAGAGACAAGAGCTTCGGCAAATCATACATACGAAACAATGGAACTATTTTTTTTTTTTTTTTTTTATATAAATAAAAAATAAAGAAAAAAAGAATTGAAGAAGATTCCAAGACACGACACCTAGAAAGCAGAGCAGGTAAGCACACCCATACTTGGCTCCATAAAATCGAAGAAAAAAGGAGTTCGTCTATACGGCCCCCTTGCATCCCACGTTCGTCCGACTTTTGTGCCCACGTGGCACTTCTTTTTAAAAAAAAAAAAAAAAAAAAAAGAGTAATGCTACACATCATCCTCTTGTCCACCTTTTATCCTCCCAAAATTTACGTGGCTCTTAAAATCACCATTGGATCAAAATTCAATAATGATTTATCATAAATTCAATGGTGATTTTAAGAGGCACATCAAATTTGGGAAGACAAGAGGAGGACAAAGGGATGATGTGTAGCATTACTCAAAAAAAAAACCTATCAGGCCAGCTTTTAAAACACGCTTAGCTCGAATGCCCCTCCACTTTTCCCACTCTTTTCTCCTAAATTTTCAAAATCTCCCTCCCAACAAATCCTTCCGCCCACCGCCTACTGTCAACGCTGCCCGGAGAATAGTCGCCCACCGCCGAGTTCGTCACCACCGCTCACTGCCGTTCCCTCCCTCTCTCTCTCTCTCTTGCTTTTCTTTGGGAAATAGGTTTTGATTTTTATGCATGTTGGATGTGTGTAGATGTAGAGTTTGTGGTGAAGTAGGTTTGACGTTGTTGTGTCACTTTCTTTTATTTAATCTGCTTCGGGATAAGAGTTTATGGCGACGGAGAGCTTTGCAAATTTTTTCGTTTTTTTTTTTTTTTTTTGTGTTACACAGTTTAAGTGTATGTTGTTTTGTCTGAGTGAATGAGTTCTTCAAGTTTCTTTGTTAGGCATTGAAAGACTCCCTGCAAATTCAGCAGAATTTTAGAAGCAGAGACATTATAGATTATTTAAGCACCTAGATCGGCATACATGTTACATTGAAAGACTCCCTGCTTTAGGCTTACTTTCAATTTCATTTTGCTGGTAGACTTCAGGAGTCACAAACGCGGATTAGATCGGCATACATGTTTCATTGTTTTAGCTCCTATATAGACTAACA